>CM069602.1:10517115-11117115 GCA_035771175.1 Paratinospora sagittata | reverse complement strand
TTTTACAACTTCTCTTCATGATCTCTCCCATATTTATAGGGAGAGATTTACATCAAAAGATCACCAACTCACATGATGGATAACTATACTCTCACATAGATATGTAACTATGTTCTCACATGATTCATGTGAGATACGTATACATATGTATTTATACAACTTGGATACATGTACCACTTGAATACATATGCGTCTTGATACATGTGTATAGTACATGTATTTACTATTTGGATATTCAACATATTTACAACACTCCCCCTTTGAATATCCATCATTGTAGAATATGTCTCGTTAAAACCTTACTAGAAAAAACCCAGTGAAAAAAAACTAGTTAAGGAAAAAAAGTACAATATTCTATTGGAGTCTTGTACTACCTCGTTAAAAACCTTGTCAGGAAAACCCAGTGGGACAAAACTATAGTGAAGAGAAAAAAAGTATAGTGCACTAAATAATAACTCCTTTTTAATTCTCCCCCTCAAGATGACATGGGAGAATTTAGTTATGTTTCTTTGCCTAGAATATCTTTGAGTTAATGCATCTCAATATTGTATATAATCTTCTTTGTAATTAGTAAAACTTTGATAAATAAGTTGTTCGATCTCATTTATCATTCTTTTGTAGCTCATGTGTAAAGAAGACCCTTTTGTGAAATATATTTTGGTTTGTCAGCTTCAGTATAAGCTTTTCATTATTGTATGATACATGTTGCATTATCTTATTATAGCATTGTAAGAGAGCCTTTGATTGAAGATCATTCATGTGATCCATACACATTTTTCGACTTGCTTCAGGAGTCGCGATACTTTTTTGAATGATTTGAAAATGTAGCAACTATTGTCTGCTTCACAGATATTCATGATATAGTAATATCACCATAAGCATGACATCGAGCATAGTGCAACTAGGTCCTGACAAATATCCAACATTTGCTTATTCAACTAACTTTGTCTTTCTCTTTCTTGAATAAGATCATAATGCATATTTAGCATCATCTTAATTTGGTGTGCAACTAGATCCTGCAAGCACATTAACAAAGAAAAGCAATATTTGGTTTTGTATATAAGAGTATCTATTGCACCCAGGCATCGTACTTCAGGACCAACTAGCTCTTCATTATTTTAATGAAAACGAATATCATCTTTATTCACTTTTTAGTGATCTCACAATATTAGGGAATCTGATGGATGTATCTTGTCCATTTGAAATTTCCTCAAACATCTCTTAATACATTTGATAATTAGACAAGAATCCATTTGAAAAAAATTCTCGATCTGCAGGCTAAGATAAAAATTTGATTGTCCAAGATCTTTTGACTCAAATTCCCCCTTTAAAATATATTATGATAAGCTCTTCAGGAGTCTTAACATATGCAACTATAAATAGATATATAAAGTGCAAATGCAAATTGTTAGAATGCTCACTCATAACAATTATGAATATATATATATGTGCATATTGATCAGTATGAATATTAATGCAATACGTACTTCAGGCCTTTTAAATCCTTCAGGGATCATCATTTTGAAGCTTCAAGTATAACTCATAAATCCTTCAGAGATTTTCACGTATAACATGATTATCCACGGATTAATATATTTCCTCGTGTATATCTAACATGATTTACCTCTTTAGATATTAGAACTTCTGGTTCAAATAGCTTTCGATTTTTCAACGAGTTTAGCTATGTTTGATCTTGCTCATTTCTACTTTTTCAATGTCGACATTCTTATATATTTTGGGATTCCATAATATCAAAAGTACACCATACAATATTATTTGGAGCAGTATTATTTCTATTCCATAGTTTTCAAATATGAATAGATTTAAATATAAACAAATTGAGAATTCTTAATATTTATTCTTCAATCCATATCTCTTCAGGAGATTCTCATACCTCTTCAGGGTGTGTTTATTTCTCAATCTATATATCTTCCAGAGATACTTGTATACCTTTTATGGTATATTTATTTGTCAATTTATTCTTGTTTTGGAATGTTTATATATTTATCAATCATTTGCATATACCTTCCTCTTTTAGGAAGATTGTGTACTTTGATTTGATCGGTCAACCACACTTCAGGTGTGTCATTTGTAAATTGTCCTTCAGGACTAAAGATGAATATATCAGTTAACTGATTTGCAAATTTATTTGCATATGATTGATCATGTGAATTTATCATTTACTTTAACTTATCATTTGAACTTCTAGTTCACATTAGCTTATAACTTATGTTGTTTGTTAAGCAATTTTACATGTCATTCTTTTAACATTTTTCTTTTCTCCCCCTGATAGTGGAAAGATTGTCTTATACTAGCTTGTGTTGCATTCTAACAATTTTGTTCACCATTCTTCTGGAATTGACTATTTCTTCCCCAAATTGTGAGAAAATTGCTCTATATTAAGCAAAAATATTGATGATCAACGTAATTATTTTGTACGACATGTCATTGCGTATAGTAATTCTTGTCATTTACTTTGCACAACATGCCATGATTGTTATAATTCTAATGACTTGTGTCAGTCGTTGTGTTACAACTATTATATTTGTTAGTGACGAATTTTTCAAACAAAAGATACACCAATTGTCGTATCGACATAATTTTCACCATTGTTGGTGTCTTTAATTTCATCTATCTCAAGGTAATCAATCATGACGTATTACATGTGCAACCGCACTTGTGTCTTTGTAATTTCCTTATTTAAACAAAGCGGCGAAAAAATAAGGGCTCATTGCTATTACACAATTTGTGATAGGTAGAGTAAAATGAATCCGTTAACTGGTGCCACGGCAGAAGAGGGAACTACTTCTAATCCCAACACTGACTTGTCGACAACCACTATTGTATCGGCTTCTTTAGAGCAAGCTAAGAAAGGAAAATCGATTCAGCGACCTCCTAGAGCAAAACATCCTCGTAAGAGTCCTAAAGTTAGTCCTACCTCTGCTGCGGTCTGATGCTCTAGTCAGGCCGATGTAGTCAAATTTTCCAATAAGGAAGATGTTAAATTATAATGATCATACTATCGGCATTCGTGAAGCTAAGGTGAAAAAATATTTGTTTGTCTCCTGAGGAACGTTTGCTCAAAGCTTTGTCCCAGCTTTCCAAGGTAATTAATTTATTATTATTGTTATTATTATTATTATTATTTTAAAACTAAATTTTATTTTTTCTCTTTTCTAGGAAACTTTTATATACCATACATTTTCCTTGGAGTTGCAAAATTCGTCACAACTTAGGCAAATGGTTATCTATCTAGAAAAAGAGGTAGAGACCTTGGTCGAACAAGTTAATGATAAAGATAATAAAATAACATTTACGAAATATTTGATGAAGTCTTTAATTGATGAGAACGAGAGATTAAAGCAAGAGACTGTCGATCTTCATCAGAAGAGTAGTGATTTGCAGAAGAGACTGCGAAGTTACGGCAAGAGAACTTTGTCCTACAACAAGAAGGTATTGGCCTAGGAGATTCCTTTGACCGTGTGTTGGAAGAGAACACAGAGCTCTGTGAGGAGCGAGGTCAACTTTTGATCCAATTAACTTCAAGTTCTGGGGGTAAGTCAGATCACTAGAACTCAATGTATTCCTTATTATTTATCAATAATATATTTATTTATGTTGATATGGATTTACATAGTTGTAACTCACACTTAGTCATACTTATGTACAACTAATATGGGCAACCCAGACCTCCCAAAGTCCGTGCCAAAAATTGTCGAATACATCATCTGGGAAATATTGCATGGATACATGTTGTACTATGACCCTAATAATCAAGCTACCAATAATGACCCAAAGCACTATTAATGTGCACGTTTGTTGTTGTGTCCAACGCCATATCTCACGGATTTCCGTAAGTGGTCTTCCTCCTTCATCTAAGATTTGTCATTCTACCCAATGATTATACAGATTATCTATTAGAGTATTTATTAGAGGATCCATTACCATTGGATCCATTACTCTTCTGGCGAACACATCTTTTGGATGTGATTGATGGTCACCTTCCGTTCTTTGGGTATCAGATCGGTTATGTGCCATTGCCTACACGAACTTCCCTCTTTTACTTTGATATGCAAAATGATGAGAGTTAAAGTTGTTTATAAAGTTATTAACTTAATGCACTATTTCTAATTGAATGATTAAAGTTTCTCTAATTACTGGCCATCTGTCGGCAGTTGTCAGTTTCACTGGATAATCATTCCAATAATTGAATTTTTGATATTGTTACGAATATACTTAATATTGTGATCATTTAACTTTATACTAATATTTTCTAAAACCATCCCAAAAATTTACGCAATTATATGATATTTCAACTAGTCATAAAGTAGGCATGTAAACAAATGAAACTTGGCCAAATAATGTCATTATTTAAAGTATTATTGAGGTCTCAGAGACTTGGCAAGTTGTGTCAAAATATAAATATATTGTGTCAAAGAACTTCCAGTTCCTGATCACAATATCATTTCAATTGACCTCATAATTTCATAATAAGCCAAAAATTCAAGTAACAAGCCTTTTCTAAATATTTTCAAGCAATATAAACATATTATTTGAATAAATGATATCTATTATTTTAGATATCTGTAAAATCAATCAAGATCTTTTGGATCTGATATATTATAAGGCATTACAAATATGGAAATTTTGTTTCATTTGACAACATAATATTCACTCTTTTGGAGTCATGAACATATTTTTAATTTAACCTCTTTTTCTTTATTGTGGCATAATAGATTAATCATATGTTTGATATACAACAAGTACATCACAAATTCTTGTCATTCCACGCCTAAAGCAAATACATAGATAAACATTTATCTTGTGCTACGATAGTATTACTCCACTTCTGGTGGAACGGAATAGATTTATTTCAAATATATGGTTGTAACCATATTCCAAATTGTAGTCATCATGGTTCCCATAATAATTTTAATTAAGGCCTTTGCCATATTCATTTTCTCATCCATGATCATGGTCTTTGTTATAGGTCATATTCATGATCATTAAAATAACATTATCTTCGAGAAATGATATAAAATTTAAGTGGATGAGCATAGTGATTTTTATCCAAATTTTCTTGAGAAGATTTTAATAGTCTTTGTATTGTTACTTTAAGAGCACTTTCGAGATAATTTATCTTCTCAAATATGTCTTTTTCAAATATATAATTTATCTCATGAAACTTTAACATTGCAACATCATGTGCAATTAGTCATTTGATCATAATAAACTTCATGTTAGTATGATTGTAATATTGTAACTTCAGGTACAATTAATTGTGATTAACCTTTAAATAAAAGGTTATGAGTTTTTGCCATTAGTTGTCCATAAACTTCAAGTTATGTCTTTTTGTCCATAGTTCAAAATGTTAAATCTTTAAAAGTAATTAAACAATTGAAAGAACCAATTAATCATAAATAATTATTCAACAATAAAAGGAAATGTAAAAGAAAAGTTAGTATAATAATGCATCATAATAAAAGAAAAAGTTAATGTTTAGTGTTAGTGTCAATGTTAATATAATTATGCATCACAATAAAATAAAATGTTAGTGTCAACATTAATGTTAGTAATGCATCATAATAAAATGTTAGTGCTAATGCATTTTACTAGCTTTGGGCTAATTTACAAATTCACAAATATGTGGTCCCGTGGACAAAACTCATGTGATTTCACATGAAAATTTATAATAATGTTAGAGTATATAAATCATATGTTACTTTAGATGTTAAATAAATAAATAAATAAATAAAACTATAACATAACTTCTGGTTATGAAAATATAGTTTTTGGCTAAAAAATTATTTATTAATATATAGCTTCAAACTATAAATTCTTCTACATAACTTCAAGTTGCGTAAACAAAATATCGATATAGCTTCATGCTATATAAATTTCTCTACATAGTTTCAGGCTATAAAATCAAAATCAAAATAAAAACTGTTGTGTAACTAGAAAGACATTAAATAAATGAACATGATAAAAATTCATAAAATTTTACCTCAATATACATTTTATGATTGAACTCTTTGATTAAGCAAAGCCTTCGTGCTGATAATGTGTTGTAAACTGAATTAAAATAATCAAAGAGAATGTTAGAAATTATAATCTGGCTTTCCATTCTCCATTCTCTCTTCTCATTCATTTTCTTCTCATTTTCTCTACACCATTTCTTACAACTTATCTTCGCGATCTCTCCCATATTTATAGGAAGAGATTTACATCAAAAGATCACCAACTCACATGATGGGTAACTATGTTCTCACATGATTTATGTGAAATATGTATACATATGTATTTATACAACTTAGATATATGTACCACTTGAATACATATACGTCTTGATACATGTGTATAATAATGTATTTACTATTTGGATATTCAATGTATTTACAACAAATGTTTTATTGTAGCTTTATTGTAATGTGAAAGTTTGGCTAAATTTAAGCCTTATAATAGTTTTTTGTATAGAAATGGGTGGGCTGTTAAGATTTATTTTTATTTTCTACTAAAATCACTCACTCAATCCTATTTGTCCACCCACCTAAATTACAGAATAAAAAATAAAAAATAATCTTATTGGAAATTACTAAAATAAACATATAAAAACTATCCTACCTTCCCACTCACTCCTCACCCACCTATTCTTCAACCATAAAACTCTAGCTTTAGTTATAAAAATGAAGAAATTTTTATTTTTATAAGTTATAAGTTGGATTTTTTGTGTAATTTGTTCATTTCTACCCAGATTTAAATCCAAAATCATGAAAAAAAAGGTTAAAATGGGGCAGAGAAAGAGTTTCAAAACCCTTTCTCTGTCGATCGTAATGTCCTGTCCAGCTGACCAGGGCTGGACAAGTCGCCTCTCTGTTCGGCCCGGGACGGCCGGACAAAACTCTTTCTCCTCTCCATTTTAACCCTCTATTTTTTCATGATTTTGGGTCTAAATCTAGGCAGAAATGAACAAATAACACAAAAAATCCAACTTATAACGTATAAAAGTGAAGATTTCTTCATTTTTATAACTAAAGCTAGGGCTTTATGGTTGAAGAATGGGTGGGTGAGGAGAGAGTGAGAGGATATGATAGTTTTTATATGTCTATTTTAGTAATTTTTCATAAGATTATTTTTTATTTTTTATTTTTTATTTTTTAATTTAGGTGAGTGGACAGATAGGATTGACGGGGTGATTTTAATAGCTTCCAAAAAAATTGCATTTTGAGCTTATTTTTCAATCCATAAAATTAATGGGCCCAATCTGATCAACCCAACCTAACCTTTGGCCGATTGGGTTGGCTCTCCCACCATATAGAGGTCGAGTGGTATTGGGTCCATTCCGATGTCATCCAACTTTAGTAGGTTGAGGTAGGTGTTTGGGCCAAAACACGACCCGACCCGCTTCCACACCACACCTACTTATGGTCTTCCTTGTTTATCAAATATCACTTATTGCTCACCTCAAATTTTTATCAACTTTACATACCAAATAACATTTACTTCAACAACACGAACGTAACTAAAGCTTTCAGTCTTTACTTTCAATTTCAATTATGTCCGAGAGTGCTAATGTCAATGCGAGGGTTTGCCCAACCCAATCCCATGAAGCTGTAATGCTGTCCTAAAAATTTGGTTGAGAAGACACGTGGGCCTGACCTTTATAGATTATTGGAATAGGCCTTGGCCTCCTAGTAAATCAATCCTAAGCAGCCCATTATTTCTCAATTCACCAAATCCTCTCATTTGGACACTTGCTATGTATCTTCCTATGCACATCAGTTGATTAATTAAGTATATATATACACATGAGTTCTAGTGCGCTTGATGAGTCTGGCTATAATTTTTTTGGTTTTATCCTTTTTAAAAATTTTATGACAATATAATCTGATTTTAAATAATTATTTTGCAAATTTTGGGATGAACTTATGGGAACTTCACAGTACATGGAGTTTTTTAACCTTCAAAACTATGAAATATATAAATAGGCACTTTGATTAAATTGTAAGCTTTGTATGTAGTATGTGTATATATATATATGTATATGTGTATGAATACACATATATGTATATATGCATGTATTAGTATCACTAGATCATTACTAAACTAGTTGTCATATTGCACGAGACTAGAAATAAGGGTAGCAAAAAACTGGGTACTAACGGACATATATCATGTCTGCACCTAACCTGGTTTAAAAAATAGACAACAAGTATTCATCCCTTACTCATATGTTTTAAAAACCAAGTAGCTCAATTTTGTTTGCATTTAGAAGCATACATCTAATAAATTCTTAAACATGATACTAAATAATTTGAAATCATGTGTACATAACATCAAATAAACTCTATGAAGTTTGTAATAAATGACAACAAAAATAAATAATCGTTTACAACCATTACAAGGATAGATAGAATTTTTAGGTGACTTTTCATTTACTGGCTATTAAATGTCTTTGTTTATTTTTTTTATTTACCAACTATTAAACGGCTTTCCAAGACTCCAATTTTTAAGGTTGTTGGAATAGCAAATAAATTAGAAGGGTTGTAAGTTTCAAAATATGGCTTAGAAAAGGGTAGGGGTGGTAATATAGATCACGATACGATAACACGACTCGAAACCGATACGAAATTAATGAGTTTGGGTTTTGTATAAATAGGTGCAGGTCAAAATAGGTTAAACTCAATTAGACACGATTAAATTTTAAGTCAAAATCAGGTACACCTGTTAAACCCGAAATTTATCCGTTTGACATAATTATATTTTGTGTTGAGGTTTATGTTATGTGTGAAGACTTTTTAATATTTTATGTCATGTATTGAGACTTTAACTTTATTATATATTTTATTTGGTCTTTACTATATGATTGTATAATTATGATTTTGAATTTTTGATTTATATGTTAATTTAGAATTTATGCTTGTTAAATAGGCTAGAATGAACTTATTTAATCTTTAAGGGTTATAAACAGGTTAACCTGCTTAACCCTTTTATTAAACGTGTCGGTTTTGGGTTTACATATAATGACACGTTATTTAAACGTGTCGTATTTAGGTTTATAATATACTTTATTATACACGATTACGACACGACCGATTACGACACGATAACACAAATTGTCACCCATAAAAAATGGACATCTTCAAAATTAAAAGCTATAAAATATCTATTTATTTATTTATTACCCAAATATTTATTTGATTATTTATTACTCGTTATATAATTGTATTTAGTAGAAACCGGGAAGGATACCCGATTTTTTAAGCTCATGTTCGGACTCAGCCTGGTTTTAAAAACCAAGATAATTTTTTGTCCGTATCCGACCTTTCTTAAAAGTTTTTGTTTGTATCAATTTTAAAACAGGTCAAACGAAAGCAGATAAACGTATCCGAGCTTATTTTGTGACCCCTAATTAGAGATGAGGAAATAGAAAAAGGACATAAGAATGAGGATAATTGATCTCTTTAATTAATTTTGCAGCCTCCCTCGAAGCACCAACTTAATTTCTAATAACTTTTGACTCAACCACTATAATTATTAACATCCTTCGCAATTATAATCGTAATTAATACTTAATTAGTGTTGCCCCCACAACAATTATGTTTAAGTGTAAGATCTCCATGAAATTGCCTAAATATGTGGTTGAAATATTTGAACCATGCATAGGTAAGAAATCATGCATGGTATTTAGTCCCATTACTTAATTACACATTAAGCATCTTTAAATCTTCACCTGCATCCAGACCTACAAAATATGTTATGAATAAATGAGGTGATCCCGTAAGTACGTTAATTTTATCATGTTAATTGATCATATTTCAAAAACTTTCACTTGGCAAGCATGAGTAATACTAGTTGTATGTGCAAGTATACTTTGTATTTTTTAAAAAGGTTTAAAGCAATATTTTTGTTTATTTATTATTATTCAATGAAATTGTAAAACTAAACATTATTAAATTTTTATTTTTTTTTAATACCGGTTTTTTGGCATTCGGGAGCTGTCCTCCTTCTTTTTAGGTGAAACTAATCCTTTCGAACTCGGACATGGCAGAGACGTTTGAGTTGACCCTCCTAATAGAAAAAGATAAATAGAGACACGCATAGGCTCGAATTTAAGGACTAGAGCTTAACCTCACTTATATTAAGTTCCTTAGCCAACTAAGCTACCACCTGTTAGTTAGTATATATTTATTGATAGGGATAAATAGATGTATTTAAGAAAGAAAAATGCATAATAATAATTGAGAAATGTAAAATATCTTTTCTATTTGTAGAAGAGAATAGGATAAATGATAAAATGCGAGAGGCTAGAAGTTGTGACCAAAAAAAAAAAAAAATGGTTAGAATGTGGAACAGAATAAACTAAAATTAGAGAGAGCCAACAAAGTAAGAGAAAATACAAAAATATAGAGGTTAGTTAAATTACAATTAATTTCACTCTTTATAACATTAAAAGAAATTTTTTTTCAATAAAATATGAATGTCAAAAATAACTTAATATGTAGTCACGTGACACATCCGCGCGTGCACACGCACATATATATAATCTATATAACTATTATAAAAGAGACAGTTTTTTATACTATAGCTTTTTTTAATGGCCCAATTTTTATGACTATTTTACCCTTCAATTTTGTGAGTTTTTCTTCTTTTTATCTTTCACTTTATCTTTTGTTTCTTGTTGATGAAGTAAGGATGTGAAATAGTGATAAATTCAATAACTTTATCTCCTTTTCACATTTAATGCAATTACTTCACTTTATTTTTTCACATTTAATGAAGTAGGAACCTAGAATTTTATTTTTTATTTCACTTTTTTTTTTTCCAAATTTCAAGAAACATATCTTATAAGTTTCTATTGTAGTACCAAATAAATAGAATTAACAAAAAATATAAGAATAAGATTATGTTGTTTACTATAGTTAACTAACTTAACTTTTAGCTACATATTTATATGTACTTTGCTTTATCTTCAAGTTCTTATTAATGTCTTAATCACTTTTTATTTATTCTTTTACTAACTTATGTTGTACAACCATATTTAATCACTTTTATCATGTTAAAATTACATCATTTCTATTTATACATCTCTATATGTTTTTGTTTTTATTCATCATTTTTCACATATCAAATTTAGCGTAGTTTATTAACTAAACTTTTAGTTATATATTTTTATGTATTTTGTTTATCTTAAGATTCTTGTTAATTTATATAATCTTTACTGAACATAAACATAATAATAAACTAATTTTGTTTAAAGTGTGGACCCAAATCATTTATAATATTTTAGTTAATTTATAATATTTTTATTATCAATATTGCATAAAATAACTTTTTAAAAAATCATATTTATTTATTTTAGAATAAACGTTAAGCTAATTATTGAATTGCATTATTTTGAGAGAATTCACTTATCTCATAACTTCTATTTTTATTTAGAAGTTGATTGTTAAATATTTTTTGTAAGTAGTATTTTCTTATTTTGTCTATTAATCAATATTAATTACAAGGACGATCATCATTATTATAGGGGCAACTGTTAAATTGTTAGCTACATGATTTAGATTTAGATTTAGCACATAATAATTAAATGGAAGATTTAGAAATTATGATATAAAGATTAGTACATGTGTCAATACTTGGTTAGAACTTAGAAGGATTTCATTATTATTTATTTTTACAATATGTGAAACATGCTCAAATTTCTAAAATATGGTAGTTTTTGTTTTCTGCATCATGATTAAATTAGTTTAAGAGAATTCAATTGCTAATTCAATTACTTAGCTCGAGTTTATTAGGTTTTATTTTATTTACCTCATATTTTCTTGTCTTTGTTCTAAATATTTATAACCTTTTGATAGAATTTTGTGTTAGTATTTATTAGGTTTTATTTTATTTGCCTGATGTGCTTTTTCTTGCACCTACTTTATAGATACATTAGATTTCAAATGCATACTTTAACCTTTTAATCTAAGACATAAAGCTAACTATTGTTCAATTCAAGGTTTGTTTTAAATATATTATATTATATTATATTTTTATTTTTTATAAGTGGCAATTCAATTTTTTGATGAAGCTCATTAATTGAATTTTGCTTACATCAAACGGTTAAATACAAAAGGGTTAGTCATTAGAATAAATTGTTAGTCAAATATCAAAGAAATAAAAAATGACAGATGAAGTATTTTATTAGATACACAATCAGAAGATGTAGAGAACAATATCAATATGTTTGATTTTCTTAAGTTTATATCATTTATACGATAAATTTCTAAGGAAGGAGATAGAGTTAATACATTTTACTTTGTTGAAATTGTTTGTATATTTTTATTTTTCTTTATTTTAGATATACGTTGTTGAATTTTTATTTTTATTTTTTTTTCTATCACATATCTTGCAATTGCAAAAATTCTCGTGTTGATTTTAATGAATGCATGATACTAACTTCCTTATTAGATTTTTAATGTCACCATATTATTATTTTTTTTTAATATGCTTCCTTACCATGTCAAAGTTTACTTAGACTTGACATACTAATTTAGCTTTTTACTTATATTTATTAATATGCAGGTTTTAATTGGATATTTTATGGATGGTGTTCTTTCAACTGTAAATATTATATTAAGCATTGACATTGATATTGTCATTACTTTCATTATAGTTCCTTTGCACACACACATATATAGACGACTGAATATACATATTTCCTTTTTATATTATAATGAGACAGATAAATGGTTGAATTCCAAGTGTTTTTTTGAATTCCTTAAGTTTCTTAATGCAAAGAAATTATGTCATTTTGTAATAAATTTCTTTTTTTCTTAAAAATCATATTACAATTTTTATTTAATTTTTTCGGTCCAAGAGGCCTCGTTATGGTTGCATATAATTATAAAACATAGATTTAATTGCAACTCATGATGATTATTAATATTATTTCACCAATTCATTTTGTAATATTATTATGGTGTTCTTTATTTTGTTTTGAAGAGTAAATTATAATCTCTTTGTTGCACAACTGCTTTAATTGCAAACTAATTTATGTAGTTTATTTGCATCAAACAAACTATGATATAAAATTTATTTACACCAAGAAAGATAGTCAAGGGCCTTAACGAACACATATTGTAGATAATGCAATATGTATATGTTTATGAAATTATACTACACTTTATAAAAGCATAAATCTTATTTTCTCTTGTTCATACGTATCAACTATCGTTAACTTATTTTATATAAGTTACGACTTTTTTGCTCTAAAAAGTACTCATTAATATTTTATTTTATGTTATTTTGTCAACTATAAGAATATTATTAATGCAATAAAATATATTTCTAATAGGTGCAAAGCATGTGACCAAACTAGTATATATATAAGTTCTACAATTCATCTTTAACTATTTATTTTTTTGTTACTAGCATCCATACTGAGCACCTCTTAGCTAAACGCTGTAAATCAAACATATTGGATCGACAAGAACAAAAAAAAAAAAAAAAAAAAAAATGTATATATGATATTTCTGATCAATAATCTTTGAAGATGAATATGCATGCATGCGATGATCGAGCATATTTATTAAGGTAGTTCTTTAAACTTTCTACTCAATAAATATCAATTTACGCCTTCTATTATCAATCATATCTTGCATCATTAAATTGAATTAACTTTTCACTGTGTGCGATTTCATCATCACATTAAATATTTTGGCTTCTCTCTTCTTAAAAATCATCAACCCATTTTTTTTGGCATTTTAATTCTTATTAAGAATCATTATTTTAGTGGCTATAGTTGTACTTTTGATAATAAGGTGAGAAGTTATGTTTGGAATTAGAACTGACGTGAAATAATAGCAACTCTACCATAATTATCATTGGATGCATAAGAAATGTGGTAAAAACCTTGTTTTGATCTTGTAGTGTGTACAAACTCAAAAGACATAAGTCAACAATTGCATGACAAGATCAAGTTTATAGTGCATTACCATATATATTTTTGGATGCATGAGAGAAAAATTACAGCTGGTTGAAGCACAAGATATTAAGTTACTCTTTTATAAGTTTGAAGCACTTTAATTATCATTACAAATGGATCTTGCTTTCTTCTAGTTTTGTGAAAAAAACAAAGTTAATATTGCACCTATATGATTGTATATGTAGTTATAAATGTATATACTCTAGGCATTTTTTTGTCAATTTATATTATATTAAATTAAAATGTATATATATAGAAGACACTCAAGATGATTACAATAATAATATAAGGATAATCCTAACTATTAAAATGATAGACAATATCTACATTAAGGTCCAAATATAACCTCAATAAGACTCATTTAAGGTCAGATCAACTTCGCACTTCATAGGAGGTCGGGGAGAGTAGAACCTTGACCTCATAAGCGATTTTGACATATATAATATGATTGAAATTAAGATCTTTAACATTCTAGAAAATTAAAGGGAAATATAACAAATTTTAAAATACGACCTTTATACTTAAGACTCGAAAATAAAAGATCCTTTGAAGAAAATAAAAAAAATTATGCATTTGATTGTCAATATTTTTTAAAGAAAAAAATTTTCAATACCCTTTTATTTTCTCACCTATAGAGGTGAGAATATTTTTAGTATTATTGATTATATTCACGTCTATTTTTTATAAAACTTTTCATTATCCAATTTTATTTATTTTTATATTATAAGAGTGTAAAAAAATATTTTTTTTCATGTATAATCAAACCCTAAACCCTTAATTTTTTTTTTCAAAAAAATTATATTTTCTTCAGATAACTTTTCTCAGCTATCAAACATGGCCTAAGTGTAAAAATATAAAATGTGATCTAATTGATTTCCTGAAATCAATTTAGATAATGAGATATGGAGAGTTAGATTACTATATATTTAACATTGGCCAATAATTTAAATATTTTTAAATAGCTATATTTATGGTTCAAGTTATATAGTCATAACGCGTACGTAGTTATGCATATTTTATCTTTGTAAACATCTCCACCTTTACAAGTGAAAAAAATTGTTACCTTCATCTAACTTCAAACTTAATTTCTGAATTTAGTATATATTCAAGTGTATAAATATGCAAATACATATAGACTCACTCTCGTGCACATACTTTAATTGCTATGATATAATTAGGTATATACCCAAACCCCACGTGACAACTTACTTTATATAAATGTGTGTGTGTGTATGTCCGCGTGTATAGTGAATGACAAAGATTACTAATTCTCTTGAAACCTCTTGATGCATTATTATGCTATGTTAAATACAGGGGATATGATGACATACAGAGATCTTCACCATGTTGTAATTGACGAGTTTTATATTTAGAGCTCATACCATTATCTAAATCTCATTTATTTCTAAACTCAGCCTATTTAATCTTGCGTAATTTTTTTTAAAAAAGTTCAAATTAAAATATAAATGCTAAAATTTAAGAAAAAAACAATTGCCTTAGCTAAAAAAATATTGCAATTAGTTCATGTTACACATCCTTCCATGCAACACTGCAGTGGAAACCCTGTTGCGGAACTAAATAGAGGAAAATGCAAGGTTGACCTGTTTGGCAAGCTAATATCGTAACTGTGTTTCGATTTCTAACGCAATTTTTGAATATTTTTACAAAATACCCTCCTTTTTTCTTTTGCGTTTTCGATTAACATTTCGAGAAAACGTTTTTGACCCAAAACGTCGGGTTCTCCCCAAACAAGCCCAATGTAATTAACAAACCTTTGGTTCCTTGGAGAGGCTTGGATAGTTGGATATATCCCAAACATTTCAAAGTCAAAAGTCAAGGGAGGTAATACTAAAAGTCTGGAAAGGTGGAGGAAAACGTGTTTCTTTAAAATGCCATATTAGTAAGGGAGGAAAGGACAGAAAGCCCCTTCAGAATGTCAAAAATGAAAATGTGGCAGCATTTAAAATTGTGTCTGCTAAAGTAAAGCAATGCCAGATTCATTCACCCATTCAATATATATATTTAAAAATAAATATATATATTGTAGAGATACCATAGAAACTTTGGTTCAAGAAATTATATTAAATGAAATTAAATAAATTTACTTGTTCATCCATTTATGTCGCTGACCTTTCTTCTCTGCCCATCTCTCTATTTATCAGCAGTCTCTCTTTCCCCGCCTTCTCAGCCTTGTTCTTCTTCATCATCACTCATCACTCATCACTCATCACTCATCACTCATCAGTCATCATCATCATCACTATTTTTTTTTTTTGCTCTCTTGACACCATACACTTGCTTCCATCTTAGCCTTCTTGTCTTACATGCTGTTATAGAAAGCTTGACCATCTAGGCTTCTTGTGTTGGCTTCATTCTGAAAATGGGAAGATCTCCTTGCTGTGAAAAAGTTGGATTGAAGAAAGGACCATGGACTCCTGAAGAAGATCAGAAGCTCTTAGCTTATATTGAAAAACATGGCCATGGAAGCTGGAGAGCTCTTCCTGCCAAAGCTGGTGACCATCATCATCACTTTAATTTAATTATCTGTGCTTAGTATAGCTAGCTACTTGCTTTATATGAATTCTGTTCAGCTTAATGAAATTAAAATTTCATTTTTTTTTATTACAGGTCTTCAAAGGTGTGGGAAAAGTTGTAGGCTTCGGTGGACTAATTACCTTAGACCTGATATCAAGAGGGGAAAATTCAGTTTACAAGAAGAGCAAACCATCATTCAACTCCATGCTCTTCTAGGCAACAGGTGATTATTATTAACAGAATTTCTATATATTTTTTTATATGTATAAACCATTAAATGATTAATTTTCCTAGTATTTTAAAATAGGTCCTTGATTTTTAGTTTCAATTGGCCTTGATGATCTGCTACCTCTTTCTGTTTATTTCTCCTTTGAGTTTGATTTTTTAGAGTTATTTTTTTAACACCCTTTTGCCATCTAATGCTATAGTACTCTTGCATCTATCATAGCTTGGCATTGGAAAGAGCAAGAAAGCCTGACCTTCACAGAGAGGGGTTAGGTGAGATATATGGTCTTTAAACTTGATTCATGTTGCAGAGCCCCCAAATATCTTGGACTAGTAGTAAAAATTAATTAATGCCATGATGGTATGGTTTCTAAGGATTTTCTTTTTTGTTTCATGCCATCCATCTCCATACCACTCCATAATTGGTTAATTCTGTCTATCTCTGAAACCCTCCCAATTTCTTCATAAATTACTGTAAACATTAAACTTTTGCTCTCTTACCACATGTAATTTGAGTCTAATACTATTTCTTTTTTTTACATTTTCACTAAAATTTAAGAACTGGGTCTCTCTCATTGTTCATGAATTATGGGAATAATTTGTCGGCAGGTCATATATTATTATCTAGCTAATTTTATATCAGTATTATTATTCTAATAATCTTGAAATGTGCTTCGGCCAGATTTAGAAATGTAGATGGCTTCTAGGGGGGTTTAGTTTCATTTCAAGTACTGATTTAGCTTGTCTTTATTCATCCTTGGAATCTTTTTTTTTTGTTTTTTTTTTTGTTTTTAAAAGATGGTCGGCTATAGCCACACACTTGCCCAAGAGAACAGACAACGAGATCAAGAACTACTGGAACACACATCTGAAGAAACGGCTAGCCAAGATGGGGATCGACCCTGTGACTCACAAGCCCAAGAGTGACAATCTGTGCTCGGCGGATGGTCGAACCCACAACAACGCCAACCTTAGCCATATGGCTCAGTGGGAAAGTGCTAGGCTGGAAGCTGAAGCAAGATTGGCTGGTGAAGCAAAGCAGCTGATCCAGCCATATGGTTCTGGTTTAATGAATCTGGGCTCGAGCCATCTTCATCAACAAGTAACCAAATCCGCTCCAACCGGTCCAGTCACGACGACTAGGCCACTCTGTCTTGATGTTTTGAAAGCTTGGCAAGGATTTCAAGCAAGATCAACAAAATGCGGAGCTGTTTTTGGCCATGATCTTGAGTCTCCAACTTCAACATTAACATTTTCGGAGAATTCGTCAGTGCCCGTTACAGCATTTGGTTTTAGTACTGATAACATTAATAATCCTGCTGCTGCTACAATGGAGTTAATAGGAAATTCTAGCACTACTAGTACTGATCATCAAGGTGGAATGATTAATCAAGAAGATCAATGTGATGATCAAGATCAAGAAGAACTGAAGAGTTGCTTAATTGGGTATAAAGATATAAGTATGGATTACACAGCAAACCATGACAATGATGTTGTTACTGTGTTTGGGATCGAAGAAGGTCATCATGATCATCCATGGAGTAGTTTGGATTCAGTGAAAACTGAAGATGATGACGGACACGTAGTAGTGCCCATGACGAATTTCATTGATGGGTTCACTGATCTTCTTTTAGGAAATTCTAACAATGATCATCATCATCATCATCATCATAGAATGAGTAATAATAGTAATAATCTTACTCAGAGTAGTGGTGGGAATTCAGATGATAACAGCACTGATGTCGGCACTGGTTGTGAGGAATATGATCAGGAGAACAAGAATTATTGGAACAGTATTCTCAACTTGGTCAATTCTTCTCCCTCAGATTCCACTGTGTTCTAGCTAGAATTTCCAATAAGTTTTAATTTCACCCGGAATTAATTTAATTTTCTCTGGTTGCTCGATCTAATTGTGTTTTTGTTTTGTTTTGTTTTCTGGTCCCCCAAGTTAAAGGAAAAATAAATTAAAGTTAATTTCCTTTGTTTTGACATTTAAAGTATTTAAGGAAGTCCTTTTTATCATGATATCATAGTCTTATTATTCTAGAGGTTCGTATATTCAACCTTTGCTAATTTATTTTACACATGCATTAAGGGGAGCGTTAATATCTGTTAATTAAAAAGTACCAATTAATTTAAAAAAATCTAAATGAAAATTGTGAATTAATGACATTTATAAGTTTTAGGCTATGTTTGATAGCTGACAAAAGCTTTCTAAAAAAAATTTATAATAAATTTTTTTATGATTATTTAATTATACATGAGAAAATATTTTTTTATATTTTGATAATGTAAAAAAAATTAAATAGTAAAAAATTTTATAAAATATAAATATAAACACAATCAATAATATTAAAAATTTTATTACCTCAGTTTTGTAAAATTATTAATAATTAAAAGTATAACTTTTCTATTATTTTAAAAAAAAAATTATTATTTTTTTTAAAAAATAATAATTTTCTCGTCAATCAGCCTTAGATTATTGTTGTCGCTGTAAGAGACTGGTTCAAAGGAAATCATTTATGAACCGTCTTTACTGCTGTTGGTTTCTTGTCACATTCTGCCCTTTCTCATTCTTTACTTGTATTTATTTCTCAGCGTGAGGATAAGAACATAATTGTACGATCCTGTATTATTCAATTTATATATATAGGGTAGCTAGGGGTTGTTCGCTATACCCTCTTGTTGGAAAGTCCAAATTTTATTTTAGGGAATCTAATCTATAAATGATTGCTGTCCATCACTGAACAGAATCAAAAGACTAGCTTATAAGATGCCTCAATTATATACACATTATATGTTTATACATGTCCTTAGGTGGGAGCAAGAGATTCCTGTAGTCAAATGGCCTAACGAATTTAATTTATTGTAATTATTTTATTTTTTATTTTCTTGGGTTCTTTAAATATAAATAATACACACACACACTAGTGAAAATAAATGTGTGCATTGCATCGTAATTTTTATTATAAATTTTCTAAAATAAAATAATTTTATTATAAAAAAAATTGTATGTTTTGTTTTTTGATATAATTATAATGAGTAAAGTTATAAAAATAAGGACAAATATGTCTTAGAGTAAAAAGACGGAAATTAAAAGGGTTGAACAGAAATTAAATTGTAGGAGACGTGGGGGTGGGCACCGCCATTTTTTCTCCTGCCACTCAAATTCTTTTATTTTTTATAATATTTTAATTTTTTTTCTCAGCTCTTTTGATTTTCATTATTTTATAAAAAATAAAATAAGAAACTCACCTTAAAATCAAGAATGTTAATGTATGATTAAGTATTTATCATTAACGAACCTATTTAAGTAAAATTATCTAACAAATTTTTGAAATTTTTAAATAATATAAGATAATAACTTGAAACATATATAATTGGAAGTAGAGAATTTTATATACATATGTAAATTACTAAATAGCTGAAGTCATTTTATAAAAAAGATTTTTTATAATTATAAAAATTATTTATTAGTAGTGTATTGAGAAAAATAGTTGGTGTAAGTGGCGCTCTTGAGACATGGGTGAAAAGTCAAAAGTAATTGAATACTAAATTACAACTTTACCCCTGTCAATAGTAAAAGTAAATATTTTTAATAAAAATTCAAGATATACTTTTCAATGGTTTTTAAGGTACAAAAAAACGTCATTGTTAAAAGTTTCAAGTATTCTCATTATTATAATATATATAGTTTAATTTAATTTTTTTTATAGTAGAGATCATGTGTACTTAAACTAGTATTATATAAATCAATAGTGGATTTTAAGGTCTCGAGTTCGAGTCACCTTCAATTATTTATTGGTCAATGATGTCTTTAAGTATTTTTGACCGTGTTCCAGAAAAATTAGTGGAAACGTAAGTTCCTGAATCAAACTCAGCAGCAAAACATTAAATTCATAGCGAAACGTCCGTACAAAAGAATCCAAATTTTCAAATAATACGTACCTGTTAGTGAATTTATTATATTGTCTATATACTTGGATCATATAATATGCACAGTATAAAAAGATTTGACAATTATTAAAATATATAAATATATATATATATATAGTTATATTATATTATTTATACTTCTAAAAGTAATTCAAATATCATCTTATCAACTTTTGATTTATCTTTTAGTTTTAATACATAAACTTAGCTATTATAAAATTTCAGATTTAAGGTTTTGGGTTTTGGGCAACTAAATAATGTTGGCATTTTTACCTGATATTAGTAGAAGGAAAATGCTTTAAAAATATACTTGATCGATAAATATAATTTGTTAACATTATCCCTAAAAATTATTAAATCACATCGAATCATATATTAATACGTGATTCGAGGCGATCTAATAACTCTTAAAGGTAATTTTAACAAAGTATATTAATCAAAAATTACTCTTGATAGAAATATTATACCATTAAACCGTCCTAAGCTATTTTGAAACCTACAAAAGATATCTTGGGCTATTAACATTTTTGCCTAACATTACTTTCACTATACTAATAGATTGCCCGAGTCATGTTTAAATGCGTAATCTAAAACAACCAAATGGTGATTTACGATAATATACGTTAAAAATAACAAAAAGGAGCATGATCTTCTAATCATTTTCTATTAGGTGGGTCATGTCGGTTTGAACGTGGTGGGACCTTTTTACGCACACGTGTATCGTACACATAGGCATTGTATTTCGATCAGGATCTTTTTGTAGCCAAAGTGGTGCAACGTGGCTCGTTGACAACTGTGACCATCAAATCCTCTGTCTCTCTCTCTCTCTCATACTCGCAATGAAGGGTATTAATGTTGGGAGCTTGAGAGTGTCGAACCACCCAAAACTAAAAGCTATTACAATGGTCCCTCCTCTATAAATTATGGCTTCTTATGTCATTTTCTTATTTATTTTACGAGGAAAGCATGTGAGTTGTACCTGCTTTAATATTTAATATACTTGTATAAATATTTTTTACTATACTTCGTATTTATTTATTTCTTTTAATTTTTTGCAGATATATAATAAATTAAATAACTATTTTGAAAGCGATTTTTTCATCACATAAAAATAAAAGAATTTTAAAACCTGAGACAAATTAAAGTGCTTGGGAGTTTTGTTTGTGTTATATATATATATATATATATATATATACAAGACATTTGAATATAATGAAAATGTAGAGGAGTTATAATTGAGAGAGTAGGGGGCAAATATATTTTTTTTTTGTTTTTTTTTTGTCAATCTATAATATTTGTTACATTGGATCATCAAATACATACAATGATTCCAAATCAATGAATTAAAAACAAGGAATGTCCCATTCGATAAATATGGAAAATAATTAAATGCCCACGTCAAGGTCTAATTAGATAGTGGCGGGTGATTAGATAATGAAAATATAGGCAACTTTATCGGTTCAAGTACTGAAAGTGGAGATCTATTTTTAGACACACATACTGACTAGTTCATGGGCATGTTCATTGCATATGAATAAACAAGGGGCTAAAAGTTATTACACAAATAAATAGATAAGAGGGGCCGAAAGTTACACAAAAAAAAATAAAAATAAAAAGGATAAAAGGGAATGTTAAAGCCAAACAATTGTTGAAGTAAGTTTCATATTCAATTTTTTAAAAATACAACCTTGTAATTTCATTATTTTCTGCTAGCTTGAGTGGTTGTGGTATCTCCTCCTCGTCTTACAAGAAATTAGAGTTCGACTCTTCTTAATTTTAGAAAAGGTGAGGCTCGTTTGGTGTGCATGATAAGATAAAAATATTTTTATGAGATTGGATTGAATAAGATCGAATATGATATGATTGAAATTAGAATATCTTGTGTTTGGTGCAACATAAAATAAAACTAAAAATAAAGTCATCCTATGTTTAATATGTTTGGAATTAAAATAAAAAATAATTAAATATTTTTTTAAACTTATTTTTTCTTTAAAATCCACCATCGATTTATATTAAACCAAAAAAAAAAACCAGCAAATCGATTTTGATTTTTTCTTTTTCTTTTTTTTTATTTTTATTTTTAAAGAAGATAGGATAAAAAGGTTAATCGAATTATTTTTAATTTTATTCCTATTGACAACCAAATATAAAAATATGATTAAAAATAATCTTACCTCATCTTATCCCAAACACCAAACGCGCCCGCAAATAATAAGTATAACCTTAATAGACATTTTTGTGGTTTTCAGCCTTTGTTCCCTTTTTATTAATGATTGAGTTTGCTCACTATTATTTTATTTATTTATTTTGTAATCTATATTTAGTACATTATTGGACCATTTTATACATATAAATCATTGCAAATAATTGAATCAAAGATAAAGACGATCTCTATCACTAATACGAGGAATAAATGCTTATATTAGGGCTCAATAAAATTACAACAAGTTTGGGCACAACAACTTTTTATTTCATATGAGACTGAGAAGATTTAAATCCTTTATCTCATATGAAGATAGGTAAATACCTAATCAGGTGAGCTACCGGTCATTGGCCACTATTTTTTTGTTACTATAGTTTTGTTTCTATTAAAGAAACTATTATAAAATAACAATAAAAATTACTTTGCACATATGACAGTATGTATCCTTGTTTTGATATTTATTTGCAAATCTTCAAAAATAAGATGAAAATGGTCAAAGTGCATTTAAATTTCTTGACTTTGTCAATTCAACTGTCTTTATCCAACTAAATTTCTTGAATAATAATATGTAATTTATTTTTGCTTTTTTTTTAATAGAGTTTTTGGGATTATTGACTTAAATATTACTTCTTTTATACGTTAAGAGTTAAGTTGCATAAACATAATAAAATAAAATAAAATAAAATAAAAAAGTCTAAGGTGTTTACCCGTCTAGTATTTATTTTCATCATTACTTCCTTGCAAATAGCAAAATGTAGCAAAGCAAGTTAAAGAAAAAAAGCAGAAAAAGGAAGAGAATAAAAAAAAAAAACTCAGGCCAATAAATTCCTTATATGAAAAAAATGATATTTTTTATTAACAATTTATTTTTAAGAAAGAGCATAAAAGCCTATATATCCATACAATATATATAAGGTAAATAACTAAAATATACATACATTTTTTAACAGAAATAAATAATAACAGACTTGAATTTGTGATGAATCTTTTAATTATTTTTTATAATTTACTTTTTCAACCAACGAATTAACCTCTTATTGTTTAAAGCCACTTACTTCACTCACTTTTATTAATAACTAAAATATACATACACATTCCTTTAAAAAAAAATATTTATATATTAAAATATTTAACTTATATTAAATGCGAGAAGAGTAAATGAGTGTTGAAGACGTGTACCCCACCAATCAAGCCCGGAGAAAATGAGTGAGAAATGGGCCCACATACAAACAAAAAAGTTTATTTTTTTCAAAAGAAAATGTGAGAAAGATCATATTAATTCTTTGACGCAACAGGTGCATCATATACAGTCATCATCTAAGTCCTCCATATGATAGAATTAAATTAAAAATTATAATCAAATACGGTTGGATGGCGGCTCTTGTCGCTTAGCAATAAGTCTTAATTTAAAATTTTTATGAATGTAAAAAAATTTATTAGAAGAAGTTTTTATTTCAGCGTCTGATAATTATTTTAAATATAAATGAATTAGTCTCGCTATTAACCAAAAGAAAAATATCACTTAGTTTCAGAATTTTATAAAAAATTAAAAATAAAAATTTACAAAGCAAAAGTAAAAATCATGAAAATATTTAAAGATGAGGCTATAAATTGCATGACGCGTCTCCCAACTATCCCCACAAGTATTTCACTCCTTTTTCTCTCTGATTCCTCCAAAAATTAATTAATTAATTAAAGTCACTCAATTATGCTTCAAACAGCTACCTCTTAAATACCCTGCATTAATAT
This sequence comes from Paratinospora sagittata, assembly GCA_035771175.1. Taxonomy (NCBI): domain Eukaryota; kingdom Viridiplantae; phylum Streptophyta; class Magnoliopsida; order Ranunculales; family Menispermaceae; genus Paratinospora; species Paratinospora sagittata. The sequence goes on along the minus strand of CM069602.1, from coordinate 11,092,498 downwards.
TCAGAAAAAAAATATCACCTTGCGAATGATCATATCATATAATAAAGAAGGCCTTCTTTACACACACACATATATGGAAAATGCTTATACAATTTAAAATTAAAGTGTCACAAAAATGTGGGAGAGATAGATGCAGCTATTAAATTAAATATAATTATAACGTGTTTCATAACTATGGTATTAATTAGTCCGCTACTCCGCTATGTAGATTAAATATGTATTGGAGTCCTTCCATGGAGATCAGGTTCACTGTGGTGAGCATATAATATCAGAGACCTAATTGTTACAAGCTCAATATATATGTGTCAGATAATATAATATGTATATAATATAAACATCGCACTTATAATGATGATTTATACAATCTTTTTTGATACACAACACACGTGTTCCATAACTAATGGGTAGAGCTGGGGACACTGAATGTATTATTCGTAATGATATTAATAAAGGAATTGCTTGTGATTTTCTGCCATGCATGGTCCACGGTATTATTCAATACTGAAATTTTATTTGAATATATTCATTTAAATTATATATACATATATTGGCCTCTTAAACTGAAATAAATATCATTGAATCTTTATTAGTATCGATATTATTTCTAACTTAATTATCTTTGGGTTCAAATATATAATTTTTTTTAAAAGACCTCAGTACTAATGATAATGTGATCTCAACTTATATTTCATGTAACCAACATGTTCATATTCTATGCGGAACTATTATTTCGGTCTACCTTGGATTAAAATTTAGCTTTTATCACGATCACATTGTAAAATCTATGTCAGATTAACAGTCGTCATCATCTCGAGAAGGAGCAATTGAATGAATCATCTGCAACCATGAGCTTACGCATGTGCTCTACCTTGACATACGTGCGTCCCAGCGAAATCATCGACTTTAATTGATACTACTTATTGAACGGGCCTGAATCTCTATTAGTATCAATATATGCGTATGCGTGTGTTGTGTGTGGTAATATTGAGTTATTATGTGAATCTTGGGGTAGTAGGACAGATTTTTAAGCTTTATTTTGTATATTATTTATGAAAATCTCTTATATGTAAAATATGAGTAGGAACATGCATTGCAATAAAATCTTTATGGTAATTAATGGAGATGCACACGAGGAAAAATAACTCCTAATTAAGCTTTGTTGCATTTCTTACCAAGAATATATATATTGTAGATTTAATGTAGAAGAGCATTCTTAAATTTTGCTACAACTGTTTATTAAATTAAATTATATAATAGCATCTATTGGCATATAGCAACTGCCGGCAGTTTGAAAAAATAACAACTAACATATTTTCTTTTTAATAATCATAATTGAATTGGCCCCCTTTGTACGTACTAGATGTATTTAATCTTCTTTGTAACTCATCCAAGTAGTTATAGATAGATAATAATTATCAAGCCGTTGACTTACTTGATATCATCTTTAAATTTATGAAGTATGATATTTTTTCGTCAAATAATTACAATGTTTCAATACGAGATTTCACATATTTTTACATTCAACTTCTCAACCATTAGGGTCCATAAAAACAAACCAAACTATATAGGGAAATTTACTCAAAATACCAAAAAAATATTAATTTCCATGTAAGATATCATTTAACGTTGCCAATGACGTATGTTACATACTTTGTATATATATAATTGATGTAGACTACTATTAGACATTTCGATCAAATATTATTGGTTGTTTGCAAATTGACTAATGGGCCAAGTTTTAGATACATTTCAAACCTTTGATCTATTGATCTAAAGTTATCAATGATGTATATATGTAGTTGCATGCTTTATTATTATTCTTATTATGCTTTGATGTTCGCATGCATTACATGGACGTTTTCATATGGCAATTAGAGGCAAAAACTGAGGTAAGACCAAGCTGATTTTGACAGGTGGTCGAGTAAATGTGGGTCCCGAGATGGTGTGTGCTACGTGGCAAAATAAGGAAGATTTGAAAGCGGAGATCATTAAGCTTCCCTAGTCCTGACTCTACACTGGTTATTGAGATATAGTGCGACGAGGTTTTATGTCCTTATTCCTAGCTTTGCCGCGTGTACAATGGTGGAGGGTGGACCTAACATCGTCGGTAGTCGCATAAAAGGACGCGAGGGTTGGATGAGTAGAAATGAGTAGTAGTGCCATCGCAGAGTCGTACGTTGAAAGTTAAAACTTAACATCGCTATCACCTTCCTCTTCTTTTCCCCTGTTTTACCAAAAATTGAACCTATATATGGAATGGTACAGTTCTAACCACTTTCATTTTATCGTTTTGCCTACACTATTTTTGCTCATCACTTATATATATATATATATATATATATATATATATATATATATATATATCAAAATACTTATTATTAAAGTTTTTAACGTGTCATTTGATTTTGACATCTTACAATATATATAATTTTCTTTTAGAAAATAGCTAGGTCTGAAAATACGGTCAAAAGTTCTTAATGTTTATTAATTAGGACAAGACAAGTAATCTGCAAACATGTTTAATGTTTAATGTTTATTAATTAAACATACGTAGATTGAGATTTGTTTAGATTTGGAACAAGATTTTTTTTTCTAAAGTAATCTTCAAACACGGAAAGTACATTGTATCGGTTACTTGATACAAGTACATATTGAGGATAAAACTCCAACATTAAAAGAATACGTAGAACCCCCATAACAACAGATAAAATCGACAACAAGAAGACATGACCCTTACAACAAGATCTCCTTATTAACTTAGATCTGAGGCAATACAATGACGGGGGGTGTGGAAAAATTTACCTAAACAAGAAGAAAAAAACTTAAGCATGCACTATGGCCTTTAGTCAACAATCTAATGTCATTGTAGCAATAATTAATGAACCAACTGTAGCAATAATTGCTTGTGTTTATATAAGTTTTGTAGTTTTTATAATATTAATTTCAATAGGTGCAATAATAAGTTCTAATAGGTAGAAGAATGGTGCTTCTATGGGTGTAGACCACAAGATGCGAATACAAGTAGAAATAATAAAAGTGATGTTGTAATAATACCATTAAAATAGAATTTTAGACATTAATTATACATACTCACATGATCTATCTCCTTCAAGTCATCTTAAAGCTATCACCATTCTGGTTGTTAACTAGATCCCATGGTATTGTTGAAATTTTTGTATAAAAATGATCATTAGTCGTCTAAATTAAATTAGTTTAACACTTTTTAAGGCATGAAATAACTGACATTTACATGTATTGTTTGTTAACGAAAATGAAATATTATATTGTTAAGTATTAGGTGTAAAGAAATAACTGACATTTACATTTACCATGGCCACAAGTTTTACATAATACATGCTAAAGTACCATTTGGCCAATACCTCAATCTATTTAGTTTATATACATGTCTAACATTCATATAACTTAATTAACCAAGCTTAATTTTACATTTAAATCAACGAGGAATGAGTGTTCTCATAAAATTATATTTAGAATATATATACCCTTACAGAAGGGGCAAGGAATTAATGGGTGATGAGTTTGTACATATTTTATAAGGGGAGACAACATTACATCTCCCAGCTGTGTCCACTGAGTTGCTGCCACAATCTTGCTAATTGCTTTGGCCCTGCCCCTATCTGAGAATGGGACATATGCATGTGCATGCAGGACTCCATCCCAATATAACACACACACACACACACACACACATATATATATATATATATAACATGTATAATTTATAATTTACTGATCGGCAAGCCCAAATTATTTATAATTGAGGAGTTCCCTTTTCCCTCGGTAAGCTGCTATTATATATTTCTCAACTCTCCCTTTCTTTCTTTCACTTTCCCATTAACTTACCTTTTAATATGTCTGCATGATGTTGATCTCTTTAATAATTATGTTGTTTTGCATGAGACCATGTAGGCTCATCATTTATTCCTTTTATTCTCTCAAAACTATAAGGAAGATGTTGTCCTTCAATTCGAAATTAATGAGAGGATTTCATGATTCGGATTGCTTATAAAATTCTTAAAATTGTTGATGATCAGTGAAATTTATATAATTTGGTTTATTAATTCCACTCCACGCACACCAAATAAAAAAGGTTTATTAATCCTTTTTCCTACTATATATATATATGTGTGTGTGTGTCTATGAGATGAGTTATATGTATGGTCGCTTCTTTTATTTTGTTACATTGTTTAATTTAATGGATTTATATTCTTTCAATAATTAAAAAAGTTTTTCTTTTGTCAACTCCTTTGCATCTACAAATAACTTTCTACCCAACTAAGTCTTTTTTTTCTAATTATATAAGGTCGGTTACATAAATTTACTTTCTCCACTATCTTCTATCGATGGCTAAGTCTGCATTTAAATTAAAAAAATTAATTTTTTTTTAATTATTTTCGTTTATATTATCTTAGGTCTACTACTTCTACCCTTATTATTACCTTCTAGTATTAATAGAACACTATTCTTAACTGATGTATTTAAAAACCTACGTCGTATGTTTTCAAACCATCTAAATATGTTATCTCTCATTTTATCTGCACATCAATTGCACATCAATTAATTAAAGATTGGACCAAAACGCACCCATATATATAGTGGTTAAGATAGATATCTCATGTTGGAAAACCCAAATGAAGACCCAAAAGAAATTAGAATAAATTGTGTTTATCAACATAATTAATTAAAATTATTTGATAACTTATGTGTTTTCAGAAATAATTAATTAATTCATTATTTTTATTTCTTCTAGTTTTTTGTAATATTGAAGTCGCAAAGGACATCTCATTAAATTGTTGAAACGTGCATATAGGGCCAGTATCCATCAGTTCAGTTACAGCTTCTATTTAAGATGTTAAGTGATGAAATGTGCCCACGTGTAACTTTTAATTTTAGAAAAACGTAGCCACGTGGCGCAGCCCTAAAATTAATATTGCAAATCATCACTGCACTTGATGATTTAGCTGTACAGATTTTCTTATGCTATTCAATTCTATTAATAAAACTCATATTTTTTCCTTTTTTTAATGTATATATAATAATAATAAGAAGAAGAAGAAGAAGAAGAAGAAGAATGATAGAAATAAAGAAATCTGTAGTGAAGTGAGCCACTCTAATATAATTATAGTTATATTTTCAATATCATTGGTTCTCTAATGTGTATATCTTGAATGGTTAATTATCCAAGGAGTCTCGTTATTAGTGACTATTTGAATTTTAGAGATGATTGGGTTGAGATAAAAAATAAAAATAATTAGATTAAAATAATAATCATTTTATAGAGCAGCTTTTTATGATCCAAAGTAGTGCTTATTCTTTTTCTTGATAAGCAAATAATGAATATTATTAATCAAAAGCTAGAGCAATAAGATGTTACAATTTTATTTGATAAATCTAATTATATCGTTTTTAAGAAATAAGAATCTATGAGAAACTAAGGGTGCGTTAGGTTTATGATTCGAATACAGTTTTATGTATCTAAAATTCTGGAAACACTAAAAATGCATTTGGTAAGTTGAAATCTAAAAACAGTTTGTTGAAATTTACAAAGGAAACAAGTTATTTTCAGGAAACAACAAAATGTAGTTTTCTGAATTTCCACTTTTTGAGTTGTATTCAAGTTTCCTGAAAAGTGAAAACTCGAAAAATAACATTCTTTCGTTTCCTTGAAAACAACATGTTTTCTTCATAAATTTGAAAAAAATTGTTTTTGAGTTTCATCAAATTAACCAAACATGTTTTCTGTGTTTCCAAATTTTCGTATACAGAAAACTGTATTCGAACCATAAACCAAACGCAACTTAAAACTATTATCATAATAAACTCTTTATTTATTAATTCGTGAAAACATTACCATCATCTTTCAGTAACATTATACACTAAATTTTTTTTCTTTGATGTACAGGAAGTAACTGCTTGCAAATAGGGGTAACAGAAGGTCCTTCTCTATTATTTCTTATCTACTTCAAAGAAAGCCATGGCCCATTGTTCACTCTTTGTTAATAATATTTCCTTTACTGTAGAGTCTAGTACTGCAACGCGGATGCTAAAAAGGACCTTCACATCTACATGCAACTCGGCCATATTTAGTTATCTTATTATATATACAATCATTTCTTAGTATAGATAAATGAGGAGGCTGTTGGTTTATAATCATCTTAAATCTATGTCAGAAGTACTTTATGATAATGAATTTTAAAAGTCATCAAGATGATATTATGAATAAATATGGTAGCTCATGAGTGTTTGATTCTTGCCACTACAATTTAAGTCTGCAAGAAAGGCCATGAGGTTATAATTTTCTACTTATTTTTCAATGTTTAATATAAATGGCTTTCTTCAAATTTTAAACCTTAAACTCTAAACTTTAAACCTTAAATCTTAAATTAAATTAAAATAATTAAAAAAATGTTTTGCACTTATATTTTATTAGTACGTTTTTATTCACACACCATACATAAACACTAAGTTTTAAGGCTTTCTCCTATATATATATTAATGCACGTCCCAAATATTTAGTACTGCCAGCCAAGACTTAGCTAATTCGTTTACATATATCATTATTCTAGAATTATTGCTTACACTTAATTTATTTAAAACCCTTATAAACAATTGGATGCCCAATGAAAAGGATCACCTAACTTGATGGTGAAATTAACTTAAAAGTTAATACATATTAAATAGGAGAAAAATGTCAAAATTTTGGGTATTGATGAATCTCAACACCCTCTTCATGAACATGTTCTTATATTTAAGTCAAACTCGTGAAAAAAATGAAAAAAAAAGAAGAAGAAGAAGAATTAAGAAGAAAATAACTATTCTGTCAGTGGTAATTAAGGAAAGAAGTACGGATCATTAACTTGAATGAACAAGCCTGGTCGTTCACTACCACAAGCTCACCATGGTACACATATACATTAAGTTAGAATACCATATTTATATAAATGAAGATCAATTAAAGAACTTATATATTATAGGTGCCTGCAACAATATTGTGTGTACAATGCAGGGCCTTGCGGTTTTTAATTCTCTGGTAATTCTAAAGAAGAAGCTTTCATGGAATTAATGGAGACCGTTGACGTTGGGCTTTAATTATTAGTTCAAAGGACATGCATGGCAGCCATTAATTCAATATATATATAGTAAGAAATGACTGCAATATATATATATATATATATTAGTAATATTTTTATTTGACATATGTTTTTGAACTATTTAATTATAATAATGGTATCAGAATAAAGGTTTATGGAGGTTTATAGGATGCTGTCGTACTTGATGAAAAATATCAGTGCATTAAGTTGGTATAAATTATTAGGCTCCACTTATTAACTGTTAGTCTATTAGCTTTTGGGTTTTGTGTCAGTCCAATAGCTTAGATTTGCAATCGCCACAATTGGGATAGCTTCTCACACATGAGCAGCCCAGCCCAACTAACTCACATGCTCTTTTTTTTTTTTTTTTTTTCTTTCGGTCTATGACGTTCGGTGTCCTCACTAATCCTTTTGTGGGAGTAAGACTATTTTACATTAAAAAACTGAACGTTCCTCCCCAAAATAGATGGATAAGCGTAATTTACTAACATGCTTGTGGTTGGAAAAGTCAGGCTTTTTTAAAAGCCTTAAACAAATTCATTTCTTATGTTTGCTCATGATCAACTATAATTTCAATTTGAATAAGAATGCTATATTGATTAGGTATAAAATGCAAATGCAAATTGCATAATCTCATTACTTTGAATTTTCATTGAATCTTTTATCAATATATGACATAATGTAATTATAAAGTGATAGATTGTTATAGTTTGCACTGCAATACAATACCTCAAATCACTTTAATATTTATTTTGATTAACACATTTTTATGAAAAATATTAATTTAACTGTAAAATAATGTAATTATAATGCAATTAAATATTTATGTTCATTAAATGTGTATGATTTATACATCTTAAAGTGTGTAATAAATGATCTAATAAATATGAATGTATAATTATATTATTTTACTATTAGATTAATATTCTCTTATTTTTATAACCATGAAGTAAACCACACCGATTACTTTCCTTAAATAATTGCATTGGTTGTAACACAACTATGAAAATAGCACGACAGTACATGCCAAGGGGTGGGAAAATGGAACTGGGTTCTAACATTACCTTGTAGTAAACATGGATCTAGCTATATATACCTGGATGCTATTTATAACTAGGTTGCTCACTTTGCTGGAAAGTGAAAGATATATGTTATAAGTACTAATACTAAGTAACATTCATAAAAACAAACTACAAAAAATAATACATATGATTGTATAACTAAGTATTGTATACCTATTTTAAAAATTTGTGGTGATACAACATAAACGATTTTCATAACAAAATTGATTTCACATAAGACACGTCATTAGAAATATATTTTAAGTAAAAAAAAAAGAAGTATAGTTTTACTCTTACATTAATTGAGTCATTATATTCTAAATTTCAAAAGAGTAATTTTAAATGTACCTACTAAAAACACTAGCCTTATTTGGTAAAGCTTCTGCTTATAGCTTTTAGCTTATAGAAAAGTGGTTACTACAAAAATGATTTTTAAAAAGTTGTTTACATCCTGTTTGGTGAATTAGAAAATAAGTGATTTTAAAAATTATAAAACTGTTTGTTTAAGCTTTAAATAAGTGTTTCTCCCACAAATTAACAAATTTGCCCTTATATATAAAAAAATGAGGAAGAGATTTTACCTTGGATGAGCGAGATTTCTGAGAGTGCAACTGTGCAAGTGTAAGTGAAAGCTGAGCAGAAAATCAAGAAAGCTGCTGGACGAGAGAGAGCAAGAGAATGAGGGAATATATACATCAAAGCAAGGGTATAATAGTCATATGTTTTCTAATCGCAAAAGCTGAAATCGAGAAGTTGGTGCTAAGCAGCTTCTCCAAATCGTGGGATATCTGCGACTCCTATCCAAAAAATGATTTTTTCTAAACTACCCAGACTCCAGATTTTGCGTTCAAAACGGTTGAGAAGCTGCTGAAAAGCGATACTAAACATTGCCACTATCTATACCCACTTGTTAAATATCATTGTTGAAAATTTATAAAGTAAATGTGTAATAATGTACCCCTGGTTTACACCAAAAAAAAAAAGGGGGGGGGGGCCTCCCCCCTCATTAGTCACCACAACTCTCTTCCTCTCCTTCTCTCTTTGGGTTGGTTTCTTCCACTCCTCTTGTGATTTTCTCTCTTTTCTTTTGAGACTCTCTCTCTTACAGACTCTTTTTGCGGTGCAAAGCTGTAACACCCCGTAGTTTTAATTAAATACATACATTGAAATATGTGTATATCAAAAGGTATAATACACGTATAAGTACCTTTAAAGTTATGTGTACATGTGACAAATGAACATGACGTTGTGTGCGGGCTGTGTATTGAGGTATAACAATATTATGTGGTATATAACGGCTGGGGTACGCTCGGTATGAGGTACCCATCACATCCCGGGGTACTAGACACTGCGGTGTGCTGTGTACTGGGGTGTGACAGAAGTTGTTCTCCTCGGGAAGAAGCGCCAATTTTGGAAAGAAGTACAAATTGAAGGTGGAAACGAAATATAGGTTTGCGTGTCTTATGACTTTTCATTTATCATTATGTTTATTATTCACTTACACTACATTATTGTGTATAATGTTCATAAATGTTATACTCATGCCTTAATATTTGGAGTCCACGTATTACACTATTACTAAGCTAGATTAGCGGTCAATTTAACTAAACCAAATTTAGTCTTGTCATCAGTAACTTTAAATAGTGAACGAGAGACAACTTGCTGCTCTAGAAGACTTGGTATTTAAGTAGGACCTTGTGTTCCCACCTCTCGACCTGGGGACTGGTCTGGTTGGTCCCATTGAAAGTTGTCTGCTTGTATAGGTGACATCTTAACAATGCACGCGGTGATACTAACCCTGATAAGCATCACCAGAAGCTGCCAAATTATGTCTAATGTAAGTAAAGACCGAACCCAAACATACATTGTCATCATACATAAAATAAGAACCACCTAGGGACGTAAGTGGTATGTAATCTATAAATTATTTACTGGTGCAATTATGCGCAGTATTATTGATGTTTCCCCTAGAGATGGACATATAATGTGAACCTAGGATTACCTGGAGGCTGACATTTGTACGTGAACCTAGGGCGATATATGGTCACAGAGCCATTACGAGACGGTGTTATGTATACTTACCTGTTAAGCTATGTTGTTGCACTGTTTATGATGCTATGTTGTGTATATTTGATGTACGATTATGATGTCTTCTTTATTAATTGTCATATTCACGAACTATTTTACCCACTGGGCAATAGCTCATCCCGTTGCTAACCATTTTACAGGAGTCTAGGGTGGATTGGCAGAGGTATTTGGGGCCTCATTTTGTACTCTCATACTTATTTGTTCAACTTGTTAGGGAGATTTTTGGAAAGATGTTCCCTCATTATTGGCGGTTCCAGACCGCTTACATTCTGAAATTAATAAAAACAGACTTGTACTTGAATTGTGTACCTGCACACTCGATAACTGTTATAATGCATTTGCGCCAGCCCTGTGAGTGTCCCGCCGGTTTAAGCCCGTCCGGGCTAGGTGTGACAAGTGGGTATAGTGAATGTTTTTGGTGGGTACATTTAGAATTACCCTTTCAAAAGCACATGTTAAAACTTAGACTATTTTTTTTTTCCCAAATACGACATAATGTCCGAATTCCACTCTCTAAAAATGTTGTTCTCAAGAAGACTTGGACTTGCCAACATCACTTTACCTTGGTGATTGCCTTGAATTTTTGTCATCCTTGTAACCACGGGCTCAACTACTTGTAATAAATTATATTAAATAAGAAAAATGTTAATCTAACTACATAAAGTATACCTCTAAGTACAATACTACACATTCACAAGAATGTTTATTGCACATTTCAAGGTGTGTAATAAATAATCAAATGAGTCTGCTAACTGCACTTGAAGTTACAATTTTTTGTAGTTAGATTAATATTTTCTATTAAAATAATGGGGTAATTTCAATGTTGTCGGCATAAAAGCCTTCTTGCATTGTATATGTTAACTCATTTGTTATGGGACTGTGTGCCTGAGTTGGTCCTACTGAGCCAATTAACTCTACTTGCATCAAATTTCAGAATGAAGATTAAAATTTAATGTAACCTTAAATAAAAAAAGAAAAAAAAAAAGAAAAAAGAAAGAGAAAAAGAAAAGAGATTTTTGACTTCGATACATCACCAATTTTGGGATTTTTTTCATTTATAGGCATTTTTTTTTACATCCACAAAAAGGCACCAAAAATAATATATCCACTTTTAGGTTGGTGCCAAGCTGCCCAAAAGTTGCCTAGCTCGATTTTTTTTTTTGGTAAAGGAGTGCCGCCCATTCAAAGGGCGGCATGCACAAATTTTTTTTAAGTGAAAGTTGCCCCTTCAATGGGCGATATGCTAAAAAATAAAACCATCTCGCATATGTTTGTGATTTGGTTTAAGAAGAGGCGGCACCTTGAAAAAAAAAAAAAAAAGTTAAAACGAAATCGCACATCTCTTTTGCGTTACTGGTAAAAACCAGCGAGAGAGACAGTAAAAAAAAAACATACAACAACTCCCTCCTCCGTGCGTGAACTCTCCGGCAACCGGCGACTGGCGACTTTCTCCAGCATCTTCTTTCTCCGGCATCTTCCTTTCTCCCTTTTTTCGGCATTCATCATCTTTGGCTTGATTCGATTTTAACCTTTTATAGTTAAAAATAACTAAGTTTTCTAGGGTTTTATTGATTTTGGAGATGCTTATTTAGTCATTGTTGTTGTTGTTTTTGACTGATTTCTTAAGATTTTTATTGATTCTAAAGATATTGATTTAATCCTTGTTGTTATTGTGTTTCGTTTGGTAAGGAAGCTATATTTTTTTCCTTAAAAGTAGAATATTATTAGAGTATTGCCAGCAAACAAAAATATTTTAGTAACTATTTTTTTTTAATTTTGTTAATTTTAAATATCTCTTTATATAATCTTTGTTGTTGTTGTATTTGGTGGCGGTAGTTGAGCAACATGTTAGGAAACATATTTGTTAAATTTTTATGTGGGCTTTTCCTTTATTCTCAAAAACATATTGTACTCGTCTGATGGATATTTAAAAAAAAAATTGTCACTAATTATAGTTTTTTTAAGAGGGGGTAGGTGGTTGATTTGATTAAATATTGTTTGAAATGTTTTGATAATAGTTTTAGTGATCATAACTTCTTGAATTAACTTATGGAATTATGTTTATTCAGTGATGTTTAAATTTTTATGTGGGTTTTTCCTTTATTATCAAGAACAAATTGTACACATCTGAAGGATATTTAAAAACAAATTATCGCTGATAATAGTTTTTTTTAGAAGGGGTGGTTGATTTGATTAAATATTGTTTGAAATGTTCTGATAATAGTTTTAGTGATTATTAACTTATTGAATTATGTTTATTCAGTGATGTTAGTCATTGTTTTTCATTTATTTCTAAGTTTGGAGAGGATCGGATCGATCACATCATATGGTTAGGTTATTAGATTTAGATTTACCATCCCAATTCGTAAGCGCTTCAACTTTTTTACCTTTTACTTATTTTTTCTCTTCTTGTGTGAATAATTTTGTGATTGTTGTTATTGCTAAATTGCATAGTTTATGGTTGTTTAGGGCACATTATGGATGACAAAATCATTTTTGTTATAAGTTACATGAATGGAGAAATGAAATATGGACCTAACGGTGTTGATTATAGTTGTGGCCCTTCGACTGGTATTATAGTGAAAATGAGCATAAATCTTAATGAATTGAAAGATGTCATATGAGAGCGCTGTCAATAAGTCGTCAATCGATGCGGTTAAGTATGATGTACTGCTATCCAATTTTCTTAGGAAGTGGAACATGTTTCTTTAAGCCCTTAACCATTTTGGATGATCGAAGTATACAATTCACGTGGCAAGTTGTGTCTCAATTTCCACCTCTAAATACCATAAAGATCTACTTGGTTGTTGAACATATTACTGCGGATTAAGATCCTAGTGCACATCTAAACTTGTAGAATGGTCGCATTGAATCATCATGTCACAATGAAGATGAGTTGATGAATGATAGACTAAGAGATGGTGATGCAGGGGATGAATTGGTTCGGGGTGACACTTTGCTCGAAGTGTTCACGCAATCTCAACCATTTGATCCTGCAAATGGCAATGATACCGAAGAACCTAGTGTCGAAGATGAGAACAAAGTGGATGATGCCACTGGAGGTGACCTAGTACTGGATGCACACAATCCTTCGTATGATCCACCTGGTTCATTTAATGAAATAATTTATGAAGATGCACCTTTTACAGAACCAGGACGAGGGACAGAAACCCTGCCAGAGTATGAAATGTCAACTCCAATGTACTACGATATAGATTTTGATGCAGTTAACGTAATGATCGATGAGCATTTGTTGCAAAGTGGTGCCTGTCGAAGATACACTGGTGAGTTGTATAAAGGACTGAGGTTTAACAATAAAGTTGACCTACAAAACACAGTGAAACGATATTGTATTGAGCACCACCAAGATTTCGTAGTTATTGACTCTGATAAGAAATCTTGGGCATTGCGTTGCAAGCAAGCTAGCGATGGTTGCAAATGGATGTTGCGTGTATGCAAACGCAAGTTGCATGGTCTTTTTGAGGTTACTAAGTACCATACAACTTACACATGTGTTTATGAAGGGTTATCACAAAATAACTCTCAACTCGATTCTAACTTGATATGTGCAAATGTCACGACGCCCCTGACGTAGGCTGACGTCATGATCGGCACAGTGTACTATACGCTGTACATACCCATATACAGTATATGATACACTGTCAGCCTCAACGAACTTTCACAATAATTCCCAAAATTTTGACAACATCTCAATTCACATTTTTTTTCCTGATATATCGCAAATCAAATCCCATATAGATATATATAATCATTCCATTCATTCACACATCAAATTCTCATTTTATCATCCAATATATTAAGCTATATATGCCCACATATCCCATCTAGATGATAATACATATATATAATGTGTGATAATTATACATATCAAAATAACAAAAATATAACCTATTTCCTCCAAGCATACATACACATACCAGACGAAGGCTCACGTGCTTATCACTCACGAATTTTTCATTTTCCCTTCGACTCAATACCTGAAATATTGGAGGAAATGGAGTGAGCAAACAACAGCTCAGTGAATATAGTTCTTGACATGACAATCGCATGCATTTTAGGAAACATGGCATATCAAATCTATTTAAAACATTTCAAAAGCACATATGCACCATTCATCAAAATAATATACGTGCACACAATATTGCTCATTCATAAATATTTTACCATCTCCCTCCTTCAAGGCAAGAGAGCGGGTCTAACCCTTGTATGGCCGTACAAGGTAGCCACAGCCTCTCATTACCTAATTCACAGTCATTTCAAGTATCGCAACCCTTGTTAGGACAGGCCTACTGACAATGAGGACTCGCAAAACCTCATCCGGGTCTAATTCCTAACGAAATGACATCATTACAAACTCCAATTGCTAAAATCAGTTTGCATGATCCATAAAACTCAATGCATTATATATAAATATAACATGCATACAATCAAACATTTTATATGTGTACAATGTCATACAAGAACCAAATCAAGAAAACTATACTCACAGTGGTTACACGGGGTTTCTCAGCCAATCGAGCAACAATAAACGCCCATCATAATTGTTTCCTCAAGAGCATTTATCCATGCACTAGAGCTCTCAATTTAAACACTGAAATGAACCATAGATTATCATGTGAATCACCATTTCAACTTACCAAAACACTATGACTACACTCAAAGTCTCTAGCTGGTTTAGCAGCTAATGTATATAAATATGTTTGTATAGTTGATACTTGATAATGTATATAAATATGTGTATCATAAATTGTATATGGGTCATGTTAAATTAAATTATAATGCATATGTTATTATTTATGCATGGACCCATTAAACCATGAATTGATATGAGTTAGGATTGATTGAATAAAAAGATAAATGAGAATGAAAATTTGGTGTATTAAATGGATTGGACATTTAAAATACATGGAAGCATGAAATTGGTTAAAGTACATGTGGTTGGTATGGGTAGTATGAGACCAACACATGTGAATGTTGGTGCATGAAAGTGGACAAGTGTCCCATGCCCTCAAGGAAGTGCTAGAATGAGTGGAGGGAATCAAGGAGAGAATCAATGAGGAAAACAAGGAGAGAATCAAAGAGAGAATCAAGGAGGAAACAAGGAGAGAATCAAGGAGAGAATCAAGGAGCGAATCAAGGAGAGAATCAAGGAGCGAATCAAGGAAGTGCTAGAAAGAGGTGAGTGGAGAGAAAGGAAAGAAGAAGAGAAAGAAAAGAAGAGAAAGGAAAGAAGAAGAGAAAGAAGGAGAGAGTTGCAGGAGGAAGATCCCTGCGACGTTTTCATCAAAGAGGTAGATCTTTGGAATCTAAGGTCAGATTGAGCTCAAAATTTTTCAGCAAGTTTGCAACTTATGGTTATTCATTCTGGTCGGTGGAGATCTTGATCAGAGGTTTCGTCTAAGAGATCTAACCTCTCAAACAAGGCTGGTTGGAAAGTCTGGATTTCTCGCACCGTTTCGCTCAAACATATAGATCTCCTTAATCTACCGTTGGATGGATATAAAATTTTGGTATGTTGTGTACAACGGATAGTTATACATTCTGAACGGTGAAGATCTTGATTTAGGTTTTCTTCTGAGAGATATAACCACTGAAACAAAGCTGGTCGGAGATTCTGGATTTCTCGTGGTGTTTCGCTCAAACTTGTAGATCTCCTAAAGCTACCGTTGGATGGATATCAAATTTGGGTATCTAGTTTATATCTGATATTTCTGTATTCGGAACGGTGGAGATGTGTATTCGTTAAGTATTTTGTTTGATATAGTCATCTGAGTTTGAGTATTTGCAGCAGGAAAGGAGAAATTGTTTGATTAGAGACTTGTTCATCAAATATACTTATCTTTTCGGTCCACCGTTGGATTGGGCTGATATTTGGATAGAAGGTTTGTTTCTTCACATATTTCAATCTGTACGATTGATTTTGTGATTACATATTTCTGTTGGTAGATTTATACATCTGAACAGAATACTAAATGAAGAATTGGTAGGGTTGCTTGTATTAGACCTAAATTGAGAATATGAACTTAGACCTTTCCAAATAACTTGCATGTCAACTATGTTGACCTAGTTGCCATTGTTGATGAACCCATGGTGCAAAATCAGTGATATACATGGCTGAACATGGTGACCTAGTGTAAATCGACAATATGGCCTAAGTATGGAAAATTTCATATTTTAGGGCTTTTGATGCTTTTGGCCTAGAATCATTGAATTGATGCAACTTATGTTTAATTAAGCATGATTAGAGTTGATTATGCTACTGATTTGGTGGTTGTGACCATATCATGGGTTAGGCCTACTTGTGATCAAGTGACCCAATTTGGGCATGTTTATGGCTAAGGAATTGAAAATCAGTATTTTTGATTAATAGAATGGTTTATGTATGAGAACTATGCATTAGAGGCCTAAGTCATGTGATTTGAGTTGAATGATGGGATTAGATGGGATTTAGGCCTATTGTTTATATGTGGGCTGATTTAGGGTTGATGTGTAATGTCTATGTGATTGAGCATAGAAATTGATGTATGGTAGGATATTGATGTATGTTTCAGGATCTTGATTGGGTTGATTCGGTTTGGTGGTCGTGTGTGGTTAAATACTCTCGCGAGGCTTGGTTGTGAGTAGACTTCATTTATGATTATATCTTTTATGTCATCATATCACTTATATATATTGTATGTTGAAAGCATGAATGTGTTCTAATGTTTTGAATGATGCATTGATTTAAGAAAACCTTATGACTTTGGTTGGGCCCATCTATCTGGCTAATAGGGGGACTTAACCTTGTCATATGAGGGTTTTAGGAAAGGAAATGATTGGGGTCAATGGCACGGTGAAATAGACGTGTACTAGTAACCCAAATAAACATGATTGGGATCAACGGTACGGTGAAATAGACGTGCACTAGTAACCCAATGCATGTAGAATGTGGATCCAAATTGATAAGCTTTTACTTGCATCGAACTTATTATAAATGTTTGATATCTATATGTTATGAGCTTTTAAATCATGCTACACATTGACATTTTGATTGAACTGTGTTTTAAATTATGAAGTATTATATTTTGGATTATGTAATTATAATACTTACCACATTGTAATATGGGTGAGTTGGAATTTGTTAGATAGACCATGTGGGCATATGACGATTTTTATTTGTACCCACAATTTTGGACTTTATGTGTATGTCAATTTTAATGGACTGTAGGGATTATGATTTTATTTATGGTTCATTTTTATGGATTATCTCTTGTCTTTGATGATTAATACGGTGGGTAGTTTTGTTTAGTACCTTTTGATATTATGTCGTTGTTTGAAATAAGGCTCGTAGGGTCTCAACCACCTCATGGGAGTTGAGGAGTGGTCGGAGATGCCTACGCCGGGCGTCCCGCCCCGGCATTCCGCATGCCATTCCCTGCGGGGTTGGTGGTCCGGGGCGCGGGGTCGCCACAGTTTCAATTATTGTAGACCCATCATTCAAATTGATGGCACCCATTTGTATGGAAAGTATCAGGCTAAACTCTTGAGCACAACATCAGTTGATAGTAACAGACATGTTTACCCACTTGCATTTGTTGTTGTTGCAAATGAATTAACAGATTCATGGGGTTGGTTTATGAAAAATTTGTGAAGCTGTGTAACTGATAGAAGAGGCATTTGTGTGATATAATATCGACACAAGGGAATAACCAGTGCAATGGGTGAGCTTTCCAATGGTTGGTGCGAGCCTCTTGGGCACCATAGGTTTTGTATACGTCATGTGGGTAGCAATTTAAATGAAAAGTTCAAGAACAAGGACTTAAAAGACTTAGGAAAACTAGCAGGCGAACAACACCAACCACGCAAGTTGGCCGCACATCTAGATCGTATTAAAATGTTGAATCCTAAAGCTCATAGATGGCTTTCTAAGATTGATAAGAAGAAATGGATACATGCATATGATGATGGCTATCGATATGGTTGGATGACTACAAACATCGTAGGTATGGAACTTATATGCTATTTTGACCTCTATGTATTACTTGCTTAGATATAAAAAAATAAATATCTTTTTTTTGTCTACTTCAATTGCAGAGTGTTTCAATGGTGTACTCAAAGGTGCTAGGATGTTGCCAATATGTGTTTTGGTTCAAATTACTTTCTATCGATGTATTAAGTATTTTGAAACAAGACAAAAAAAGTATGAGGAAGTTGTGAAGAATGGTGAAAAGTATACTCCTTATGCAATGAAATTGCCCATCCATATCATGCTCATTCAACCTTTACAAGAAATAGGTTTCTATGGGGTCGCTTGAGTAGGGTTTATTACCCTTGATTGGCAACTGATTACTGCCTTAGTTGAGAGGTAGAGGCTAGAGACTCATACTTTCCACTTGCCGCATGGGGACTGCACCGTTGCACTACAAGATGTAGAGATCTAATTAGGGCTTCCGGTTGATGGTCTACCAGAGATGGGGTCTACTCAACATAATTGATATGATTTGTGTGAAAAGTTGTTGGGCTTCAGACCCGGCCGACGACATATGAAAGGTGCGAAGTTGAAAATGTCTGCGTTGACACAGATGGTTCCTCGACCAGGTCCCACTGATGATGAGTTGGTTCAGCATGATCCAGATGACCCCAACGATGATTTTTATCCACTTCCAAACTTTGACGAGGTTGCGGTCCAACGATATGCTCTGTCGTATATTCTGCAGTTGATAGGAGGATGTCTATTTTTAGATAAATCAAATAATTTGGTCCATTTGATGTTCTTACCACAGTTAGCTGACTTTAGGGCAGCTGAAAAGTATAGTTGGGGTAGTGCTTGTTTGGCCTGGTTATGTCGAGAGTTGTGTCACGCAACGCATGGTGATCCACACCAGATTTCAGGACCATTGATATTGTTGCAGTTGTGGGCATTAGATAGATTTCCACATATTGTACCACTTCGACGTCTCCATTTTAATTTTGATGATATTGTATATATTGACCAAGTAATATTACCAGAAGGACCTCTTGGGACAAGGTAATATCTACTTTTGTTTGAATATATACTTTGAAGTGTTATATTTTTTTTAATAAATATTTATGTTTTACAAATATTGATCAATTGATGTCTGTTTAGGTGGAGAGATACGCTCGCAGTGATGGAAGTTTAGACCCATGTGCTTCCTCATTATCGCGAGGCACTTGACATCCAGCTTGCATAACAGGTAGTAAATGTAATTTAATTTACACAAGTAAAATCTTGCACCTGTTGTAAATAATTTTTTTGTTATCTATGTTAGGTAATTTGGGAACCATACGAGGTTGATGGTGAATTGAACCATATGTCGTTGTATTATCGGCGAGATCACCATGTTTGGCGGAGTAAGATGCCACTCATATGCTTTTACATTGTAAAATGGTACTTTCCCGATAGAGTCCTTTGACAATTCTGTATGAAACAATTAATCCCAAGCGATTGTGACATTGAGAGCTCCTTTCATGAGACTACTTTGCGAAACAATTCATCAAGGAATTGAGCTACATATCATCGGAGGTACCTAGAGGTTTGGGGTCGTCGACATGAAGTTCTTGTTGCTGGTCCTGGGATCGAAAGGGCTGTTGATTACTAGATGCAGAGTATATGCAGTGGTATCGCTCTATTACTTGATGATCTATTAGTCAGCGGGGTGCATTTTTTAATTATTGTAACACCCCGTACATTTGGGTCAAACATATATGTTGACTTGTAAGTATTGTAAGACATATTTATATATGGATACGTATGTAGATGGACTTAAGAATGATGACATTACATGTATAGTAGGGTCATTGGTACTCTAGAATGTTAACCAAGTCATTAAATGCCCAATACTTAGTAAAATTTCAAATTAGGAACGCAAGTAAAATTTCAAATTAGGAACGCAAGAAGCGTGTTCCCAAGGGAGAGAAACACGCTTCTGTGTCAAAACCGAGAAGTTATTTTTTAGTATGTTCAGAAAAGTGCCCTCGCAAGGGGGAAAAGTGCACTTCTCAAGGGTCTAGGGTGAAAATTTTGTTTTCTGGGCAAGGAGAAGCGCACTTCTCACTGTCTGATAGTTTTTTTTTATTTAGTCGGTGAGGCGGTCCAAAGTTTTTAAAATGCAATTCTCACGGTTTTTCAGCTCATTTGAGCTAGAAAGAGCTGGAAGGAAAGGGAAGAACGAAAGGAGAGGATGAGGAAAGGGCTAGGGTGATCAAAATCAAAGGTAAGAACTTGTCCTTTTGAATTAAAAATTCCACATTTGAGTTCCTCTCACCAAGTTGTTCAACATAGTTGGTTTTTGTTGATTTTCAATGGTTAGATTTGATGATGGAAAAAATGGGTTTGAGCTGGATATTGAGGAAATTCGTGTGGGTTTTATAGGTAAGTGAATCCTTGTGATTATGCTAGTGATTTGCCTATGAAATTGAGTTTAATTGTGTTGTTTTTAATGGTGGAAAGTTCCACCTCAGCTATGAAGTAGCTGAGGGTTTTGGAGCTCCATTAAATGTGGAATTTGATTTCTTCACGTGTGTTTTTGCTAGAATTGTGATTGAACTATGTTCAATTGTCATGTGTACAGAAATTGGATTGAAATTGGTGCTGGAACATTGAAGAATTGTGGTGAAATTGAATGGTAAGTGATTTCTTGTTATTATGGAAGTTATTTGCTTAAGAAATTACGTAAATTTGAGAGTTTTCATGTGTGTATGAGCCACCCCTGCTATTGTAACTGGAAAGGGTTTTAGAATGGTAATTTCAGTTGGTTTAGATGTGCAATTGATAGGAAATTGAATCATTGGAAAATATTTAGTTTATTGATGGTGAAATGCCTGAGTTTTTATGGTTGAATATGTTGTTTCTTCAACCCTACTATGCTAGAACTGTTGTGGGTTCAAGAGCATGTTCAATAGCATTTTAAAGTGTTTTAGATGTGTGTGATGATTGGGAATTGACTGTGAAAGTATGGCAATGTTGAATTGTAGTAAATGGTGATTGAATAGTGAACATGAGTACATTGGGGAGTGTTCAAATGGAATAGTTTGTGCTGGAATGTGTTGAGACTCTTGGATTAGAAAGTGTTTGGCAAACAAAGGTGAGTATTTTCCGTGTATTGGTTTCTTGTATGACATTGTATATATGAAATGATTTTGAATGCGAGCATGTTTCATGAATTGATCTGTTTATAGTATTATACAATTATTCATGAAATGCTTTGGAAAAATGGTGCATGTTAGACTTGTGAAGGCAAGTCATTAACATGGGTTCATTCAGTTGGAAATTAGTTCCAGGTGAGAGTTATATGTAACCTCCACGTGCAGTTGGACTGTCCCAACGTTGAAATTGAGTGATAAGAGGTTGTGACTACCTTATAAAGGCCTTATAAGGGTGAGACCTGCTGTATTACTTAGAAGGAGGGAGATGGCTATGGATTTCGATGATAAAACCTTGCATGTTTTAGAAATAAATGCATGGAAACTCAACTTATATTGTGAGTTGTTGCCAAGTTATAATATATTCCGATGAGAAATCGGGTATCGTCCTCAGGGATATCTACTACACTATCTATCATGTTTTAACCCTAATTTTATCTAGAAATTCAAAATCGAATGATGGAGTGATTAAAGTAGCAATTAAAACAATTAAATACTAACTAACAAGCAATGTAAATCGGATAGGAAAACAGTGATGGACTGGTCTAGAGGTTCGATGTCACCTCACTCTCAACTATGTCTATATAAATATATTACTATTAAATCCAATCCTTAGCCTATAAATCAGAAATCCTAACATTTCTAATTCCCTTTTTTGGAGCATTGATTAGAGCATATTCTTGTTGCTTTGGTTTAACTCTTTCGATGAAAACCAAAGACAACAACAACTCACTAAGTTCTATAATTTCCTCCTAACGACTTCAAAGGGTCTCGATCTCCTTGTGAGTCTCACGATAACCTAGGCTATACTCTTCATATTCCGACCCAAGGTACCCTCTTGTGAAGCATCTTCCTCGAGTCTATGATCGGTCAATCCTTGATCAGGGGATCAAAAGCATTACGCTCAGAAAAGTATAAATAAACTAAAAACTTTCATTAAGAATAAATAACAATAAAATCTAAGACATAATCTCAAGTTTGGATCAATCTACACCTCTAGAAACGAGATTTAGTTCATAACTAAAGAGATGAAAACAATCAATAATGGTTTAAACATGAATCCGGACAAAAAAAAGCAAACTAGAGTGTTGTAGAGATTTTCAATTGTCTTCAATGTCGATATTTTCTCCACTTCGCTCCAGCTGTCTCCCTTCTCTTTCCCAATGTCCTCCTCTCGAAAAACCCTAAATTTTGATATATTATATGCCACCAAGTCGTCCATAATCCGAATTAGAAAGTGTGTAAAAATTGCTTAAAACACTATTTCATGACTAGTGACGGCGCTGCAGCGCCCAGAACTTTGAAATTTGTGCTATTTTGTGGACTTAGCCAATTTTTGCCTCCTATCTGACTTGGGTTCTTCATGGTTCTCCTTGGAAACTTCTAGAACATGTTTTTATCATCCAAAACCATGACTAACACATCTAAATACCTAAAAAACAAAATCAATTAAATCGACACACTCAAACATATAATAAATCAAATTATAACTTATTGAACTAAAATAATGCATGAAAACCAATTTATTCCTAAACTATCAAATGCATTAAAACTAACATAAACACATGACAATAATGTATGAAATGTCCTAAAACATGCTATAAATCCTATCTAAATATGTAAGTATCATGAGCATGTATATGATATTCGAATGCTGCATATATGATTTGGTTGAACTTTTTATATGCTTTGAAATTGCATATTTATTTAAATGCATATAATTATCATACACAGGAAATATTCATTGAGTTTCTTGTAGCTCACCCAATTCCCTCAAATATTTTAAGTAAAGACAAAGAGAAAGGCCAGACGATAGATGAGTAGTGAGCTCTCGAAAATATTTTGAATGTATGTATGTTTTGAGGGATTTGGAAAATTGGTTTATTTTGGATTGGTATAACTATAATCTCATATTTATATATTATTACTTAGATGAGTGAAGTGATAACATGCGTCTGATTTATGTTTATAAACTTATGATAAGAAGGACTTTGAACATGAAATGTTGGTTTATAATGTGATATAAATGTGGAAATGATAAATGGTATGGTTCGTATTTAGGAACTTAGATGTGAGAAATTCGTATATGAAGATTATGTGAATAAATGATATAAGATTAAACAAAATGAATATATATTGTGAATGATTGATTTTTGAGAAAATCAGGTAGCGTTGGACTTGTGTTAATCAGTAATTTAAGGTAGGTTATGTTGAATTGTTTGTAAATTGTGTATTTTGTATTGGATGGCTGACAATGTATCATATACACCTATGGATGACGTATTGTAACACCCCGTAATTTTAATTAAATATATACGTTGACATACACATAGATCGAGATGTATAATACACGTATTTTATACGTAGGAGTTAACTATACGCTTGATAATACACGTCTTTTATACGTAGGAGCCAAATATACGTGTGTATGTGTAGTAAAAAATATGATACCTATGGGATCATCTTCTATGGGTGCTTACAAGTTAAACATTGGAGTTGATGGCTTAATTTATGGGGTTGGTTAATTAAATATGTAAATTGAGTGTATAGAAGAAAAAAAAGGAATAAAAAGAAAAAAAATAATAATTAATTACTGTTCATTTGCGGGTACTATTCACGGAACAGTATCATGAACAGTACTCATATGTAAAAAAAAAAACGACGAAAAAATCAAAACAACTGAAGTTGCTGGAAGGAGAGAAACAAAAGAGGAAGGCCCGAGAAGAAGGAAGAGAAGAAAAAGGAGAAACGCGGGATTTGCGTCAAATTCGGACCTGCGGTAAGTGATTTTCACTCTCTTTCTTCGTGAAATTACTATCTAAGCTAGATGTAACGATTCTAGCGGAGTAATTTTGACTGTTGGAGCCGTTTTACGGCGTTTTGACAAATTGAGATTTTGACCCAACGTGAATCAAAAATCTGGTAGAAATGTAGAAAAACACTCCTTAGACGGTAGGGACCCCGAATATGTGGTTAGATTACATTTCATGAGTTTTGGAGACTGTTTGACAATTTTAATACAATTTACATGTTTTGAATAAATAGTGACAAATAGTATTATGAACAGCGATGTGAATAGTAAACAATGATGTAAATAGTGAATAGTGATGTGAATTGTGAATAGTGATGTAAATAATGACAGTAATGTGAATAGTGAATAGTGATGTAAATAGTGATGTGAATTGTGAACAGTGATATAAGTAGTGACAGTAATGTGAATAGTACTATGAACAGTGGTGTATAATACTGCAAACAATTATGTGAACAGTGTGAACAGCGATGTGAACAGTGATTTGAAATCATAGAATCGTAGAGAACTGAATTCTGAACGTTTCGATGCTAAGATTGTGATTTTTGGATATGATTTGATAGTTTTAGTAACTAAGTCTATTTTCACTGTTATTTCTTGTGAAAATATCTAGATTGACCACAGAAATGATATAGTAGTTTCTTCAACTGCTTATGAGTCCTAAATGGATTTATTATTCGCGATTTGAAGTGAGTTGAGAAATTAAAGATGTAAATAGATATGAATACATGAAATTGAATTATGGAGTTATTGTGACAGGTTAAATTAGTTGGATTTAACTTGGAGCTGGACTCGAAAGCGACGATGATTGGGTTTAAGTTGAACGTGTTGTACTGTGAGTATAGTTTTCTTGATTTGGTTCTTGTATGACATTGTACGAATAAAAAATGTTTGATTGTATGCATGTTATATTTATATATAATGCATTGGGTTTTATGGATCATGCAAACTGATTTTAGCAATTGGAGTTTGTAATGATGTTATTTCGTTAGGAATTAGACCCGGATGAGGTTTTGCGAGTCCTCATTGTCAGTAGGCCTGTCCTAACAATGGTTGCGATCCTTGAAATGACTGTGAATTGGGTAATGAGAGACTGTGGCTACCTTGTAACGGCCATACAAGGGTTAGACTCGCTCTCTTGCCTTGCGGAGGAGGGAGATTGTGCATTGTGTTATGAAAAACTCATGAAATTTATGTTGTTGACATGTATAATATATTCGTTGAATGCTGCATGTGTTGAATAAGTGTTTGAAATGATTTTAAATGTCATATTTCCTCACTCCATTTCCTCCAATATTTCAGGTATTGAGTCGAAGGGAAAAGGAAAATTCGTGAGTGATAATCACGTGAGCCTTCGTCTGGTATGTGTATGTAAGCTTGGAGGAAATAGATTATATATTTGTTATTTTGATATGTATACTTATCACACATTATATATATATATATATATATATATGTAATATCATCTAGATGGGATGTGTGGGCATATATATATATAGCTTAATAGATTGGATGATGAAATGAAAATTTGATGTGTGAATGAATGGAATGAGTATAGATATCTATATTGGATTTGATTTGTGGTATATTAGGAAAAAAATTTCTGTAAATGTTGGGAAGGATTGTGAGACTACGTGAAAGCTGACAGTGTATTGTATACTGTATATGGGTATGTACAGTGTATAGTACACTGTGTCGGTCATGACGTCAGCCTACGTCAGGGGCGTCGTGACAATATTGGTATCAGAGCCAAGTTTAGGATTAAAAGCCTAAAAGATTAAAAGCTTTATGATATTATGCTTGTTTGTATGAGTATACATATGGGTAGTCCTATTATGTTGAGCTTATCCAATATGTTATCTTGACTGAGAATCACATGTGTCAGTGAATTCCAGATTTGGAAAAGACCAGTCAAGATTAACAATGGAAATTGCTGATCACGAAAGGATCAGAAGGCTGAAAGAAAATGAACTGGATGTAATCCAGTGATAATAACTTATATAGCTTATATATGACTAGTAACTACCCAGCATCAACGAAATGCACAGCTTATTAGCTTGTGGCAAAGTTGTAATGTGAGAAAGACAGAGGCTTGAACCATTGATAGCTCCAGATGTGGGTGCCAATGGTGTGGGTACTTCTTTAAAATCATATATAGTTGAGACTGAAGTAACATAAAATAAATAGACGGTCTCAATGATAAGCCAGATGAAATGAAAAGATATGTGAAAGTTATGGAAACTTTCAGGAGAAGAGACTCTCCTATCTTAACTAGCAGTCTGAGAGTAGACAGAATAAAGACTTTGCGACTCTGAGTGGACACCATCTTAGAGAATGATTAAGTCTCTGCAAATGATAAAGCACATTAGCTAAGTTTAAGCTAACTGATGAAAAGAGATGATAGAAAATTTGATTAAGGACTCTTGAGACGATTAAGGCATGAGATTAATTAAAGAAGCTATTGTATAAGGGCTTCTATCATCATGCTGAAATTGATTTAAGGCATGACAAAGTTGAGCTTGTTCAAATGTAGTGACATGCCTAACCATAAATACAAACATGAATGCAATAGACTGGTATAGTTTATTTTTGGAATGATTAATATGGATACTCTGAGAATGATAAAGATCTAGAATAAATTGTGGGATCCTATACGGCAGGTTTGATAATTGTTGGGTTATACATATAGGCGCAAGTTGTGAGGCAGTCTATAACTTTCGGGTTAGTCAAAGCTGTGGTGAAATTGTTAACACCAGCAATAGTGAGATAGCTTACACTGTCGTTTGAAGCCGAGTCATCAACACCCGTGTTAGGTAAAAAGAGAAATAAATAATGTAAGGCAATGTTGGGGCAATAATCTGAAATTGAAGATCAGTGAAACATTGACTAAGGTTGAGATTTTGGCAGTATTAGTGACTCTAAGTTTGTTAGTACCTGACCCAAAAATAATGGGAAAAAGGGAAGTCATGTTAACGAATGATGAAAACTAGAAGTGGTTTCTATTGCCTGAGCAGAAGTCACAGACTGCATACATTGTATCTCAACCGATAAAAAAAAAGACACGGGATGTGTTAATATCTAGTTAGTCGATATGGAATGCCCCAGTAAATTTTATCAATGTGACTCCACCAGATTTTAGAGAATAAATGAAAGTAAATACAAGACCAGATCCAAAGATTAGTAAGACGTTGATAATAGGTATGATCAACATTTTGTTATTGTGTATATTCTGATGTATTGTTGGATCTACCTGGTCCTTTATCTCTGGTGATATGGTAGACAGATTGTATTATCTTCTGTTATAATAATGTATCATTGATTGTGAGTATGTCTACAGGAGAAAGAATCTACCTTGATATGGTTAGCAAAGATTATGTGTAATAAATATGAGGGTCATCAAGTAAGTATGGATTTTAGAATATGAAATTTTTAGAATTAGATGCTTAGTTGGGTATGATTAGCTGGTCACCTCTCATGTCAGGTGGAACGTCTCTCCGAAAAGAAGTAATATGCTGAATAAGTGGAAATTCTCATTTGAATCTCGAGGACTTTATACCCTCAAAATCTTGTATCTAAGATAAGATAGTTATTGACGACGAGGAAATGGAGAATATGACTAGTACGAAGCCATTTAGAGTAATGTAATAAGGCATGCAGTTGATTAAAATTTCTGTGGTGAGCTGGTATATTGGAGTTTCTTTGATGAAGTATTAAAATTGCTACCTAGACAGGAGATTTATAGCATATCAAACTGATGCTAAGCACCTGAGAACTTGTGAGGATTTAAGGTGTATGTAAATGTGTTAATGAGCAAAAGATTTATTGTCCTTGATATGCCACCTTGGAGAGCATTTGTGAGAAGATGGAAATAAGGTACAGTGAACTATGTTTAAGTATGAATTATTGTTAACTGAGCAGGGTAACAATAAAGAATGAATATCCTTTCCATGGATAGATGGTCGAATTCGATTAACTAAATAGTGCCAACTTTTTTTTAAGATCATTTTGAGATCTAGGCACCATAAGTTAAGAATTCGAGAAAAGGATGTAATGCAGACTGTTTTAAGACAAGATATGGATATTATGAAATTTCGGTAACCTTGATTAATGTGTCAATCACGTTTATAGGATTGATGCAATGGGTATATGAATCATATCTTGATTATTACATAGTCTTCGATGATGATATATGAAATTGTCCTAAGAAATGAGAGGAGCACGAATAGCACCTCAGAATTATCTTGTAGTCACTGAGAGAGCACCGATTGAGTGTCAAGCTCGGTGAATATGAGTTTTGAATATAATTAAGATGAGAATTTTTGGATTACATGACCAGTTTAAATAATATCTTTAAGGATGTTGCGAAGGTCAAAGTGATCATAGTACTGTGAAAACTGATGTCAATGATGGAAATCAGAAGTTCTTTGGTATTAGTTGTATGTCACTCACGAAACTAAACCAGATGAATGTTATATAATGTGTGGACTGTTGTGCATGGGGAAACTCTCATAGTAGTAAATGTTGTTACGAGTTTCAGAACCTGGAAGTAATTGTGATTGATGAATATCACGCCCAGATCTGGATTTTGCATTGATACAAAAGGATAGGTTAATTACTTGTGCCTTCAGATATTTGGTAGTGCACGAGAATAACTATCGTGAGAGTGAATAGAAATTTGTTGGTAGTTATTTGACATGATGAGAGCCTTGCCTCTATAATAAAAAGGTCACATTATCTTTAGATTTTTAAGAGTCTGAAGTAATTATTTGAACGGAAAAAAAAAAAAAAACTGAATATGAGGTACTAAATGTGGCAAGAATTCCAAAAAGGATTTGATTTTATATTGAATTATTATCCCGGGAAAGGCCAATATGTTGCTGAGGCATTGAGCAGGAAACAGGCTAAAACTGGAGTAGTATCGATCAGTTAGCCATAAATGGAGGTGGTTCGTGAGTGAGAGTTATAGTTATGAGTGTACTCTCTATTACTCCATGTGTTGATATTTGTGCTCGGATGCATGTTCAGCTGATTGATACTCATAAGGATGAGACGAGTATGATATCAGTATGAAAGAGTATGGAATTGGTAATATGGATTGTGTTAAATGAAGATGGGATTCAAATGGTATCTTATGGGCTATGGGTAGAAATGATACCATTTGGATAACCATTAGTGGACTGATAAGTCTATGTATTCTTCCAATGAACACCAGAATTCTATTGATAGACTGAGCATATTGTATATGTGTGAGATAAGGAGATTTGATGGGAGTACTCAGATAATTGTCATGTCGCATTAAGATCTGAAGATTTTGTCGAGATCTGATATATGATGCAGACTCGATTCGGTACTCATCTCCTTCTCAGTGTGATATTGTATTCTCAGACTGGCTGACAGACTGAGAGAGTGACTTTGATGCTTGCGAGCATGCTCAGGTCTGACATACTTGAATTTTGGTGGAAGTTGGAAAGAATATTTTATGTGTGTAAACTTATGTGTATAAACAACTATTCTAATAGCATAATGATGGCACTCTAAAGGTTTGATAATAAGCCTTATAGAGCTCCAACTTGTTGATTTGAAAGTGGAGTTATTGTTATTGGTGCCACATGATATTATTAAATACACAAGGTTGGTATATAGGCCTTGAAATTTAGTGTGGCTGACTCAGTTTTGTTAAGGGTCTTACCACAGAAAGGTCAAATGAGATTTGGAATAAAAGGAAGGCTCGCACCGCGATTTGTTGGACCATTAGAGATTCTTGATAGGATAGGTCCATTGGCTTATCGATTTGCTCTACTGTCACCATTGCTAGGTGTCCATAATATTTTCTATATATTGACGTTGAGAAAATACCATTCGGATTCCATATATGTTATGGATATAACTCAACTCTAAGTTGGGGAGGAGACTACGTATTAAGAAGAGCAAACATGGGAGCGGAGATATAAAATGCGGGAGCAGTTTTCTGGGATTGAGTATCACTTGAGGAATAGTCCTTGATTTTAAATTTCGAGGACGAAATTCCTTAAGTTGGGGAGATTGTAACACCCCGTAATTTTAATTAAATATATACGTTGACGTACACGTAGATCAAGATGTATAATATATGTATTTTATACGTAAGAGTTAACTATACGCTTGATAATACATGTCTTTTATACGTAGGAGCCAAATATACGTGTGTATGTGTAGTAAATAAGATGATACCTATGGGATCATCTTCTATGGGTACTTACAAGTTAAACATTTGAGTTGATGGCTTAATTTATGGGGTTGGTTAATTAAATATGTGAATTGAGTGTATAGAAGAAGAAAAAGAGGAATAAAAAGAAAAAATAATAATAATTAATTACTGTTCATTTGCGGGTACTGTTCACGGAACAGTATCATGAACAGTACTCGTATGTAATAAAAAAAAAGACGAAAAAATCAAAACAACCGAAGTTGCTGGAAGGAGAGAAACAAAAGAGGAATGACCGAGAAGAAGGAATAGAAAAAAAAAGGAGAAATACGGGATTTGCGTCAAATTCGGACCTGCGGTAAGTGATTTTTACTTTATTTCTTCGTGAAATTACTATCTAAGCTAGATGTAACGATTCTAGCAGAGTAATTTTGACTGTTGGAGCCGTTTTACGGCGTTTTGACAAATTGAGGTTTTGACCCAACGTGAATAAAAAATCTGCTAGAAAGGTAGAAAAACACTCCTTAGACGGTAGGGACCCCGAATATGTGGTTAGATTCCATTTCATGAGTTTTGGAGACCGTTTGACAATTTTAATACAATTTACATGTTTTGAATGAATAGTGACGAATAGTACTATGAACAGTGATGTAAATAGTGAATAGTGATGTCAATAGTGACAGTAATGTGAATAGTGACAATAATGTGAATAGTAAATAGTGATGTATATACTGTGAACAGTGATGTGAACATGTGGGTTCTACCGGGGACCCATTTGTTCGATCCATGTGCTCGTCCTTCATGAAGGCTATGCATTTTGATCGTCGATTATACAGAGTGGTACATCATATGGATCCAGAACCTTCTACTCCAGCAAATGCGGGCATCAATTTTGATGATATAGTCATCTCACCTATTGATGATCAAGGTTGTGGTCGAGGACGACGACAGGGACGGAGAGGAAGACTAAGACAAGGATGTGCAAGACATGAGATTGATGTCCAAGACGATGAGTCATTGCCTTCCTCCCCTTTACATGAGAGTCGTGTGCGACACGCTGAGGAGTCGTTACCTTTCTCACCTTTACATGATAGTCATGGTCATGAGCCACAGGTGTTTAAAGACCCTTCACAGCTTATTCACGAAGGTCCTTCTCAACCAATTTAAGATCAACCAGAATTACAAGTGTTCCTGCGCCAACCACGTCGAAGAAGAGTCTGTACTTGGTGTCGATCATAGAATATGAGCTTATGTACAAATATTTTTTATTATGTTTACAAACACTATTATAGTTACTATTTATTCGAACATATAGAAATGGATGAGCTATATTTTGGGCATTTAGTTCCTTGAATGATTCCATTTTAATTGATTCAAGAATATAATCCTTAAAGTTATTTATACTAAATGCAAGGTACATGCGCCTAGGCCAGCTGAGGGGCACTTATTGGAATGTATCGGGAGTTGTTGGAAAAAAAAAATCCGCTGGATTGCCCGTCGTAGCTTAAACAAACTCAAGTTCTATATAAAAGCTTCATATTCTGTTAAAATCTGGTAGGGGAATCACAAATTCACCGGAAGTCCTAGGCGAGGTATGAGTGCTTGGGACAGTTGGGGGGCACATATTGGGACTCAGTCCGATAAAAAAATCTCTGTGGTTTGGCCTCGGTGAATCCGAACAATTTACTTTAATCTTTGATTTTTCTTGAAAACTTGAATTTCGGATGGGGGGTCAAAAATTCAACCAGGTATGGGAACGGGGTTCCGGTGTCTCCGGGAGTTCGTGGGAGGGTATTGGGACTCGCTCAACGTGGTCCGGTAAAAAAAAATGGCTTGATTTGGCCTCAGTGAAGCCGAAGAGTTTACTTTAATCTTCGATTTTTCTCGAAAACTTGAATTCCAGATGGGGGGTCAAAAATTTAACCGGGCATGGGAACGGAGTTCCATCGCCTCCGGGGGTTCGTGGGAGGTTATTGGGACTTCCTCAAAGTGGTTCGTTAAAAACAAATATTGTGGTTTGGCCTCGGTGAAACCGAACAATTTACTTTAATCTTCCGTTTTTCTTCAAAACTTGAATTTCGGATGGGGGGTCAAAAATTCAATCGGGCATGGGAACGGGGTTCCGCCTCCTTCGGGGGTTCGTGGGAGGGTATTGGGACTAGCTCAAAGTGGTCAGGTAAAAAAAACCCTGTGGTTTGGCATCGGTGAAACAGAACAATTTACTTTAATCTTTCATTTTTCTTAAAAACTCTAATTCCGGATGGGGGGTCAAAAATTCAACTGGACATGGAAATGGGGTTCTGTCACCTCCGGGGGTTCGTGGGAGGGTATTGGGATTCGCTCAACGTGGTCCGTTAAAAAAAAACCTCGTGGTTTGGCCTCAGTGCAGCCGAACAACTTACTTGAATATTTGATTTTTCTTGAAAACTTGAATTCCAGATTGGGGGGTGGTAAAAAATTCAACCGGGCATGAGAACGGGGTTCTGCCGCCTCCGGGGTTTCGTCGGAGGATATTAGGACTCTCTCAAAGTGATCCGGTAAAAAAAACCCTGTGGTTTGGCATTGGTGAAGACGAACAATTTGCTTTAATCTTTTATTTTTTAAAAAAACTCTAATTCCGGATGGGGGGTCACAAATTCAACTGGGCATGGGAACGGGGTTCCATCACCTCCGGGGGTTTGTGGGAGGGTATTGGGACTCGTTCAAAGTTGTCTGGTAAAAGAAACCCTGTGGTTTGGCCTCGATGAAGCCGAAAAGTTTACTTTAATCTTTCGTTTTTCTTAAAAACTCCAATTCCGGATGGGGGTCAAAAATTCAATTGGACATGGGAATGGGGTTTCGTCGCCTCCTGGGGGTTCGTGGGAGGTTATTGGGGCTCATTCAAAGTGGTCCGGTAAAAAAAATCCTATGGTTTGACATCGGTGAAGTTGAACAATTTACTTTAATCTTCCGTTTTTCTTCAAAACTTGAGTTTTGGATAGGGGTCAAAAATTCAACTGGGCATAGGAACGGGGTTCCGCCGCCACCGGGGGTTCATGGGAGGGTGTTGAGACTCGTTTAAAGTGGTCCGGTAAAAGAAAACCCCGTGGTTTGGCTTCTGTGAAGTTGACCAGTTTACTTTAATCTTTCATTTTTCTTCAAAACTTGAATTACGGATAGGAGGTCGAAAATTCAACTGGGCATGGGAACAGGGTTCCTTCGCCTCCGGGGTTTTGTGGGAGGGTGTTGGGACTCGCTTAAAGTGGTCTGGTAAAAAAAAACCTTGTGGTTTGGCATCGGTAAAGCAAAAGAGTTTACTTTAATCTTCCATTTTTCTTGAAAACTTGAATTCCGGATGGGGGGTAAAAAGTTCAACCGGGCATGGGAACGGGGTTCTGCCGCCTCCGGCGGTTTGTGGGACGGTTTTGGAACTCGCTCAAAGTGGTCCGGTAAAAAAAACCTCATGGTTTGACATCGGTGAAGCTAAACAATTTACTTTAATCTTCGATTTTTCTTGAAAACTTGAATTCCGGATGGGGGGTCAAAAATTTAACCAAGCATGGGAATGGGGTTCCGTCGCCTTCGGGGTTTGTGGGAGGGTATTGGGTGTCACACCCTGGGTTGCACAGCGTGCCCCCTACCCAGGTGTAGGCGCACCCCCTCGGGGTGAACGCCTAGCCCATTATGGATCCATAATATTGTCCCATCCCGGTACAGCCACCGCCACACAAAGACGTCTCTTGTACCCAGGATCATTTGTCTGACACTATTTATGAATAGTGCAGGGCCTCTCCCCTAGAATTGAACTCGAGACCTCCCTTAAGGAGTCTAATTTCGCATTCTGAGTAACCACTGAATGGCTCAGTGGCTACTAGGAATGCGAAATCAGACTCCTTAAGGGAGGTCTCGAGTTTGATTCCTAGGGAGGCCCTGCACTATTCATGAATAGTGGCAGACAAATAATCGTTTCGATGTAGACCAGCTACGGTTGGGTTGCTATATGACGATATGACAATATTATGGATCCATAATGGCTAGGCGTTCGCCCCGAGGGAGTGCGCCCACACCTGGGTAGGGGGCACGCTGTGCAACCCAGGGTGTGACAAAAATGCCTTGTGGGCGCACTCCCTCGGGGGGAACGCCTAGCCATAGTACCACATAATATTGCCCTATCGCCATGTAGCAACCCAACCGCAGCTGGTCTACATCGAAACGATTATTTGTCTCTACTATTCACTTATGAATAGTAAAGGGCCTCCCCCAGAATCGAACTCGAGACCTCCCTTAAGGAGTCTAATTTCTCATTCTTAAGGGAGGTCTCGAGTTCGATTCTGGGGGAGACCCTTTACTATTAATGAGTGAATAGTAGAGACAAATAATCATTTCGATGTAGACCAGCTGCGGTTGGGTTGCTACATGGCGATAGAACAATATTATGTGGTACTATGGCTAGGCGTTCGCCCCGAGGGGGTGCGCTCACACCTGGGTAGGGGGCACGCTGTGCAACCCAGGGTGTGACATTGAGACTCGCTCAAAATGGTCCGATAAAAAAAATCTTGTGGTTTGACCTCGGTGAAGCCGAATAATTTACTTTAATCGTTTGTTTTTCTTAAAAACTCTAATTTCGGGTGAGGGGTCAAAAATCAACTGTGCATGGGAACGAGGTTTCGTTGCCTCCAGGGGTTCGTGAGAGGGTATTGGGACTCGCTCAAAGTTGTCTGGTAAATAAAACCCTGCGGTTTGGCCTCGGTTAAGCTAAATAGTTTACTTTAATCTTCATTTTTTCTTAAAAACTCTAATTCCGGATGGGAGGTCAAAAATTGAACCAGGCATGGGAACGAGGTTCAGCCGCCTTCGGGGTTCTTGAGAAGGTATTGGGACTCGCTCAAAGTGGTTCGGTAAAAAATAACTCAGTGGTTTTGCCTCGGTGAAGCCGAATAATTTACTTTAATATTCAGTTTTTCTTGAAAACTTAAATTCCGGATGGGGGGTCAAAAATTCAACCAAGCATGGGAACGGGGTCTCGGCGCCTCCGGGTGTTCGTGGGAGGGTATTGAGACTCTCTCAACGTGGTTCGGTAAAAAAAATCTTCGTGGTTTGGCCTCGGTGAAGCCGAATAGTCTACTTTAATTTTGGGTTTTTCTTGAAGACTTGAATTCGGATTGGGGGTCAAAAATTCAATCGGGCATAGTAACGGGGTTCCGGCACCTCCAGGGGTTTGTGGGAGGGTATTGAGACTCGCTCAAATTTGTCCGATAAAATAAAACCCGATGGATAGCCCGTGGTGGCCTTAAACAATTCAAGTTTTATATAAAAGCTTCATATACTGTTAAAATCTGGTTGGGGGGGTGGTTCAAAAATTCATTGGGAGTTCAGTGTCGGGGTACAGACACCTTTGATAGCTCGGGGCACTTATTGGGACGTGTCGAGAGTGGTTGAAAAAAAAACCCCACTAGATAGCCTGTGGCAACCATCGGCATGAGCAAAATTCTTTTTTTTTTTAAAAAATTTGATTTTAGGTTTTTATTTTTTTATTTTTAAGAACCCGTGGCAGGAGTTTTTTAATTTTTTAGCCCATGCCGCCCATTCGGCATGGGCTTGAGATTTTTTTTTAAAAAATAGATGTTGTTAATTGGCAGGTTTTGGTAGGGGTGGTAATTTGGCCTGAAGCCCATGAGCTTGACTCGACCTGCTATAAATGGCCCGGTCCAAACCCAGACTTGACTATTACATGGGCCGGCCCCGCCCAGTCCCAAAACTTATTGGGAGGGTTTGAGATGACATAGCTAGGTCCGGCCTCACCCACTAACCCAGGCCCGTCCCCGCCTACTAACCAGGGCCAAAAGCCCCGCCTGAAGGCCCCACCCAAAGGCCCGAATATTGAGCCCAATAATACATACATACATTATACATATACATACATTATATATACATGTACATACACACACACACACACATATATATATATATATTATTTTGTATATATTTTAAATTTACTGTAAAATATATGTATGTGTAAATTATAATATACTCTTAATACAAAGTTACACACACACACACACACACATATATATATATATTATAATAAATACAAAATATACATGTGCACGTAATTAAGAGTATAAAATGAAAACATAAAACATAATTAAAATTGTGTTATATAATTAAAGTATATATAGTATATATAAATATAATTCGTACCACATACATAATACATTGTGTCCAAAATATAATAATAATTTATATATATGTGTGTGTACATATATAATGATAAAAATCATAATCAAGTGTATTATTACGATTAAGAGTATATACTATATATTTAATTAAGTCAATAGTGTTATTTAATTAAGGGTTTATATTTGTATTATATATGCATTATTAAGAGTATGTTCAATTAGGTATATAATACAAAGAGTGTTATATACTTATATATAATTAAATGTTTATATTTGTATTATATATACATAATTAAAAATATATGTATGTATTTTAACTTTGGTAACTATACTCTTTAAAATTTTATTTACCAAATATATTTATTAAGTATACTCTCTAAAAGTATATAGTAGGGCTAGATATAAAAATATAATAAATTTAACTAAAAATAAGGGTTGAGTTAAAATTATGAAAAAAAAAGATATTATCCAACTATATACGTAAACTCATTCATTTCGAATAAATTAACATATATTTAAGATAAATTAAATAAAATAAATAATTCATATGCCCAGTCTACTTCTTAAGCAAATTTTATAAAATTTGCTTATTAATGTATTTTAGTTTCTATTTAAAACTTAAATTCTATCAATTTAACTTTTATTTAGTTATATAGGTTTGCTAATTATAAATAAAAAAAATCCCCAATTTTGGATGCGTCTCTCATCAGGTACAGATTCGCCGCTTTAATTGAGCCAAACGATGCTAAAATTGGGAATTTTCCTAAAACAATAGTCTCAACCGTATGTGAGGACAAAGCATTTAGCCACCGCGATTCAATTCTCTGAATAACAGATCTCATTTCGTCCTGCGATTCTACTCTCAAATTCTCTTAACTTGCTTCTAGTCCCACTGGATCACTACCCAAAAATATTCCTCCATCGCAAGGTACTCTGTATGCGCAAAACTATAAATAGAAAAGAAACGTGAAAGGCGGGCGATTACAGAGAGAGAGAGAGAGAGAGGGAAACAAACGATCTTTTGTTTCAGTCTCACTACACTCTCACGAGCTCGCTCTCCAGCAACAGGGCGGGAATCTCAAAGCTAGGGTTTCGAAAACGATGGAGCTCGCTCCGATCGCTTCTCTTCTTAAACGCTATTCAGTTCCTTTGGTTCTGTTATCGTTCGCTATTTTCTTTCAGCTTTTCGTGATCCCTTCCACTTTCCCTCCCTCTCAC
Organism: Paratinospora sagittata; assembly: GCA_035771175.1. NCBI lineage: Eukaryota > Viridiplantae > Streptophyta > Magnoliopsida > Ranunculales > Menispermaceae > Paratinospora > Paratinospora sagittata. Next base: position 11,054,705 of record CM069602.1, on the reverse strand, counting down.
TACGACGGTGAGATTTCTTTTTCTCGCTTTATGAGATTCGTTCTTTTCTTTGAAGATGTTTTTGTTTTTGATTTCCCTATGGTTTTCTGACATTCTATTTGGATGGTTATCGTTTGTTCGGAAGTGCTTGGAATCAAGCGTTACAGTTCTGTTGAAGAAGTCGCCGAGGCGTACGAGAAGCTTTCTTTAAAATGGTAGATCTATGATTTGAGTTATATCGTTCATTTTTTTGTTATATTTTTTTTTTTGGAAAGGTTAATGGATTCGTTGTAGAGAATTCTAGAATGTATATGAATTTGTGAAAAATGGTGAAAAAGAGACGGAGAGAAGAATTTCTCTGTATTTTCTGTATATTGCTTGATCTAATACTGAATGCATAGCTTTATACAAGTTAAGAGAAAGCTATTTTAGGCAAATGCACAAGAATTCCTATAATTACATAAAGCATTCATAGAATCCCAACCATACACGAATTGCATCATTGGAATATAGAATGATTCTTTCCTTCAATGATTGATCAGAATATAGAACGATTTCTTTCCTTTAATAGAATTGGAAAAACTGAATTTACTTGATTTCTGATATGTGAAAAGTAAGATCAGTTAAGAGTAGAAACTGTTGTTGTCTAATTGCATGCTGAGATTTTTGTGATGAATGTCAATATTATATTTGGATGTACTAGCAGAATCCGCATAAATTCAACTTAACCATAATGCAATTGATTAAAATCAACTGGATATATATATATTTTATTTCACAGCTATTGTCACTTGAAAAACATATTAAAGTGACAGGATAATTGACCTAGGGATGCTTAAGCTAGTGTATTTAGTCATGCTTACGTAGAATTTACTTTTAGGAAGAATAAGCTTGTGTTGTCAATGTGTTACTGTTAACTAGGTGTTGCTTAGGCCATTGCGTAGGTGTTTTCACCTTAAATCTCCTAGGCAGTTCTCTAGGTAGGCAATACGATTTCTCTTTACTTTTAAAATTTTAGGCATTTCATTTTACAATAATATTCAAAAACATTTTAAAGAGGTATTGAAAGTATATTTTAATTTTTTTTTTCCATTTTTGTGTATATCGTCGTGCATAAATCAAAGTTGGAAAGACTTATTTATCTTTGAAATTAACTCATTTTCCCTATTCAGTATACTAAAAAAAAAGACATCTTCTAAGAGAGTATTGCTATTTTTTAAGGTTTTAATGGCAAAAGTACCTTTCCTAACTTCTAAGATTTAGTTTCAAAACCTTAAAATATTGTTTGTAATAATATTTTACATATACATTATACGATTAATTTAATTTTTATTACCTAGAGGACACCTCACTTAAGCAGGCGAATTGCCTAGTTGTTGGTTAATACCTTGGAAACAGTGGCACACACACAAAAATACTAATAATAAAAACACTTCAGTCATCCTGAATAATATAGTTCAGTAAATTATTTTTCCTTTGTTGTCCTCCTTCAATTTTGTCCAATTCCCCTCTTATTCTTCCTTTTTATCTATCTTTTTAATAATCATCTTCATCCTTAGCGAATTGCTATCTGGTTGTTGTCTTTATCACTTGAACGAATGACAAGATATTAGCTTGGGATTTATTTTTCCATTGAGCAAGTAATTTGAAAAGTTCTAAGTTCTAGGCATACTATCCAATTACTCATGGTCAAACACTCAATATTGCATTTTCCTAGTGTTTCAAAGGGATGATGATTTGGGGGAATGGACTTGTAGAATGTTGATTGTGATCAATTCCAACTATTGGCTCAAAACAGGCCTGTTTCTCACATTTTTCTTAATATGATGTGAGAGGTCAAGTTTTGTGAGTCAAAAACTCTTCCCAAGCAAGACAGTCAAAAATTAAATGTTTTGCCTTCCCAGGTAAACTAGATACTTCAATTGTGTCTATTTCGGATTATTGGAACAAAATTTCTTGTTCCCAAATAAATCCAGCAAGAAACTTGATCTTTTTGTTAAATGAATAAGCTAAGTGTATCAGGGGAGTAGGTTGAGGAGACCTACCTAAACTCAAGCAAGAACATACAAGATTCATCTCTCTAGAACCCTTTTCTTATTTCTAGTGTAATTTTCTATAACAGAACAAGCTAAGAGAATATGAGCAAGCATGCAAGGACACCTTGCAACAAACTCTGAACTTGCAACAAACTCTGTTCTGTACCTGGGTTGGATTAAACTTATTTGTAATAGCAGTAATTTAGTATAGATAGTTGCCTGCTTGTAGATGGATATCATGATTGGTTTAAGGCTTAATCACAAGTTAGGTTCATGTTGCACCTAGTTCTTAAATATGCTTGAACTGACGTGGCCTAGAACAAAGAGAATGCAAAAACTATGTCAGATGGTAGTGGCTTTTGATCTTTTATTGCTTTTCTTGTAAATGTGTTGGCTTTGTGATGTTGTTCGTAAAGCTCGGAGTAGGCATTCCAATAATATAATTTTCTACGAGTTTTCTAATTTTTTTCTTCTACTAGTTATTATTTAATTGATGTTCTGAATTTGGATTTTGTAAATGTTTAGGAACTCAGGAATGAAGGCCCCTATTATAGAAGAATTTGTAAAGGTTTGTGAAATCTTCCATGCTAATGCAATCACTTTGGATATATTCAATTATTAGATTGTTGAAATAATACTGTTACTGATTAAGAATGGTATCAAAGATGAACTTCAACATGCTTTTAAGAAAAAATATGAATAAAGCTATAAAAAAATTATTCATTTAGGCAAAATATTATGCACTCTTCTTGTTTCCTCTTTGACATGGATCAAGATTATTTCATTCTATTTAGTCTCTTACATGTGGGAAGATAAGTGCCTTTTTGGCATGTTCTATTTACCATTATCTTGTTCCATGAGCATATTTCAATAAATTCCCTCCCTGGAATGGCTATAGCTCTCCCTTTATCCAAATCATTTGGAGTAGGAAAGTTCCCCAGTAGTTTTCTTTCATTGGTTTGCATATCTGTCAAAATGCCAACATCAAGATTCTTGAAAATGAAGGACCATATATTCAAGACTTTTCTCTACATGTTCACATCCAATGGCTAGGCAACAATCATCTTGTTCTTCAATGCTCATTTGTTCCTCGATTATGCTTTCTTTTATTGCACTCTCGTAGTTATTATCAGTAAATCGAAATATTATTTGTGAAAAGATTGGGTGTTGGAAAACTAAGGGCTATATAGAAGAGGAAAACATGGTTCAAATCCCTGCTTTTGCTCTCATTTGGTCGATTTCATTTGGAAGAAACAGAATGGTGGAGTGCAAAAAAGAAACAATTAGTATTCTTTTGGGTGGGATAGGTAGGGGGCTGGGGAGGCTTAATTTTCTTTGGTCTAAGCTTACCCCAAAAGCAAGGGGTAACTTCACTTGGACATGGTTTTATGGACTATTAATGTTTAATTGGTGCTTATATTTTTGCTATTTTCATTGTGGTGATCTCAACCTATAACACAACTCAACTCAATAAAGACTTTCCCTATCTAGATAGATTGGCTTCATGAATTCACTTCCTCCACTTTGCTCTTTCAAGGGTTAAGTTGATAGTTATTATATAAATAACTATATCTCTTACAATTATCTTTATTTTGCCCTAGCTCTTTATGTAGCTGGATTAAGTAGATTCATGTCATAGTTGAACTAACAAGATTTGTTGTTTATGTAATGTACCTTTCTCCTGTGTCTAGGCTTGGGATTGGCCGCATAGAAAGGTATCAAGTATGCTTGGTGCAAATGTTGTCCTAAGATTATAGCTTTCTAGTACTTCTGCATAGGATGACACATGCTTATGAGTTCCTATTGAGATTAACTGAGTGATGTTAGGATGGTGTTAATTCTTATCATGGAAACCATTCTCCCTTGAGTTTTGTTTTTTTATAGAACGTCTTAGCACATACATATGTAGCTCAAGTTAATTGTGAAATTCGACTTTTGTAGTATTTTCATTTTTTTTTTTTGATAAGACACAAAGAAGTTTTATTAATAGTAAAACAGAGAAACAAGCTTGGGATTCTGAGGCTAAGAAAGCCTCTAGGCTCTAGGCTCCAACAGACTGGGACGTTAGTTGCAAGGCAACAAGTTCCACCAACCCCTCCACTAGTCCGCTAGGCTATACCCCTTAGAAAGTTTACTAGCTGCTATCCAACTAGAAGCCAAGATTCTAGCTTTTTCCTAAACTAGGTCAACTCCTTTATTTTCATCCTAAAAAATCCTCTTATTTCTATTGATCCAAATACTCCAACATGAAGCTAAGACAACTATTCTTCGAACCTCCTTCACACGAGTCTGTGACGTATGGTACTACCTTTGGTTTGAAAGCAAGCAAAATCACACTACTCTGTGAGACTTGAGATGGCTAGTTAAAATGATTGAACCACTTTTCCCAAACCTTGTTGGAGATGGAATAAGAAGTAAAGATTTGATCAATTGATTCTCCTTCATTTTGGCGTAAATAACAGTAGTGAGGGGATATACAGTATATCCCTTTGCTAAAGCACTTCGCCATTTTAAGTTTACTTATAGCTGCTAGCCACCTCATAAGTTTGGACCTTTAAAGGGACTAAAGCTTTCCAAATAAAGGAGCAAGAGGGAAAATTGGATTGTCAATAGAAAAGAGAACAAAAAATCGTTGGAAAATTCACCATGAGGCTCTAGGTTCTAGAAAAGTCTATCATCTGCTAACTCCACTATTCTTGACAACTTCAAGAAAATTCTAAAGTGATCCCACACCCTTGAGTTCCCTAACTATTAAACTACAATGGAAATGCAAATATCATGGTAGTTCAAACTCGATAAAGGACCCTACCGAGTCAAGGAAATGTGAATAGGTTGGTTATAGATCATTGAAAATGATACAGGAAAGGGAATGAGGAGGCTAAGGTGGAATATGTACACCAAAGGTCCTCCCAAAGTAAAACTGTTAAGAAAATAAAATAATGAACGACACAAGATGTAACGTGGTTCGGCTTTATGGCCTACATCCACGAGAGAAGAGAAAGGATATTTATTCTTGTGTAATGTCTTAATGGATGAACTCCATATATATAGACATACAGGGCTATGTACTTATAGCTATAATTACAATTTTAGTAACTGCTATATTCCTTAAAGGAAATAAATCCTTAAAGGAAATAAATCTGTGCAGGAAATAAATCTGTACAGGAAACAAATCTCAACACTCCCCCTCAAGCTGGTGAGTAAAGGTTTACCATTCCCAGCTTGGACACATTTGCTTGAAATGCAGTATGATTTAACCCTTTAGTGAGCATATCGGCGAGCTGGTTATTGGTAGACACATATGGAGTACAGATCAACCCACTATCAAGCTTTTCTTTAATGAAGTGTCTATCAATCTCTATATGCTTGGTTCGATCATGTTGAACTGGGTTATGGGCAATGCTAATTGCAGATTTATTATCACATTGAGTCTCATAGGGCCATCCCAGTGTATCTTCAAATCTGTCAAAATTATCTGCAACCATAATAGCTCACAAACCCCTTGTGCCATTGCTCGGAATTATGCTTCAGCACTAGATCTGGTCGCTACATTCTGTTTTTTACTTCGCCATGTCACCAAATTCCCACCAAGAAACGTACAATATCCAGTAGTTGATCTTCTGTCAACTATTGAACCAACATAGTTTGAATCAGTATATGCTTCAAGAACCATTCCTGTGTGTCGTTTAAATAAGATACCCTGTCCTGGAGTCCCTTTAAGATACTGTAGAACGCGATTAGCCGCTTGCAAATGAATATCTTTAGGATTGTGCATGAACTGACTTATTACACTCACTGCATATGCAATATCAGGTCTTGTGTGAGAGAGATAGATGAGTCTTCCTACTAGTCTTTGATACATCTCTTTATTAACAGTCAGCGCTTCTTCAGCTTCTCCAAGCTTGTGATTAAGATCAATAGGAATATTCATTGGTTTGCATGCTAGCTTTCCTGTTTCTTTAAGAAGGTCTGTAATGTACTTCTGTTAAGAGATAAAGATTTCCTATTTAGAGTGTGCCACTTCAATCCCTAGAAAGTATTTCAATCTCCCTAGTTCCTTGATCTCAAATTCCTCGGTCAAACACCGCTTCAAATTTTGTCTCTCTTTCTCATTGTTTCCTGTCATGATGATGTCATCAACATACACTAATAAAGCTGTAACTCCCCCTGAAGTCGAGTGCTTAATAAACAGAGTGTGATCTCCTTGGCTTTGTTTATATCCCATACTTGTCATTACTTTGGCAAACCGACCAAACCATGCCCTCGGGGATTGTTTAAGTCCATACAGGGCCTTTTTAAATTTGCACACTTTATTAGTGGTGCCAAATCCTGGAGGCACTTCCATATAGATTTCTTCCTCTAAATCCCCATGTAAAAATGCATTTTTTACATCAAATTGTTGCAAATCCCAGTCATAATTAGCTGCCAATGACAAAAGAAGTCTCAAAGTATTCATTTTTGCAATTGGAGCAAATGTCTCTTGATAGTCCACACCATATGTCTGAGTATATCCTTTGGCTATCAATCTTGCCTTGTAGCGCTCTAGGGACCCATCTGCTTTGTATTTTACTGTATAAACCCATTTGGATCCAACGGGTTTCTTTCCTGGAGGCAAGTCTACCAACTCCCATGTTGTATTTTTCTCCAGGGCTTCCATTTCCACATTCATAGCTTGTTTTCAATTTGTATTAGATAAAGCCTCGAATAATGACGTAGGAGTCTGGATATTATTCAGGCTGGTAAGGAAACTCTTATGGGTTGGTGAGAACTTCTCAAAGGATACAACATGAGATAGTGGATACAAGGGATGTTTAGTGCATTCCCTTGTTCCCTTTCTAATGGCAATGGGAAGGTCATTGTCAGGTTCAGAGGCTAAAAGATCATTGTTAGTTTCAGGAACTAATGGAATTTGTAAGGAGAGTTCAGGATTTGTTACCTCATTCTCAGAGATTGGTTCAGATTCTTGAGCTTGCATCGGTTCAGGAGCTGCGGCTTTATTCCTTGAGTATACTTGTCCAATCATCCGATCCTTAGGTTCGTCATTGGGTACAGGGGGTGTAGGAGATTTAGGTTTGGTTTGTTGGAGGGTAAAGCGGGTCAAAAAGATCAAAAGGGTTATCAAGGGAGTTCCGATCCTTATCTTCCTTGATGACATTCTCCCCTGGAAGAGGAGCGGAAAAATAGGGCTCAGGTTCACAGAAAGTGACATCGACAGAGACAGAGAATTTCTTTGATGGCGGATGATAGCATTTTTATCCCTTTTGAGTGGAAGAGTATCCGACAAAAACACACTTGAGAGCTCTGGGGTCCACCTTCCCCCTGTTGGGTTGGTGAACATGGACAAATGATACACACCCAAATATCTCAGGTATAAGATTATTGGAGATTTTGAGCTTAGGGTAAAATTGACATAGCTTTTCCATAGGACTTTTGAAACCAAGGGTCCGGGATGGTAGGCAGTTAATAAGGTGTTACAGTAAGGACAACTTCCCCCCAATAGGACTTAGGCATAGTATTCTAAAATAAAAAGGCTCGGGTTGTATCAAGCAGGTGGCTGTTTTTTCTTTCAGCAACTCCATTTTGTTGTGGGTGTAAACATAAGATGATTCATGAAGGATCCCCTCGTTTTGGAAGTAATTGGTCAATGTTTGATTAAAATAGTCTCTAGCATTGTCAGATCGAAATCTCTTGATTTTAGCACCAAACTGGGTGTGTATCATGTTATGGAAGGTAGGAAGAACAAAGCTCACATCAGATTTTTGTTTCAATAAGAATATCCACGAGACTCTAGTACAATCATCAATGAAGGACACGAACCATCGCGCTCCAGAAACATTTCTTAATAGAGATAAGATTAGTAGATAGTTTAGGAACATGAAGAACATTTCTGAGTGTAAGGGTGGGGCTGATGTGAACATTACCTATACCAGCAACTGTGGTTAAGGATCCATCAGTTGTGACTATTTTTCGACTACTAGGACATGGGTTGTAGGTATGAATTATATTGTGGGAATTGGTCATGTGATCAGTAGCACTAGAATCTATAACCCAAGAGTTAGCAAAAGACTTATCCGAGACGTTAAATCCAATAGAAATAGGAAAGTTACCTGAATGGGCCAATGAACAGGTACCTGCGGGTTTGTCAAGGGTGCCTTGCAAAGATTTCAATCTTTCAATGTCGTCTTGGCTGAATCCGTCTGGCACCGGGGAGGCTGCAACTGTTTGTTCGGCAGCAAGCATGTCCATGGTCTCCTTGTCGACCTCAATGAGATCGGTCTTAATGGCGGACTCGTCGGGAACGAAGTCCATGCGGCGCTCGCGCTCCTCTTCTTGAAGCTTGAGCGAGATTCCGCGAACAGGGCCCTTTTGGATGCGTTTCATGAGATGGGTCGAGAAGCCCGCGATCTTAATGCGAAGACGCTTCGAGGGTATGATTGCGACTTCTTCCAAGACCTTCTTGTTAACATGGAAATCTAGGGTCATTCGTGAGTAGTACCTCTCGATCACTTGTCGAGACGACTTCTTCACCGTCTTCGCGCGAACCCTACCCATGATGATATCGCTGCTGCAGATGAAGCACAAGCGCTGAAGTAGATGAAGAAGATGAAGAAGACGCGACGGTCGCAGTCCAGCAGCAGCAGCAACAGCAACAGAAAAGCGCACAGACGAAGAAGACGATGAACATTGAGTTCAGAGTAGAAGACGACGAGAAAGGCGACTGAGGATCCGTGATTTGCAGGCGATCCAGTTGTCCGACGAAGAAGAAGATGAAGATAGCAACGTGCGATCCAGTTGCAAACGACGACGAAGAAGAAGACGACGACGATGTGGATGAACTCGTGGCAGCGGCAGCGACGATCGGGGTTTCTTCAAACAGCACGAACCAGTCGCACGAACTAGTCGATGGTTTTGACGACGGTGATGTGTGATCTAGCGGCGGCAGTAGCAGAGACGACGACGACTTTCAGATCTGTGACGATGGACCTGCGATGGTGACGAAGGTTCCGACGGAAAAGGAGCGTTGTACGATTCAGTTGCAGCGGCAACAACATCAGCGGCACAAACGGCGATGGCGACGTGGTTTCCACGTTAGCGATGAAGGCAGCGACAGTGATGAATGTTCCGGCAGTGACGGCAATGAAGGCCACTCAAGAGGATTCCGACGATGAAGGCCGACAATGATTATTTCGACGATGAAGGTCGAAACAGATTTCCTAGTAATAAAAACCTAGGATCTCTGATACCATGTTAAGAAAATAAAATAATGAACGACACAAGATGTAACGTGGTTCGGCTTTATGGCCTACATCCACGGGAGAAGAGAAAGGATATTTATTCTTGTGTAATGTCTTAATGGAGGGACTCCATATGTATAGACATATAGGGCTATGTACTTGTAGCTATAATTACAATTTTAGTAATTGCTATATTCCTTAAAAGAAATAAATCTGTACAGGAAACAAATCTCAACAAAAACATATGGCCATTTCCTACTTTTAGACCTACATTTGGGTGGAAGATGTCAGACAAGGACTCAATAAAGCCCCAAGGACTTCTAGAAGATGCTCTTGTAGTTGAGTTCACCATCTAAATACTCTCTTGGGTGCTTTACTTGCTGTTAATGACTTTGTTCCATAGTTTGCCCCCTATTCCTTGGAAAACCCAACAACCATTTTGTTGTTAGTGCCTTGTTTCTAAGAATGGGGTTCCCAATTGCCAAGCGTCCCTTCTCCAAACTTCTCCTGATCGTCTTCCAAGCAACCAGATGCTAAAAGCAAGGAAATGTAGTATTTTCAACTTGTAACCCATTTATGTGTCAACACTAAGCTTATGCTTATGTCCTAATTTCGGTGAAAATTATTTCCTAGGTGAAAATGTCCCTATTGATGTTTGACTTCTCTATATATGGTTCTCATGATGATGAGTATGCCATTTTGTGTGTTCGAAGTGTATATACCTTCAGGCATGGCAATTTAGTCTAAAACCTATAGGCTTGGCCCGAACTAGCCCGACCCAAGCTTAGGCCTGACTTAAATATCGAGTTGGACCACCCACCCATTATCATAGAGCGAATGGGTTGAGATAACCATTCGAAGTTTGACCTGCTCGAACGACTTGGCCCAACAACCCAATACAAATGTAAATCGGGCTAGCTCGTGCTCTATCTTAATAGTTAATTCATAAAACTTTGTATATCTTTCATAGAATAAAAATTCGAAATAGTTATTTTTATCTACAAATAATATATATCTTTAAGTTATAAATAGCTATTTTATCTATAAATAATATATATATTTAAATTTAAAATATCCTTATTATAAAGTTTTCTATATTAATTTTTTTACACATATTCTAAGAAATATTAAATTTAATTTTATTAAGTTAAATGATTTTAAAAACAAAGTCATCCTTACTTATAAAAAGGAATATATATATATATATATATATATATGAGATTCATCTAATCTATTATAATAAAAATGCTTGAAAAAGTTCACCGCATGACCATTTTTCCCAAACTTCCTAAAGCCCTTTAAACTTATATTTATTATTTATTTTAAAGTTAAGTTATGGGGTTAATATGGTAATTTATATAATCCTTTACTTCCACTACTTTTCCTACTTTACATTCAATTTATCTTTTTACCTTTAATTATTTTAATATTTTACTATTTTCCACCTTATTTTTATTTATAAATAAAAGATATTTTTAGTAATTTACTACGAACAATATTAATGAATATATTAGCAAAATAATAATAATAATAATATTAATTATATATATTTTATTTGAAATTTTAATTAATAAAAGAAAACATGCAATGCACGTGCACACGAGCTAGTATAAAGTAATAAAGCAATTTTTTTTACTAAAGTTTTATATTCTATCCTTAAGAAAGTTTTTAAAAGTTTATTTTAATTAATATAAATAATCCAGATTCATATAGATTAATGAACAATCTTTAGCTTATTTTTTGTATTATATATTTTTATTATTTATTCCAATAAAGTTCTTGAATGCTTACTTTAATTAAATAAAGTAATTTTAAATTCATATAAATTATAAAAAACTCTTTGTTCAATTTTTTTTTAAATATTATTAGTTTTTAGCTTATATTACAATAAATCTAGATATTTTATCTATGCAAAAATTCTCTAAGCTTCTCCGATTTAGCCATTTTTTAACAAAAATTCTTCATGTCAAATTATCTGAATTAATTCTGATTTTCAAGTGACCGAAGTCCTAGGTGAAAATGAATTTTCGATCTTTGGTTTTATCATAGTTCGTTTCGCCATTTTGGTTTTCCAGTGTACAACTTGGTTGTAGTGAGATTTAGATTGCAAACATTGATTGTAATATATATGTAACTTGACAAACAAAGTGAATTCTGATGGTTGATGTTTTCTGATTGTATTGTGTTATACAAATAATGATTTTTTTCCAAAGGAGGATTTTCTTCTTTAATTTAGAATGATTGATTCCTTGCAATGTGATTGTTGTGCATGTGCATGTTTAGTTTTCAGTCATCTTAACTTTATGCTAAAGTGTTATGCAGATTCGCTATGCCTTTGAGTTGCTCACTAATCTTGTGTGGAAAAGGGACTATGATGTATTTGGCATTGATGACCAACTGGTAAGCAGTTGGCAAATTTTCAGTGTTAACATTTTTGTATTGTATGATGATTGCTATTTGAGCAGATTCTTAACCTTATTGTGTCAATTATTGACTTCAGCATGTGATGGAAAAAGTTGTAGGAAACAGTAGGGGGAAGAGTTTTTCAGAAGTCGACCTTCCTCTACTGAGTACATCCCCCTCTGGTTGGTGATACTTTATTTTCTCTAATGGTTAGAACTTTAATTTTGGAATTATGACGATGATAGATAATACATGATTATCTTGGATATTCATCATCTAGCAGATGAAGGTTTTGATGTACTTAGAACTGAAGATTTCTATTCTACAATTGGGAACCCAAGTTCTTGGCTAATTCAGGTAGCCTTTAAGAGCTTAACTCTATGATGAAGATTCGTTACCTGCCATGTTACTGCAACTTAAGTTTATTAATAAAATTAATCTTAAGATAGAAGTTTCTAGGTTTTCAGTGTTCGTTATTTTATTGCATTTCATTTTTTTTTAAAAAATGGTTGTTTAATGAACTTATTAACACATTTTTTTTATATATTGAATATTCAATTTTTATCAGGTGTATTCATCAGGGAGCTACAGCTGTGCTCAATTTTCTGACAATTGGAGAAGAATTGGTAGGGGCTATGATAGCTCTTAGATTATGATTTCATGAAAATAAAGGTTTTGAGTTTTGATTTTATTATTTTTTTATTTAAGGGTTGACTGTTTGTACTCTTATTGTAACGATCAATTCAACTCAACTAAGTTTTTTTTCCCTAGTTCCAAGTTCCAACTACATGTGGTTAGTTACATGAATCTTCTTCCTCCACTTAGCTCTATCAAGTGCCTATTCACCAAATCTAATGCTATATCATAAATAGTTATTTCATCGTTCTTTCCTAATTATCTCTACCAATGAAATATGCTAGGATTTTAAGTTGCATGTGACAAGGTACCAAGAATGCTTAGGTTTAGGTTTAACTTGCTTGATTAGTGCACCAGTGAGTCAACTCTGGGATCTCTGAGTTATCGATTATTCAGATTTATGGTTTTGTCAATTGTGACTTGGTTTCTGATTTAAGACACCCTAGATGACTCACTCAAAACTGAAGGCAGTCATTTTCATCTATCATACCTATTTTAGGGCTTATCCCTCTACTACAGGATTTAAATTCCCAATTGATTAGTTGCCTTCATTATGCAACAAACCCAAGGATTTGCTTGGGAAACATTACTGGAAATTGGAAAAATCTTACTCATTCATTTAAGATGCTGTTCAAATTCAATAAGATGAAATACTGAATGAAGGCCGCAACAGATGATCTATGTTAAAAAGAAAGACCACACAAACACTTGTTGAGAGACTGTTTATTGGGTCACTAACCCAACACTTGTTTGGTATTGTAACTTCACTTTTTAAAAGATTCCTGTTGGTGCTTACTTCTTGAATACTCCTCTTTTTCCATTAATGGTCTGTGCTGACTACCTGAGACATATTTACATTTTTGTTTCTTTGGTGCATCAAGCACAATTGTTGAATGGAGTTGCTAACACTGGCATGGTGGAACTTGGTGAATTTAAGCTTGCTGCGCTCCTTGCTGAGAAAAAACCAACAGGAAAACCTTTCTTTCGAAATGGTAATTTCTCAAACTTTACAATATCATCTTTTTTGTACCTGAGTGGTGGATGCTAGAATGGCTTTTATGGTTGAACTGATAATATCTGCATGCTAAGGGCTTTAGTTAGATGTTTGCATTGCTATTTGCCATTATAGAGCAAGATTTGATATTTATGCAGCGCTAAAATTTTGGAGTTGGTGATTTTTATGTGACAACGAAATAAATGTTGATTTTAGTTAAAAATTGTCACCATAGTTTAGATGAGTTCTGAAAATTGTAAGTTTGTGTATTATTCATTTATATTGACTTTCGTGGATCTTCTTATAACATGTTAATTCGACTGAATGTGTAATAATAAGGGCTTCCACTCTCAGATTATTTTCAAGGTTTAGAGAACTTCGAACCCAATAATCTCTAGATGAGGGGGCCTTGTGGAGTTGGCCTATCTGTTCAAAATAGGAATGTGCATCACACCTGGCGATCCAAAAAACCTGACCGACCTGACATCACTCACAGGTTTGGTTTGGTCATACCATGCTATATGAGGCCATTTTTGAAAAGGTCCCCTTCTAACAATATATCTTTAAGTTGGTTAGCAATAGTACAAATACTAACTTAACAATTTAAAACTTGTGATGAAGTATTCTAATTGCAATTTGCATCCATTAAAAAATAGGGAAAAATGGCAACAATCTAGTATTTTTATAATGTATTTGCTAGCTTTCTATTCATTCATGCTTTTAATAGTAAAACTTAAATTTTGGAACGCTTAACATATGATATGTGCTCAAATGGTTAATGATGTCAATGGCAATTAAGGTAGCTAATATATTAACAAAAAGCACTCTATCTACATAGAAATAAAAGTAGTTTATATATATATATATATATATATATATATATATATATATATATATATATATATATATATTATTTTAGATGTTTTTTTCTTTTTATTATTGATACTTGTAACTTTTTAGATTTTCGTAAGTTTTTATTAGTTGTTTTATGTATTTTTTTTAAAAGATGTACTTCTTATTCCTTATACGGCCTTGAGGCTTACCCCTCACCTCATAAAGGCAAACCACCGTAACGTCTCACGCTTTTTTAAACCTTATCTCCTCCTTCTTGGCTTGGGACTCGATGTATGGAGGTAAAGTTAATAAAGCTTTGCATAAATGGAATTACTTGCATTAACTTGTGACTACCTAATCTATAATCATCGTTTTAAAAATCTTTTGAGGCTTACGCCTTGAGGCTGTTGAAAACCGCTTTAAGGCTTAAGCTTCATGGTACCTTCTCGAGGCTTACTTCTCACTTACATGAGACTTAATCGTAAGGCTCAACCTAACCCCTTTTTTCTAGTTGCATTTTTATTCTTTCCCAAAACACTTTTACTGATACTAGAATAAACATGCTTCTTTTTCTTTTTTAAGGCTCTAATGTTAGTTATTTAGGAGTGATCCAAGTTCTAAGATTGCAAGCCTAAATTCTAAAGTTGTTTTTCCTCTACACATTTTCCAATCTTTTACCAAAACACTTCATATCAACATAAATACACTAGCTTTTTTTTTTTTTATGTTTTTTGTTTTTTACTTCAAGTTGTTATGTCAATTATTAGGAGAGGTCCATGTTTTGAAACTCAAAGCCTAAACGTCTCGAAGACTACATACACATTACCAAGTGAACTTCAAGTGCCAATTGTTTCTATGAGTTTATTTCAAGGAACATAATCAAATATAATATAAAAAGAGTTAGAAACCTAAAAAGTTACTAGAGAATGTGAAAACTAAGAAATGGTAATACCTAACATTGTTGCATTTAATTTGTTATGTTTCTACAAGTTTCTATTTTTAATATTTAAAAACATAGCATTGAAAATCTTGGCTTAACCAATGTTCGGTTGGTTGAGTGGCTCGGGGCACTCGTCTTAGGAAACGAGGTCATGAGTTTGACTCTCCACTAGCGTTGGCCACTAGGGTGTCTCCCGCTCGAGCAACCAGGGGCCTAAGGGATTAGTCGGGACCGAATACCCGGATACCCTCGGTTATAAAAAAAAATAAAAATTTCTTGGCTTATAATTTATGCTTATTAAGTTTTTAATAATGTTTACTATAACTAAAGCTATTGATATATCAAGTTTGTGTCTTGAGTGTTTGACATTGCTATGTGATAAGATAAGCATTCATAGAAATAGCTCAAATTGTTAATATTTCATGTTTATCTATTTATTATTGATATTTGTTTCTTAGAATTAATAAATATATGAGGCTTACGCCTCATACCGCCTTGAGGCTTACACCTTGCTTCACAAAGGAAAATCGCCTCAATTACGCCTTATGAATTTTAAAACCTTGTCTATAATAATCATCTCTCTAAGCTTTTATTTGTGAAAGAAGGTGGGATTATGATGGGCTAGCGTATGCAACACTTAGCTTTTCGTTCCATGCCTCACCTTCCATCCAGGTTTATAATTTTACCAAGACAAAGCACTTAATAGTTAGTTGAATATACTCTAGTCAACAAAACTTTTTTCCAACCATGTGGTTGTTGACTACATAAATCAGCTTCTTCCATTTTGTTTGATCATGGGCTTAGTCCAATAATGTTATAAGTAGCTATATGTTTCTTAACTTCATAGTTAATCCATAAAATAAGGTATTTCTCAGCTGGGCTTTTTTTTCTTAACTTAATATCTAGCATGAAAGTAGTTTATGTTCTAGCACCATAATGCCTCGAGGAAATAACTTCAATGCCTGTTTGGATCTTAGCCAAAATGATGCCGTCTTTCAAAATTTAGCGTGCTTCTTGATGGTCATAATCACTTTTAAATGAACATTGGAAATTAGAAATTTAGGTGTTTTTTCCACTGCTTTTAGTGGGATGTTTTGGATGTCATGCAACCTTTATTGTTCTTTTTGGTGTTGGCGTCTTAATGATAAATGGAGCACTTTCTCTCTTGAACTTTTGTTGATAAAATTTCTAGTAGCCAGTGAGGCGGCTTGTATCCATATATTCTTTCGTATACTTGCATGTTTGTGACATTGTTTGATGGTAGTTTTTTTTTCTGATGCAAACGTCTACTTTCACTTTTCTAGGAGATCTCATTTCTGGTGATCTTATTCATTCGTTTCGTTTCGTTTCATTTTTTTTTTGGTCTCATCTTGATTCACATCTTCCTTCTGAACCTTTGATGGCTCTTTGTTTCTACTGATGCATGCAGGTCTTCCTTCACTTGTTGCATTCCCTCATGGCTGTAGTAATTTAGATTGTCTTGTCAGGTGAGTTCTCAAGTCCAAAGAAGTTAAATTGAAAGGTCATTCTTTGCAATATCCCATAGTGACTTTTCTAGTCTTTTTATGGTTATAATTGAAAAGGATTTAAATTAGTGTTGCTTGTGGATAATGTCATGTATACACTTATTTGACTTCCTGTGTATTTGAGGTTGCATAATGCCAACTTTACAATTGAATCTTGACATTAGGTACCAAGGGGATCTATCAGTGGACATGGTTACTGACTGGTTTGCAACAAACATCCTTGGTTTACCAAGAATACTTTATTACACAAAGGAGACATTGGTAATTCGGGGGTGAAGTTTTCCATTTGTGTTTATTACATGTTATGATAGCTTTTATATGTTTGAGTTGGTCTTCATGGAATTGTACTTGTTTATGTAGCATGTGATCTATGGCATACTCTCTTCATGCATCTCATTTAAACAAAACCTTTTTTTTTTTTAAAACTCTCCTCACTATGTCATTATTTGCTTTGATAGGTCATTCTTGTGCGATAATACCTTGTGACATGCCTATGCAATAAAACTCACCAGTCACCATTTTTAATTGGTAAACAATTTATTAGGAAATTGAGAAAACAAAGACTAGTGGGACATGACAACACATAAACAGGAGCTCCCTCCCCCAACCAAAAAAAACAGACACCACCACCTGTACATCACCAACAACAAGCACCCTATAACCCCCAACAATTTATTCCTCATTGTGTTGGAACATAATCAAACTCTTTGAGAAATTCTATCCCCTTCTATTAGTAGAGTACGAAGAAAATTGATGGGATATAATTCAGAGGACCTTTAGAATAGAAAATTCTGATTATCTGGGACCTGAAAACCTCCAAGTTGGACCTTGTGATCACCCATTCCAATCTAAATGCCTCAATGAAATGATATCATAGAGCATAAGCAAATTTTAATGAATCAGTATATGGTCTAACTCAATAATCTACAAATAACTCAGATTTGAAATGGTATATCCTAACCAAGGTTTGAAAATCTGATTTTTGTATTCACAAAACATGTTTATGAGTTGATTTTTGTAGCTAACATTTTTTCTTTTTAGGTGTAATATTTATGATTGTTGTGTTATGTTTTTGAATCAATCATGAGGGTTTGATTGCCTACCTTTTTTTGAAAGTTGAGCTACTATGAGTTAAAGCTTTTATAGACCTATTTAGTTTGTTGGTTGATTTATATGTGGTGTGGGTTTATATGCACCCAAAAGAAAACTTAGTTGAAGAATTTAGTCTTTGTGGAAAGATGAACAACACTTTACGATTATAATGTTAAGTTTTTGAAAATTATTTAACTGTTATTTTCATTGGAATTTTGTAAGCAATTTTAAGTAATTGAACATTTCCAATGTTTATTAAGTTGTATGGAAATTTTAGTGATTCTTTTCATGCCGTAAAATTTTAAATAGCAATTTCATTATTGTTGTTAGAAAAAAAAAAAAAACAAAACAATTTATTTAGATCATAAGCGTTAACCAGTGTTTTTAAGGCGCCAAGGCGATGTCTAGGCAATTTGCCTTGTCTAGGATTGGCGTAGCCTAGACGAAGCCTAGACGTGGCCTAGATGATAAAAAATATTTATTTATAGGTCTATAGATAATTAATTAATTATTTACAGATTCCTGGACAATTCATATACAAGATTTTATATATCTAACTATATTCTATAATAAATGTTAAATTTTCATAAAATGATAAAAAACACTTCATATTAATTAAAATCATGTCCACAAATTGTTGGGCAACAAATATCTGTCGTCAGAGGGTTGTTTGTGGATCGTGGACGGTCGCCGTCGGTCGTCGGAGATTTTGACGACGTTTCTTGGTTGGAGAAAAAAGAAAGAATGGGCTTAGGGAGAGAGAGGTTTGAGGGTTTACTGTAGAAAGGGGGGGTTTCTGTTTTTTTAAATTAGAGAGACCCCCTAAACTTTTAAAATATTTGTACAGACCTCCACCGCTTGCCTAGCACTGCGCCTAGGCGACGCCTTGAAAACATTGGCTTTAACTAATTGAAGAATTTGAATTACATTAAGCTGATTAAAATTCTTTGAATATTTTGTCATTTTTCATAATTAGAAATGATATGTTAAATATTGAAGTTATTCTTATTTAGACAATTTTAGTAAATTGAGATTCTAAAATATTAAGTTTAATTTTTTTAGATGTAACAGTGTTGTGAACAGTAGCATGTGATCTAAATAAAATAACGTTGGAAATTTGCATAGAATGAGAGAAATGAATTGATAACACATTTTATTAGTTCTTAAAATTAAACTTAATAGTTTTTTTATTAATAACAAATTTTATTGATCTTAAAATTGAACTGACCAGTATTTTTTTTTTTCAAAACTTTACATTTATAGTTTTTGATTTTTTTTCCCATTTTTTGATGAATTAATTCAATTTTGTTGAATCTTTGATCGATTTTTGAATTTCTTTTTCATTTGATTCTTTAATTCGAATGGTGGGTCTTGGCACAATGCTTAAGGTTGCTTCATTATGATATGTAGGTCATGGGTTCAAATTTAGAAATAACCTCTCCCCTATGAAGTTAAGGTTGCGTATATCACCACTTCCTTAGACCTTGCAATGGTGGGAGCCTCATGTATTGCGCTCGTCCTTTTATTTAATCTTCAATTTGACCGTTGAAAAGTTGAAAGAATTGAAGAAATTCTTGATTTTTCAATCCTTTCAAAGCATATCAATTATTGGAGCTTGAACCAACACAAGCTCAACAGTTGGAAAATGATGTCTTTCTCGGAACTTTTGAAAGCCAAAATGATGGATGGGATGGAGATGATGCTCATGAGGTCTAATTAATTGTTTTTTGATGAGGCCCAGGGTGTTAAAATGTGCGCAAACCTGCTTGTGCTTTTTTGTTTGTCTTGTTATAATTTGAGCACAATCATCATTTTTTCCAAAACCAGGTCAGTTTACATAGAAGCCTTTTGTTCATTTTGAAAGCTGGCTGGTTCTAGGCATTTAGAAAATGATAAATGAGCTATTTACCAAAGCCTTCTAATGAGAAATTTACTGAAGGGTTCCATTACATTCAGTTTCTTTGGAAATAAGTTTGACAATATTTATAGGATTAAATGGACTACACAAACTTTTTTTTTTTTTTTTCCAAAAATGTAGTGTAAAACTTTTCTTGTTTGAAACTTCTGTTGTGAGTTGTTATTCTTTGTAATTTTCACATTGCGGTAACTACAGGCATACGTTATGAATGATTCATCTTTAGTGTTGTGACAATTAAATCCTACGTTTTGGACCGAGTAAATAAAAATCAGTTTCTCCCTTCATCACACCAACTTTCTATTCGACCTTCCACAGTTAGGTTTTGATCTTAAATTGCTTTTAAGGTCTTCGGTGGTTCTAAAGGAAGATGCAGGTACTCTGGTGGGATGTTGCCTACTGTACTCCATAGAATGGAAGGATATCATAAATGTGGTTATTTCCCCTGCAACAAAAACCTTTTCCTTGAGTAGACTTTTCAATCTTGTTACCACTTGCAAACACCATAATAAGCCCTAAAGTAATCTAAATTAAGGTTTCTCAGCCTCCAAAACGAAATTGTTATCAACATGTTTAGTGTAGGTCATTTTGTTTATCACCATTATTTCCTTTTTCTAGCACATGATACAATCACTTTATGTATATGTATATAGAATTCATTGGATAAATTGATATATATTACTTGGCTACATATATACCATGGCAAGGATGCTTGATCAAATCTTTGGGTCCCTTGGATATGTAATCATTTACAACCAAGATAATTATGCTGCTTTAAGTGCCAAAGGAAATAAGTGGCATATTGGAGAACTTGAGTGATGTGTCTGTAGGATTAGGAAGTAGGCTCGAGAGTACTCATAGTCATATGTAAGAAGTGTTAGGTTGGCCATAGAAGTTAGTGACTTCCCTATGTATACAGGATGGCTACTCTGGTTTCCTGGAGATGTATGAGTGTAAGGGTAGTTTCTTTCATGTATAGGTATGATATCTTTGTCAAATGTGAATGGCATATTAAGGAATTTCTTTATCTTTTCCTAAAAATTTTTGTTCACTGTCAATTTATACGAATGCTTGAAAAACAGAAGTTTGTTGATTTGCAATCAAGGCAGAAGATTAATCTCCTCTAAAGGAAGCTGTGATATGTATTGACATAGGAATTCTTAAAAAAAGCCTAAAAAGGACTTGTGCTTACTTTCATTTTCATTTGCTATTAGAGTGTTGTTTATTTGTGCCACACGTATTGTTTGTGATGATTACTTTTCCATATGAGAGTGTATATAATAAATGATGACTTTAATATGGAATAATTTTGGCTGAAGCTTACCTTTTCTTTCCTTTATGTAGAGGTAGAATATAGTCCAATTTACTTACTGAATTAATATTTAATAATTTTTGCAATTTTCACACCTAAAAATCCGTTGAAATGTATTTATTTTTGAACTTCCTTCTTGATGGTGACATATTCTAATTTGTTAGTTCCCCTCATCATTCTATCATTTAGAATCTCTCAAACTGTGTCAAAGTATTCTTTCTTTTGGAAATGATATGAGACTGAATTTCAATTTCAGGGTCAAAATTTCATTGCAAAAAGCGGTCAACATAAGGTACTTTTTTGTGAGATCCATTTCTTGGTGGGGGCATATTACTCTCTTTTGTTGTCTATGGTCACTGTTACAACTGCCTTATCTATCTGCCTATCATTTATGCACAAGGTGTTATAAGTGATTACTCTAAAAGCGTAATTAATACAAAATATCATAAAGGAAGGTTAGTCAACAAAAAGTGGCTGCAGGAGAACTTGAAAGTTGAAACCATGTTTAAAAATCTATAATAATTTAAAATAGAAAGATGTTACTGTATAGTGATACTTTGCTTTCTCTCTTTAGTTGCCTACTTATATGTAAAAGTCATAGACATACTTCTCCTTGCCTCAGTGACTCAAAATTATTATTTGGTGATAGTTTGCGAGTTGCAATGTTTTTCAAGCTATCATGCTAGTGAGCCCAAATGCAATTTCGGTTGATTTTGAATGTTGTCTGTGATGGGAGGATCTCAGAGATGTGACACTAAAATTATAGTGGATTCCAAAGCCTTATACATAGTTAAGAATAGGGTAATCTTCAGTCTCTTAGAGAATGGCGGAAGGGTTTACCATGAGTGCAAGCTGAGGAAATATAGTGGATAAGTATGGTCAAGTGTAGTAAATAACAAGTTTGGTGAATTTTTTTAAAGAAAAATGACCTCTATGAATTACGTCTAGTGGTGGATATTTTTTCTTTGGTATAGGAGTACTGGCGACAAAACTCTAATATGAGAATACTTAGGATGAAGTCTTTCATTTTTGCCTTCTTGGGATGTAGTGGAGTTGGAGATGAGGCCATGCCTTAACCAAGATTTGGCATCACTTTGAAAGAGGTGGTTAAAGTCTGAAGGCACTTGGTTGGATTGGCGTGCCAAAAAGTCATTGTGGCAAAAAATTATGAAGATGTGGCAAGGCCTAATACCAACTTGTTTAGGACATTGTGTATGTCAATAGCTCTCAGTCTTTCCTATGTCCATTATCAATGGAAAAAACTGAGTAGAATCTTTTGGTTTAATGTAAAATTGTTAGCTATTATTGGTGGACCCCAAAAACCTAGTTGTGATGTATTTGTTCAAAGTTCTCAATTTTATCCTTAAATGAGCTCATACCTTCTTGAAATTATTCATGGAGCAGTGGATCTTACTGATGAGACATTAATTCTCTTGTTCAAAAGAGCACAACCATTTGTACGGTAGACAACCCTTCGCAAATGTGGTGGATGAGATTGGTCTTTTGAACATGAATACTCGCTTTTCTCAACTACCAAATGCCTAAATGCTTTTCTATAAAAAAATAAAAAAAGGATCAGAAAGCAAGAGAGTTGATTTGGTCAAGTTTGTTTTATAACATCATAGTAGTCGGTAATGGTGGTGTGTCCTGCGGTGGTCGAGATAGAGTTCCCCATAACTTTTGCAGTAGTACCAAAGAGCCAACTAGCCAATAGGGAAATAGAGACTAAATTCTAGATGTTTGGGTCAGAACTTGAGGCTTCAAAGATTTGTACTATTATATAAAATCATGCATGTGTTTGCGATAGCAAGATTCATAATTGTCTATTAGTATAATTGTGCCTTTGTGATGCTTTGCTTGCATGCCCAAGCATGTTAGTCGTTTACATGTTTTCAACAAAGCATACATGATTAGGCCTACTTAGGTAGCCCAATGTCTAGGCAATGATTCCATGAAGCCTAAGTGGCACGAAAATAATTAGTTTTTATTCTCTCAGTAATTTACTAAGTAGAGAGTAATATCATGAAAAAGAATTCAAGAGAGATACTTCACATGATGTAATCATACTTAGTGAATGACTCACAATCGTTAACTACTTGTTGCAAATAAAAAAAGAAGGGGCAGCTCGGTGCACAAAGCTCTCGCCTATGCGGCATTCCAGAGAAGGGTTGGACCACATTTGGGCCTTTTGTTTGTAGCCGTACATTGCTTCGCAAGAGGTTGTTTCCACAATAAAATGGCTTTGCACTTTATATTTTCTCCAAAAATAAAAATAAAAATGCAAATATAGTAAAAAGATTAAATGGAAAATAAAGCGTACATATAGTGAACAATTGATGGGTTGATGACAACTTTGGTCAACCATAACCTTGCATATTAACATCAACTTATGAACTTTTGAAGCACTAAATAATGTGAAATAACAATATATAAAAACAATAAACATGTTCAACTTTGCTAAGTTATAATAAAACAAACATTATGTGCAAATAATGCTACGCTAACAATTTTTACTCTTTTAAGTTGATTTTACTCCTCTTTTTTTTTCCCCAGGACTGAGCAGTGAGGATATCTCATTGATATTTCACTCATTAGATTAACCTTCGATGCACATGAACCCACTTGCCTAAGTTGTTTCCTAGCTTAAGCCGGGGACTTGAGCTGGACATACAATTCTTGAGCTAGAGCACCTACTAATTGAGCTATTTCATTCGGGTTAAAAAAAGGAAAAAGGTTTTTCACGTCATTTCCTTGCTTCTGTTCTCTATCCCTTCTTCACAATGAACCTCTATCTTTTCATTTCCCTTAAGATTTCCATTTTTGTTGGAATCTTCTTAATGTTATAGATGAGTTAGTCGAGGCACTATTATCCAAGTGGGAACTTAGGATAGGAGGACTTAGGCACATAATAAATCCATGTTCTTCAATTATAAGTCCCTTCCATGACCTAATTGATCATCCACTAATCCCTCATTTTTCATCTTTCTTGTTCTTGTGGCAAGCCAAAATCCTTTCTTAGGTCAAGATCTTTGATTGATCTATGATTGTTGATAGTGTTATTGTCTTTAATGTTCTTTAGAATAGGATCCCTTATCTTCATTTCTCCCTAGGATGAAAGGTTGAGAGTCCACAAGTCATATCTTTCTTCACTGTCCATTTAAACTTTGTGTCTAGTCTAAATTGCTTGATGCCTATGTTACCTTGACTCTTTACTTGAGGCCAACGTACCCATGTTCGACACTTTATCATACGACATGGGTATGAGATATGTGGCCGACACTCTAGATTTTAGAATATTACTATGTAGATTCTCTAATGGAAAGAAGAGAAAGCATGAAAGAAGATAATGACTAATAAGTGAAATTCACTTAAATGGAAGAACAAAACGGACAATAAATGAGTGAATAACATATAATATAGCCGAGTCCCCGTATCCGACACCCATACCCGAGTCCAGGTAACATATGCATTAGGCTGGATGTGGGTTCTCCCAAGAAAGTTTGAATGAAGGATTTGAATCCATAGCTATCGATTCAACTGTTGGCATATCAATTCTTTTGCACTCATAAGCTCTTGAGAGAGTCCAAAAACCTCCATTCTTTTCTTTTCACAAGTAAGCTCTTTTTTCTTTTCATACTTCTTGCACTGAGAAGTAGCAATTCTTTCTTCTTGCCAATGTTTAGTAATCTCATATGTTGACGAATGCCAATAAATCCTTGTCATTCCAGCTTATTACTTGTTATATGATTAATTTGATTAACTTTTTGAGCCGCCAACATTTGACTAGGGACTCAAAAGAAACCATAAGATTTTCCAAGATTGTTCAAATGACATTGATTCATTTAAATCTTCCTCTTGGTATACACTAGAAAATTGCATTTTATTGTTTGTTGTTGTCAAATTTGACTAGCGATTGGAACATGTTGTTCTAGTTCCCTTATTTCAATGTAATTGATTCCCAAGGACTACTTTTCCTCTTTGATGGACCACTCTATATCCATCTTCTTACTTCTTAGTTCTTTCCCATGACATAATAAATAAGGTTAATTTCAAAAGGTTTTCTTTGTGATTGTGTGATATGCATTATTGGGTCTCTATTGAATACATATATCTTTTAGGTCAATTAGTTTCTAAAATGGTATAAAAGCTCTAGTCTTAGAGGTCGTTGTGTTCGAAACTTGCAAGCATTTGCTTGTTTTTCTCATTTATAGGTCTTAGCTTTCCTTCCTGTATAAATGTGGTTCATGTGTCAACTTGCATGTGAGGGAAATGGTTGCATGAGCTTGATATACACTGTTGGTGTTCTACTTGATAACCATATTTTTAGGTCCAATGGTTTCTAACATTTTTTATAATTGGAGAAGTATGGTAAAGAGGTGTGCGATGCCAAGTTCTTAGTTGAGAAGTTTCTTACAGGTAGAAATCTATAGTAAAGTGGTTGATAGGGATTATAATATTAAGTTCTTTCATTGCATGCATATCCTAGAAAAGGGTGTACTTTTGTAGCTTGGATATCTTTCAATGGTGTTTTGTTGAAGATGATGAAGAGATTGGAAGGCATGTGCTTGGATATTATTCCAACTGAAATAGAGAGATAACTGTCAATAGACCTCTTCTTGATGATACTTTTTAAGTGGATATATTGTTGGATAGTGAATATTTAAGGAAATTTAAGGCTAGTGTGGGAGGATTTCCAATTCTTTTGTAATTGGTGTGGAGATACGCTATGCTCTTCGCTCTAATGGTTTTTCTCTAGGCAAAAAGTTCTTAGACTATAGGAGACTAGCTTCACATTCTTGTGTCCAAAATTCCAAATGGTGCATGGAATCTTTGACGTTAGTCTGATTAGGTTATTGGGGGTGTCCACGTGATTGTACTAAAGCTTTAGGATAGGCGTAGGAGAATGCTTCTGAGGTCATCCTTGAACAAAACTTAGATGGTTTCTTTATTGTCAATGTGAGAATTTCTAAAAGCTAAAAGAAAACAGTGGTTGTGTGCTTCACAAAAGGAGACAAATATTAAGAAATTCACTTGTTGCGTTTAAAAGGAAGATGTGCTTGAGCTAAGATGGCTTAGAAAGTGCACGTTTTCCACTTCTGTTTCCATTCTTGGATGAGTCCCCTTATAGTTTGGTTTGATAGAGTAACCCAATGTCTTTGAAAGTTCGATTAGAATTTTGATCTGTATCTCCTTGATATAACTATTAGATTCAATGAAATATATAAGAGATCAAATCACAAATTGAACCACTTAACAATGTTTTTGACATGGTACAAACCTCCAAAGGAGCAAAACATCCATACTGTTTAGGAACAAATAGACACACATCTTATTTGGCTAACTAAAACTTAAATTGTACAATTTACAAAATTAAAAGATAAGAGTAGAATGGTATCCACATGGAATCCCCCACACCTACAAAGAACAATTAAATTCTACACCTTTTAACTTGATCTCTAAGTAATGATAAAATGTCTGCGAATCAATCATTTGAATTTTTTACAAAATTTCACTAAAGCAACCTTTGCAGTCTTAGAAAAAATGCAGAAACACTTGTTGCATGTTCTCTACTTCCTACGAGAGGTTCTCATGCAAAGAAAAGTTCGACAAGATGTGGAAGCTTCACTTGTTGGGTTGAAAGATAGCATGTCTTACTAAGAATGAGGGGAGAGGAGTAGGTGTTTTAAACATATGAATTAGGCTTTTTCAGGTAAATAAATAAGGAGATTTTCCAAGGAGTAAGAGATGGATTTTAAGAGAGCATGTTGTATGCTTCATATGAAGTTCACTTTTGTTAGGGAGCAAGATGCAAAAGTATGTTAGGAAGGTAACACGAGGAAGATGTTTGTAGAGCATCTTCTTGTGTGGGCAATTATCCTACTCTTGATCTAATATATATTTTTTATTTTCATTAGCTACTTCTAGATAATTTGTTATTTTTTCCTCAAGTATATCTTAACCCATTAAACAAGGAGCACGATACTATTTTGAGAATCAATATATATATTTTTTTAAGTGCTTAGGACGATGATGGTTTTGGTAGTAAGTTCAGTGGTTTTATTTAAATAGGCAATGGCTCAGTAATTTTGACACAAAATTAGCCAACTGTATATGAGTTGATGCTTGTGTTGCAGTACTTTCCTTTTTGTGCTATTTAAAGTCTAATTCTGCTTATTAGGTAAAAGTTATTTGCTTCTCAAGAACAGGGGAGCGTGCTGCTCCTTTTTTGCGTCAAGCTGCCAAAGACTATTGGGCTTATGCGTCTTTTGCATTGGTTCTATGGAGAGAGGAAGAATCTTCCCTTTGGTGGAACACGTATGTGCATATGCTTGCTTTTACTAACTACTGAACGTGCCCTTGTATTTTAGAAATATTTCTGTCTGTTTGACTGTTTAGTTATAGTGCGGGATTTTTATTGATTTTGTTAATTTAATGACTTCATTAAGTTCCTTTGGTCCCATTTTCCTTATTGTTGTGTCGTTCACTCATCTATGTTCTGCGCAAATGCAGATGACACTCTATTTCTTCCATTACAGCAGAGTATGTTTTATTCACTACTCCCAAGTTTATCGGGAAATGTGTAGCATCATACAATATTTTGGACTATGTTATGAATGAGAAGGATGCTTTTTTCCAAAAAAAAGAAAAAAATTATGAATTTTCTTATGTCAACAAATGAATGTAGAAGCTTTGTGTAATAGCAAAACTTTTTTTCATCAAAGGTCTTCAATAGTCTTTCGGTAGGTCTCTTCACTGGTGGAGGCATTTTTAGGTATGGACAGCTGCTTTTAAAGTACTATTCTCATAGTCTGCCTTACGCTTTATTTAGTTAAATTCTGGATAAATTGAATTTAAAAACAGTTTTCAAAAAACAAATTTTTAAGAAGTTTTTAGAATTTACTTTTAGAAAACAACGAAGTTTTTAAAAGATGTGTTTTTGTTTTCTTCACAAATTTTAAAGATGGATTTAAAAGTAGTTTTTGAGTTTTTTGAACAGAGCCCAACCAAACGCATATGAGGAATCTTGTTTTCAAAAATAAAATAAAAACCTTTTTTTAAAAAGAATCACAGCCTTATTTTTCTTGAGCTTCTTGGTTTTAGCTTATACCTATTGTTGAACCTCAACTCGACAAAGATAGGTTTTGGGTTCAATCTAACATGGTATTGGAGCTTAGGTTTGTAAGAGGTCTTCATTTCAAATCTCTTTGTTAGCATTTGCTCATATCCCATGTATCACCCTTCCTGACCATAGACCACTCTGTTCAAGCTTTGTGATTGCTTTCATCGGTTTGACCAACGAATGTAGAGTGCACAAATGTTCCTATGGCATGTTTGGTATTTGTTTGTTTGTTTATCACATGAGGGAATGCTAGTATTAGCTTGATATCTATTATTCAGCCCTCTTCCTGGTAACTATAGCTTTTGTGTTATGTGGTTATAAAAAAAAAACTAATATTGATTACGACTAATAATAGTCCTGCTGCATTTTCTAATTTATCTATAATTCCCAATAAATCAAAAGGTGGTGTGTTCTCTCTCTCTCTCTCTCTCTCTTATATAAATATACACACACACAATTATAATTCTGATTTTAATTCTATATATTTTGCTCATCCTTCCACCCCAGCGTGTGTCTTACACCTTGGTCTTCAAGGGCCTTGGACTCCTTAAACAGACCTTATGCCCTTGATTCTTTTTTAATTGTTTAATTCAGAATCCAATGGCTATTTTGAAGGGTTATCCTATGATTAATATGGAATAATTTCACTGATTATTTGTTTTTTTGGCCTCAAACTTGGATTGTATCTGGGTTCTGCAGAAGTGATAGATGGAGAGGGGGTTGTCATTTAAGAACTATTTTTAGCTTAAAACTATACTTCATTTACTTCAGATGAGTGGTTTTCCAATTTAAGTTCAGTTTAGGTTATTTTGAATTTTTTTTTTTTTTAAATTTTTTTTTGGATAGGAAGTCATTATTGATTTTGGTTGCCTATGCACAAGTGTTAGTGCATATATTATGAAGATGCTTTTGCTTGTCCTGCAAAGAATTGAGACTTGTCCCTTACTGAAATGGAAACATATGCTTCTTCTTCTTGTCTCATTCTTGGATTGAATTCCTCTATTATGTGAGCTGATGAGGATTACATTGAGAAATGTCATTTCTTTTTTGATTCATGTTTCAAGATCAACCTGAGCATCTATTTCTTGCAGTGGTTCTCAATGAATTTCAAAAGATTTCCTTTCACCATTATTAGTTTAATGCTTCATAATTGTTTAATGTCATAAATCATAATGTTGACTTTGTTGCTGAGACAGGTTTGAGGTGGAGTCCGCCCCTGCAATTGTGTTTCTCAAAGATCCGGGTGTAAAACCTGTTGTGTTCCATGGCATGCTACTCTCTCTCTCTCTCTCTCTCTCTCTCTCTCTCTCTCTCTCTCTCTCCCCTACTATGATTGTGTATACAAGCACACACTCACACATGTATGCATGTATATGTGTATATATATTCATATATATGCATATACTCTTTCTCATTATCTCTTCCTTCATGCTGCTTTTCATTTTTTAAGTATCCATGTGTAAGTATTCTGTGACTGGGGAGTAGGAAGAGGCTAATTTTTTTTCCTTTTTTTATTTTTTTGTTGGGGGGCACTGCAGGAACCTTAAGCAGTTCTAAATTCGCAAATATCATGGAACAGAATAAGCTGCAAGGTCGGAACACCGTTCTCATATAATCAATTTTGTTTTTATATGTTGATTATAACTATTTTAGACTTTGACATTTTTCTTTCTGCAGTTCTTGTTTTGTCCTTTCCCAATCATGATTTTTAATTAGCGAACTCTGGAAATATTATGCCAAGATATAAATGGATAGCTTAAAAAGAATGGCAGAAAGAATGTGGTTATTTTGTATCATATTGTAAATTCTATCTCAGATAGCTATCTTGTTCCCTTCAATAAAGAAACTCATCTTTGATTTTATTTTGTGAATCCATATGCATTGTATTTTATACTGTAATGAAAGCCTGTATGGAGTAAGCTCTTGGCAATCCGCTTCCTACACTCATCTTAAAAATGCTTAGTTCCCTCTTGAGAGTGTCCATAGTATCATATATGCATCTCATAGAAAGTGTCTTCTCCTATCCCCTTGGCCAAGAACTTGAATAATTGGGGCTGTCACTTTCATGGAACACAATACTATGTTTCAAAATAGAGTCAGCTATTGGGCTTTCTTTCCTTGACTTTCTTAGGCACACTAGGTAGTTGGTATGTGACATCTCACTGAAAAGGAAAGGGACCTGTTTTGTAATTCTATTTCAAAACCATAAATATGTTGTGTCCCTTCACCTCCTATCGCACTACATATGAAGAAGAAGCATTCCTATATATATTATTTTTGGATTGTGGTGATAAGCTTTAAGTTAACAAAACTACGCTAGATTAAGTGAGAAAATGCTTTACTAAATAGGCTAACACACTTAAGCTTTCATTCCATGTTCTTGATCCAACTTTCTAGTTGTGCAATGTTGCACAAAACACAAAATGCAACATACTTCTCTTCAGGCGAAAGTTACAGGAATGGAAGAGAAGTGAACAATTTCCAACAACATAGTAAATCAAGCAATGATATTCACTAATATCCCAAAACTAGGGACACTAGTCTGGGCTGAGGAAAGCCCAATGAGTTACTGAATCAATAGGGGGGCTAAAGAGGGAGGAGGGGGGAGGGAAAGAGCTTTGGTCCTCTACAATATGATGAAAAAAGTAAGGGTTGACGTTTTTGATTGCTCGCCGTAGTTTTACGTAATCTTGAAAAATGTGACATTGTTGGTGATAGATAGCTATAAATTGTTGGGTTTCTGCCTTATAGTTATATGGTCAAGTGGTACTGGTATCTAACATGGTTGTTGGCCCAGAAATGAGTCCCAAGGTCTAAAAATTCGCCGAAATTCGACGAATTTTTTCGGTTTTTTTACCGTCGAAGTGCAAAGTGGGATGTAAAATAAAAAATGCAAAAACTCGCTAAATAATTCGATAAACTTCGACAGCTTTGACGAAATTCGATAAACTTCGACAGCTTTGACGAAATTCGATAAACTTCGACAAAAGTTTAGTTTTTCAATAAAAAAATGCAAAAATTCGAGCAAAAATTCGATAAAATTCGACAAAATTCGATGAAATTAGACAGAGAAGTAAAAAAGATGTTACTTCATCAATAAAAAACAAAAAAACACTAATAATTATGTATTATTTTCAACTTCATCAACCAACATAGCAATATAAATTTTAAAAAATAATTTAACAAGTTAACAAATTATGTAGTTTATGGGATATGCTTTACCAGAAAAAGAAAAGAAAAGAAGCAAAATAAATAAATAGTTAAAGTCGAAATAAGATAAAAACTTAAAAATAAATTAAAAGATTTCCTAAAGTCATCTTTTTTTAGTTAACTCTTATGAAACAAGATTAATAAACAACACATTCAAATAATAAACTAATAAATTAAGCATGATAGAATTCAAACTAGTAAAGTATATGGTCGATAAGCAAGCCACCACAAAATTAAATATCAAAATAAAGAAAACAAATTAAGACCAAAAGTCGTCATTCAAATTCATCAACTCACTTAACAAGATTGATTTTGTTAGGTCGCTTATTGATATTTTTATGTATTAAAAGTGTCTATTTATATTAGTTTTTAGCTTATACTACAATAAATTTAGATTTTTAAGCATATATGCAAAAATTCTCTAAACTTCTTTAATTTAGCAAATTTTTACAAAAATTCTCCAAGTCGAATTAAACTTCTCCGAATTAATTCTGATTTTTGAAGGTCGAAGTTTAGGGCGAAATCGAAGTTTCGTACCTTGATGAGTCCAAAAGGGGGGGGTGAATTGGAATAATTAGCAGGTTGTGCACTTCGAACCTCTCGAACTTTTATAACAGATAAACAGTGCAAAGACAGGAAAATGAAAAATATCAAGTACACAGTGATTTATAGTGGTTCGACCACGCCTACATCCACTACCTAATCTCCCCGATTACAATTTCTAAAGCTTCACTAGTTAGTCCTCTTCACATGTGAGGAACAAACCTGTTACAACCTTCTCAACAACTATTACACCGCTCAACTTTCAGGAATGAGTCAACCTAACTTGCTCAGCTTGCGGGTGTGAGCCTACCTAACCTACTCAACTTTCGGGTGTGAGTCAACCTAACTACTCTTCTTCCAGGTGGGAATCAACCCACAATCTATCCTTACACTAAGGATACACTTACTGCCCAAATGGCTTCATACAAAGGACTTTAAAATATGAGATTTCTTTTCCGAAGACAATCTCAAAGAAAATTACAGCATAGATATGAATCTTTACTCAAATAACTACTTAGCAAGATATTGAATTTGAAAAACGGCTGAGATGAGTAAAGTATGAAAATCTTTTGTCTTTGGAAGATTTCAAAATGATACAAGTTTGAGCACAACATTTTCAAAGATAAAACTTTTTGAAAATATAACACATTTCTTTAAAAAAAAATATAGTTTTAGAAAAATCAAACTAACTTTCAAAGAGTGTTAAGCACGAAGAAAAACTTATCTATTGTGTCTATGTTTGAATCGCAAGATCAGAGTATATTTATAATAAAACACGATGCGATATTCAAACTTTTAAGTTTTGAGACCGTTGTGAGATAGATTCAAAAATTCAAATTAAAAGGCTCAATTCTTTCACAAAAATGGTAGTCAAAGTTCTGTTGAAATATTCTAATAAAAAAGAGTTTACATGAAAATGGAATGAATTAGAAAATGACAAGCTTTTTCGGGTTTCAAGAACTTGTCAGCTTTACTGACAGGTTCATGAGTGTCCTGCTCAAGAGTGAGGGAACTACTGCAATACATTCTTAAAGAGATAAGAATGCTTGTGAGCGTCTTGTAGGCTATGAATCGAGAGCATTTTCTAAACTCAGTCAATTCATGAGGGTGCTGCTTTTTCATGAGCGTCCTGCAGTTACTGCCCAAAAATTTTCAAGAAATTTCTCAACCAGTTTGAGCGTCTTACTCATGTAGGAGCGTCTTGCAGCGCTTGACCAGATGAACTTAAGTGAATTGGCCACTAGTGCGAGCGTCCTGCTCAGCTGAGATCTTTTAAAATTCTTTTCTTTTGAAAGATTCGACAAATCAAATCGATTAAATAGTCTTCGGATCAAATCAAAACACTTAGAAATCATTCAAACATTTTGGAATACTTAGAAACCTACAATCAAAAAAGATTTTGATAAAGATCAAAACTTTGGCAAACTTAAGAAAGAAGACTTTAAAAACAGTTTTGATCAATTTTTGAAAACAAGATAGAATCAAGCTGAGTGGTTAAAGAGTAAGATTCTACAAGCCTAAAACACAATCAAAGCAACACTTTTCATTTGAAAAAACTTGTGGCTTAGTGCTTGATTGTCCTTTTGCTTTATCAAATCTTCAATACTCATCTTGAAGTGAAGTGGTACAACTTCAGTGTAATGAATTCCCTATTCTTTGGCTGAAAGCACTCGAGATAAGGATTAGTTTGACAAACATTGGTTTGTAATCATAAAAATATCCATCATAGGGTTCATTGAGATAACAATGGTATCAAAGCTTTGCTTTTGTGAGAAGGCTTGGGTTCAAGTTTCTTTGTTTGCATTTGCATAATTTCCATTTCCATGTTTGGTATTTTTCTCCTCTTCTATATCCCTTCCATCCATGTGCAGGATGGGTTGCACATGAGGGGAGTGTTAGCAATAACTTGATATATTTTTGGGTTCCGACCTGACAACTATAGTTTTTAGGTCAAGTGGTTTTTCAAATAACATGAAGTCACAAATAAAAATCTATACATTAAATCCCTTCTTCATGAATTTTTGCTACTAAAATTCTTATCTTTAAGATGGCCTACCACTCAATGAAGCTTTCAAGCCAAGCTCCAAAGCTTGAAAGTGTAGCGTGATACCATCAAGCACCCCTGATTACTTTATGTTGATAATTTAATTAAAAATAAATAAAAAAATTCTCGCAAGTGCACGGGTCACACAAGTAATAAAGTGATGAGAAAAGTATCGTCCCACGGGGATTAGTAGCTAGTTATTGAAATTGGTCGAATTTAATTATATTTGAAAATTTGAAAAATGCAACTAATTAATTAAGAAAAAATAAATGTAAGAGACAAAATTAAAATCAAACGCGGTAAATGCGGCAAAAAGAGTAGAAAATAAAATTAGGGAATTTGGTTTGAAGTAGATAGAGCTAAAGACACTAGGGCAATGATTTCACCTAATTAAATGCATGAATTTCTAATTTAATGCTAAAAATGACGTCGTTGGTTCTATTGATGGTCAAATGCCGTATTTCATTTAATGTTCTCTCTTGAGCAACATCAAAAGTTTCCTTGTTGTAAAAACACATAAATAAAAAAACACAGAAATATAACGTGATTCGGCTCTATGGCCTACGTCCACGGGAGAAGAGGAGGGAATACTTCTTATTCGTGGTGTCTTAATAGAAGAACACAGGGTTGTACACGCACATAGTAACTTTTACAAATTTAGTATCTACTAAATATGACAACTCCTAAAAGTAATCTTCCTTGTAAATGGCAACACAATCTCATAAATTTCTCTCTTCTCTGCAACACTCCCCCTCAAGCTAGTGAATAAAAGTTTACCATTCCCAACTTGGACACACTTGTTTGAAATACAGTATGGCTTAACCCTTTAGTGGGTACATCGGCAAGCTGATGATTGGTAGACACATATGGAGTACAAATAGATAAATCTATCAGGTCTCGTGTGAGAGAGATAGATGAATCTCCCTACTACTGGTCTTTGATACATCTCCTTATTGACAGTAGGTGCTTCTTCAGCTTCTCCAAGCTTGTGATTGTGATCAATAGGTGTATTTGTTGGTTTGCATGCTAACTTCCCTGTTTCCTTAAGAAGACTTGAAATGCACTTCTGTTGAGAAATAAAAAAATATTGTTTGGAGTGTGCTACTTCAATCCCTAGAAAGTATTTCAACCTCTCTAGTTTCTTGATCTCAAATTCTTTAATCAGATATTGTTTCAAGCTCTGTTTCTCATGCTCATCGTTTTCGGTCATGATGATGTCATCTACATACACCAAGAGCGCGATAACTCCCCCTAAAGATGAGTGCTTAATGAATAAGGTATGATCTCCTTGGCTCTGCCCATATCCCATCTCTTTCATTACTTTGGCAAAGCGGCCAA
Source organism: Paratinospora sagittata (assembly GCA_035771175.1). Classification (NCBI taxonomy): domain Eukaryota; kingdom Viridiplantae; phylum Streptophyta; class Magnoliopsida; order Ranunculales; family Menispermaceae; genus Paratinospora; species Paratinospora sagittata. The sequence goes on along the minus strand of CM069602.1, from coordinate 11,019,548 downwards.
ATCATGCCCTTGGAGATTGTTTAAGTCCGTATAGGGCCTTTTTCAATCTGCACACTTTATCGGTGGTTTGGCTGCTCTCAAATCCAGGAGGAACTTCCATATAGATCTCTTCTTCTAGGTCTCCATGAAGAAAGACATTCTTCACATCAAATTGTTGTAAATCCCAGTTGTAGTTGGCGGCTAAAGAGAGCAACACTCGAACCTTGTTCATCTTGGCGACCGGTGGGAATGTCTCCAAATAGTCCACACCATAAGTCCGAGTGTACCCTTTTGCTACTAATCTTGCCTTGTATCGCTCCAGTGACCCATCTACTCTGTACTTAACAATATAAACCTATTTGCATCCCACGCGTTTCTTTCTGGCAGGCAAATCAACCAACTCCCATGTTGCATTTCTTTTCAGGGCCTCCATTTCCACATTCATAGCTTGTTTCCATTTTTTATTAGATAAAGTCTCAGATAATGATGTAGAAGTTTGGATATTGTTCAAGCTAGTAAAGAAACTCTTAAGGGTTGGTAAGAATTCTCAAATGACACAACATGAGATAGTGGATACAAGGGACGTTTAGTGCATTCCCTAGTTCCCTTTCTAATGGCAATGGGAAGATCACTGTCAGTTTCAGAGGCTAAAAGATCACTGTCAGTTTCAAAGACTAATGGAGTTTTGTAAGGAAGGTTCAAAGCCTGTTACCTCATTCTCAGAAATTGGTTCAGATTCTTGAACTTGCGTCAATTTAGGGACAATGCAACTTTCTTCCTTGAGTACATTTTTTCAGTCATTCGATCCTTAGGTTCATCAGGTTTGGTTTGTTGGAGGTTAGGAGGGTTAAAAGGGTCAAAAGGATCAAAAGAATCCCAATCCTTGTCTTCCATAATTGAACTCTCCCTCTGAAGAGAAGGAGCGGAGAAATAAGGCTTATGTTCGTTGAAAGTAACATCGACAGAGACAAAGAATCTCTTGGATGGTTGATGGTAGCACTTATATCCCTTTTGATTAGAGGAGTACCCTACAAAGACACACTTAATAGCTCTTGAATCCAACTTTCCCCTATTGGGATGGTGAACATGGACAAATGACACGCATCCAAATATTTTTGAAGAAGATTATTTGAGATTTTGAGCTTAGGGTAAAATTGACAAAGCTTTTCCATAGGACTTTGGAAACCAAGGATTCGAGACAGTATGCGGTTAATAAGGTGTGTTGCAGTAAGGATAACTTCCCCCCAATAGGACTTAGGCACATTATTCTAAAATAAAAAAGCTCGGGTTGTATCAAGCAGGTGGTTGTTTTTCATTTCAATGACTCCATGTTGTTGTGGGGTGTGAACACATGATGATTCATGAAGGATCCCCTCTTTTTGGAAGTAAGAGGTCAAGGTTTGATTAAAATAATTTCTTGCATTGTCAAATCGAAGTCTCTTGATTTTTGCACCAAACTGGGTTTGTATCATGTTATGGAAGATTGGGAGGACAAAGCTCACATCAGATTTTTGTTTGAGTAAGAATATCCAAAGACTTTAGTGCAGTCATCAATAAAAGACACAAACCATCGTGCTCTAGAAACATTTGGTATTGGAGAGGGACCCCAAATATCACTATGAATGAGATCAAAAGGATCTAAACTTTTTTCATTACTAATTGGAAAAGATATACGCTTGTGTTTTGCCAATTCACACACCTCACAATGAAAATCTTCAACATCCAGAGACTTAAACAAAAAAGGAAACATGACTTTAAGGGTTTGAAAAGAAGGACGGCCATGGCGACGGTGATGAAGCTAGATCTTTTCTTTATTAGAAACATAGTGCTCGGAGAGAAATGAAGTGTTACTTTTGATAAGATTTATTGGTGTCTCAAGGTAATATAACCAGTCTTGTTCTTTAGCAAGTCCAATCATCTTCCATCTTCTGAGGTTCGAGCATAACACTTCTTCTACTTTCTTAAGCCCGGATAACAGAGATAGTCTCGTTCAGGGTTGCCAACACTTTGCTAAGAATCTGAACTCTTACTTGATCAAACTTAGTATTGAGTCTAGTCAAAAAGTCATAGACCCAATATTTTTCAATGTGGTTTTTTAGAACTACAACATCCTCAGGGCATTTAGTCTTGATACATTGATAATGATCAAGTTCCTGCTAGAGATTTTTCAGTATATTGGCATACTTTGTGATTGTCTTGTTTCCTTGTTTTGTTGCCCTAGTTTTAACTTTGATTTCATACACTTGGGCTGCATCATGTGCCTTGGAGTACGTCTAGTAAACTGCGTCCCAAATATCTTTAGCGGTGGTCGGGAACATGCACGTATCACTGATATTTGGCGTCCTCTATCTTCATCACTACACATGGGAATAATGCACATGATCGGTGATCCTCTAATAGCTTCTGATAATGAATCATGAATTCCATGGAATGTAAAGTACATTTTAGGTTGCTAACTAATTTCTAAAACAACAATGCATGCATAGTTCTTGGGTTTGCTTCATTTTTAGTTAAGTAGGTAACTAGTTCTTTGAATGTGTAAATAATTGTATATAACAGTGCCTAGTGATATCTGGGTAGTTGAAGAGATGGTCCATTATATAATCTTGGGTCTCCGACCACATTATGGGCAATCATTTGTCACTAAGCACGGTGACTCAAACATCTTATTTCTCATATAGAAAGTTGTGTCAGGTGACTATATAATATTGTATGTCAGAGACATTTTTAAAAAAAATTTACAAAAAAAGGTCTAAAAGGCTAATCTTACAAGATACTTCATGTGTCTTGGTTTTGACTTTGGGTATTGCACTATGAATGGTTAAGGTACACCCAATCATGGATTTGACTTCATGCCCCTAGCCTCGTGCATCTCTCTTTACACTTATGTGCTTGCTTGAATTTGTTTAGTATGCAGTGTGTTTTGGACAACCTGGAGTTCCATGATAGTGGTGGATGGATTAAGAGGATGTTGTAGATTATTTGATACTTATGTTACTTAGACTCTTTACAACGTACTAGTGTTGACACTACATGATTCGGACATAGGTGTGGGATGTGTTCAACACCTCAAATTTTGTTATGTAAAGTCTTCAAAGAAAGAATAGAATGCAGAAAAGAATTGAATGACTAATAGGTGAAAATTTACCTATGTGAGGAATAAAGGACAATAAATGATTAAAAAGAAGATAAAAAGGAAAGAAGAAGATAGAACATTGGCTTAGTAATGAACAAAACCTTGTCCAAGTAGACAAATTTAAATTTTTTAGACACTTTTTAGTTGAGTTTCGTATCCCTTAATTTGAAAATGAACAAACCGGACCTTTAGATATGTATCCGCATCCATCACTCGTACCTAAGTCCGGATAACATAGGTTGCTACCTAGGTTTCCTTTCAGTTCTTCATACTAAATTATTAATTCTTTGTAGTGCGAATAGTATTTTACCAAGATGTTGATATATGTTCTCAATCCTCAAATAATATCACCAGGCTTCCTTGCTTGACATTGGTATTATAAAGACCTAAAAGAAAGCTTGTTTGAGTGCTCACAATCCAATAGCTTCAAGGGGCTTGGACGTATAGTTGTAAATTTACAAGCACCGTAAAACTTTGAAATGGACATGTGGCATGAGAGTTTTTGGAGGAAGGGGTTTTTATCTTATTGGGAATTCCCATCATGGGTTAAGTTACCTAATTCGATTCTTGACGAATATGATGGCGGATTCTAATTACTTTTACTTTTAATTCTTTTATTTGATAAATAAAAATCATTAACAAGCATGATATTATGACGAGAGATCACTGGAACTAAATAAATTAAAGAAAACTAATAAGACTTAAATAGGCTAATTAGCCCGTCTCCTCGTACCATGATGCAATCCTTAGAACATGGCTGCTATAGTGATGCAACACGGATAGTCACATTCACTCATGTTTATCGTTGTCATTCGAGATTTATAGATTGATTTGGATTTATCTCATTTTTATTTATTTTGAGTTTGTTATTTCATTAAGATCTTGGATAGAGACTTTGGATATGTTTAGGTCTTGTAGTTGTAGTTGAAATAGGTGTTCAGTATAATCAGAAGTTCAGAACATACATAAATGAATTACAACTTTGATATTACCTCTTGATCTCGCAGCTGCACTATTATATAGTCTTTCCACAATCTAACATTAGTTACGGAAATTCTATGTTGACAAGCACATCCATAAAAGAGTTTTTTAAGTTACTGTAGGATCAGTTCTTACAAAGGGATGAGATTAGTAATTGATGATAAGAAGTGTTTAAAACGAAGAAGCAGGAAAAAACTGACTTGTTTGGAGGACAGAGGTTAAAAAAACTGATTGTGCTTGCTCGGAATCCACAAACCTCTCTCCTCCTGAAAGATAAGAGACATAGATTGAAAATGTTTTCCAATGGTCTAGTCGTTTTCTCATCCTAATTAGCATTCTTCTTAAACCTAGATTTTGTGCTAGATTACTATTGCCTTGAGCAATGTGCTTCTTAATGGGTTGATCTAATCATATGAAGCAAAAGAGTGATGTAAGACCTCACAAAGTTCAGAATTGCAAACCTTATCTAAACTCGACCCATAAAACTTATTTCTCACTGATCACTTCTAGTTGAAAAACAATATGGTGTTTTGAAATATCATGCATACCTGTTTTTCTTGAAATATCCAAGTGAGATATCAAAAAGGTCAAAAGCTTTTGTTAGACTTTTTGGATGCTTGAGATCTAGACAATCATGTAGAAAAGATGTATTTTCTGTTGAGAATGGAACTACCTTTATGATTCATTTTCTTTATACTTTTGCCAGATCTTCCACAGTTAAGGAGTGTAACATCCATAGAGTTGGGGTGTGATGCACGAGGCTATTCTCGTGCTGGAAATGACACAACAACCTGGTATTGTGTGATTCTTGCAGGGAGGCCAAGTCTTGAACTTAACAAAATGCGTGAAGTAAGTTCTCAATAATTGATCATTTTGTATGAATTGAGATCTATTTCCATGTTGATTTTAAGATTCATTAGCATACTATGTCAAGTGTTCTTGCATGTACCAAATGTGTAGTTTTTGTCTTATGTCAACTTATATTTGATTTCTTATTTCACATTCCATAGACTATACACAGTGTTCAAGCTATATTATCAAGTGATGAAAAGTCAACTGCTACTGATAAGGATAACATTTCAGTTCCTCCCCAAGCTGCCGCTGCATTAAAAGAGAAGCGACTAACATTTGCATGGCTTGATGGAGAAGTTCAAAAAGTAAGTTGTTTCCTTTTTCAAAGATGCCTGTGCAACTTGGATTTTCTATTACCACTAAATTCACATGCTTGAAAGTAGTCCTTGATACATGATTCTATAGATAAATTGCATATGCTATATCTCTGCAACTCTTTTTGCCATAGTTTGCATTATAGTGTTGGAGCTTGATAAAGATGGTTTAAGAATCTAGAGAAGATATCCAAGATTCAAACCAAGATGTTGAGATTTCACCCTTCTCCATTGGTTTATTGTTGTTCACCGAGACAATGAAACTACTTTGAAATTGATAAAGAGTGTTGAGATTCATATTTCTGTAGAGACTATTGTGTTTGTGGTGTGAAGAAAAAGAATGAGTGTGTTGAGATTCATATTTCTCTAAAGACTATTGTGTTTGTGGTGAGAAGAAAAAGAATGTTGTTAGCTTTATTTTAAGGATATCAGTTACCAACACTCGCCATTTTGATGTTGACGGCTCCATCATTCACTTTTTTCACTATTTATGAAAGATGTCGTCATTGAGATGCTTATCTATTTTGAATTGTATGAACATCTAAAGGGCCAAATCCATGAAATAATATTTTATGTTTTTAGAAAGTCTAATATATAAAATCTGTTGAATTAAGAACTAAAGATCTTAACTATATTAGGTGTATTAAAGGCAATGATAAAAAAGTCCAAAAGAAACATGAAGAGATAGAAGGAAGTTAGAATTTTTTTTGGAAAATAAATAAATAAAAGGGTAGCCTAATGCACGAAGCTATTGCCTACGTGGGGTCCCACGGAAGGGCCAGATCACTTTAGGTCTATCGTACATAGCCTTACCTTGGAAGTTGCAACATAGGAGGTTGTTTCCACGACTTGAACCTGTGACCACTTGGTCACGCAGCAACAACGCTTATGTTACACCAAGGGTTTTTTTTGTGAAAAAAAAAGTCAATTCAACTTAACTATGCCTTGCCCAAACACATGGGTCGGTTACGTGAATTTGTTTTCTCCTCTTTGCTCTATCAAGGGCTAAGTTGGCATGTAAGATGTCCTAGCCCTTCGCATAGTTTGATTAATAGATTCATGTCATAGTTGCTCTGATAAAATTTTACACTGGCTATCAGCTACCTAACACAACCCTCCTACTTTATTTTGGCTTGGGAGCAACTATACTCATCGATTTGCAAATATGCTCGCCTTTTCCAATGTCACTAAATGTTGGTTCTGGTTCTTATCAAATCCTTCCCATAAATCCATCATAATCCTCTCAATGCAGTCTCTCACCTAAATGCAATTTATAATATATTTGTATACCATTCAACATCGCTTGGATAAGAGGTAGTCTTCCCTCCCAAATAAGAAGCACCTTTTCCACCCTTAGTCTCTTGGTAATCTTAGCAACCACAAGATCTCAGATTTTTGTCCTCAACAGATTCCCCCCTAAAAGCACATCTGAGTATTTCATGGGCCATGCTCTTTGCCACAACCTAATCTCTCCACCAACCTGTTTATCCTCTTTTCATCCATATTAATCCCCAATAAAAGGCTTTTGGAAATGCTTATTTTCAATCTTAAGACTCAGTCTTCTACTTTAAGCAAACACATGTTTCATTTGTGGAGGCATTGATGACCCTCTTTAGTGGAACTCCTCCATCACCCTTATCAAGTCCTCCTACTCATAAGCCTGTGAAAGTATCTCAAATTGGTGCCACCATCATGCTCTAGATTTCTAACAAGCTGCCCTATCCCCCATGACACATCTTGGGCAACGATCTATTTTGTGCCATAGCCTCATTCCACCACCTAGGTCCACCTTCTTCCTTATCCAATTCTTGCACCAGAAGTTCCAGTTGTTTCCTTCTCACCGTTTCCCGCCGTTTCCCGACAAGCTATTTCCATGCCCCACCTACGAAGATTGTTCTTTATAATTTTTAGGGATCGCATGAACTTATAACCTTCCAACCCCGTTGAGGACTTTCTTTTCACCAACCTTTTGTTCGATTTCTAAAATCTGGGTGCTCAATCCACCAACAATCAAATCTAAATGGTGTTTACCCCCATTTAACTTTAGTGGTGTCCAAGATTACCAGCCAATGATTGGAAACAAGTTAACCTCCCAATTGTTGCTTATGGGAAGGAAAAATTCCATTCATCCACTACTCAGCAAGAACCCGTCTAACTGGCAACACCGGAGATGAGCGAAAGTTTGACCAAGTGAAAGCGACATTGAGGAGATATAGATTGTTGAGTTCTAACTCCCTGATGATCACATCAAACTCTCTCATACTTCTAGTGATGCTACCACTACTCACCTTCTCACCAAGGGTTTTGACTTCATTAAAATCACTGCCCATGCACCACACGAGTCGCAAATGTTACTAAGCCTAGCAAGCTTGTCCTAAAATAGACTTTTAAACCTTCTGACATTCAGCCCATACTCACCAGATAACCACTAGCAACACCCGCCTTGCACCTCAACCTAAACAATGACAATGTAATCCACCACCTGTCTGAGACCGCCATTACTCTGGAATCTCATGCTAAAAGAAGCCTCCCTACAACCACAGTCGTCGAGAGATAAATCCAGTCCTTAAACTTGGACCGCCATAATGTCCTTATTAGAACCCTATCCACTTTCTGCTTCTTCACCTCCTAGAGAATAACAAAATCAGGAGAGAATTTACCAATTGTTCTTTTGATGGTACGCTTCTTGTCTTTAGATCCGCACCCCCTGATATTCCATGAGAGAATCTTCATTAACATCGATAAGGTACCAACTCAACTCCAAATATACCTGCTTAGAATACTCCTCATTAGGATCATCGTGCTTGTTGTATCTTGAATCCATGCATGAGTCGATTCAATTTGAAACCCCATTGATATTCACTAGATACAACCTCATCTTTCTTAAGAACTCAATCACTTCTGCCCTTGTTTAATCATTGTTGACTCTATTTGTTCCAGAAGCCATACTAGCGTTAGCCCTGTCAATTCCCAAACGTCTACCAAAATCATCACTACATTTTCACAGCTCAATTGGCATATGCAACCTTTTGGTACGGTGCTCTTTGATGGGATGTTGGGTGGTGGGATTGGGTTGGATCTAAGATGGGTTTTTGCCCTATGGGTTTGGATTAGGTAACTAACCCTGCACCACATGGACAACAAAAGAAGAAGGGGGGAAGGGAGGAGGAAAAGGGGGGAAAGCACGTTTTTTAAAAACAAATTCTGAATTGTGTACCTGACCCGCAGTTTAAACACAAATATCATTAGATGAGCTACTGAAAAGAGTGATGTATTATTATTATTCCTTTTTTTTTTTTTTTTTTTTTTTTTTGGGGTGGGGGGGGGGGGGGGGGGGTTAAGAAAGAGAAGGTCATTTTTAAGAGGAAGGAATATACAAAAGGATCAAATCTTGGGTAAGGAACTGTTGTGGAGAAGAGCAAAATCTATGGGATTTATTTCCTTTAAGGAAATATGATAATTTTAGTAGTCGTTTTATTTAGCAGTTACTAAAATTGTAATTATAGCTATATGTGTGCATAGCCCTGTATGTCTATATATATGGTGTCCCTTCATTAAGACATCATCAAGAATAAGAAAATATTTCCTCTCTTCTCCCATGGACGTAGGCCTTGGAGCCGAACCACGTTACATCTTTGTGTCTTTTATTAGTATTTAACATGGTATCAGAGCTTTAAGCTCATACAACTGGGAAATTTTTCTTTTCTTCCGACCTTCATCGTCGAAATTGTTTTATTTTGGCCTTCATTGCCGGAACCTTCCTCGTTGGCCTTCATCGCCATTATTCGTGTTGCTAATTGGTCCGTACGTCTTCATCACTGCTACAATATCACCATCGACTACTGCGTCTTCCTCATCGGCATTGTCGATATCCTAATCGTCGTCGACGCCTTCGTCTTCATTGCTACTGTGTTTCAGTCACCACTGCTCGAACCCACCATTGCTGATCTTTGACGTTGCTACTGATCTTCGTCATCTCTCGCGCATCTCTCTCACATATCTCTCTTGCGCATCACTTCATCTCTCTAATCTCCATCGCCATCTGCAGCTCTTGGTTCGTCTTCATCTGATATTCTTTTTTTATTTTTCTTTTTTGAGTTTGTAACCTATAAAACAAAAAAAAAAGGAAAAAAGAAAAATGTCGGTTACTTCTGAAACGGTTGCAGATTCCCCGGTGCCAGACGGATTCAGCCAAGACAACATTGAAAGATTGAAATCTTTGCTTGGCACACTGGATAAACCCTCGGGTACCTGTTCATTGGCCCATTCAGGTAACTTTCCTATTTCTATTGGATTTAACGTCTCGGATAAGTCTTTTGCTAACTCTTGGGTTATGGATTCTGGTGCTACTGATCACATGACCAATTCCCCCAATATATTTCATACCTACAACCCATGTCCTAGTAGTCGGAAAATAGCCACAGTTGATGGATCCTTAACCACAGTTGTTGGTATAGGTGATGTTCACATCAGCCCCATCCTTACACTCAGAAATTTTCTTCATGTTCCTAAACTATCTACTAATCTTATCTCTATTAAAAAACTGACCCATGATTTGAGTTGTAATGTAACCTTCTTCCCTACTTACTGTGCATTTCAGGACCACGACTTGGGGACGATGATTGGACATGCTAAGGAACAAGACGAGTTGTATTACCTTGAGACACCAGTACATCCTACCAAGATAACACTTCAATTCTCCCCGAGCACAAATTTTTCAATAAAGAAAAGTTATTGCTCCATCGTCGCCGTTTTGGCCATCCTTCTTTTCAAACCCTTAAAATCATGTTTCCTTTTTTGTTTAAGTCTCTCAATGTTGAAGATTTTCATTGTGAAGTGTGTGAATTTGCGAAACACAAGGATATATATTTTCCACTTAGTAATGAAAGAAGTTCAGATCCTTTTGATCTCATTCATAGTGATATTTGGGGTCCCTCTCCAATACTTAATGTTTCTGGAGCGCGATGGTTTGTGTCCTTCATTGATGATTGTACTAGAGTCTCGTGGATATTCTTATTGAAACAAAAATCCGATGTGAGCTCTGTTCTTCCTACCTTCCATAACATGATACACACCCAGTTTGGTGCTAAAATCAAGAGATTTTGATCTGACAATGCTAGAGACTATTTTAATCAAACATTGACCAATTACTTCTAAAACGAGGGGATCCTTCATGAATCATCCTGTGTTTACACCCACAACAAAATGGAGTTGCTGAAAGAAAAAACGGCCACCTGCTTGATACAACCCGAGCCTTTTTATTTTAGAATACTATGCCTAAGTCCTATTGGGGGGAAGTTGTCCTTACTGTAACACACCTTATTAACCGCCTACCATCCCGGACCCTTGGTTTCAAAAGTCCAATGGAAAAGCTATGTCAATTTTACCCTAAACTCAAAATCTCCAATAATCTTATACCTAAGATATTTGGGTGTGCATCATTTGTCCATGTTCACCAACCCAACAGGGGGAAGTTGGACCCCAGAGCTCTCAAGTGTGTTTTTGTCAGATACTCTTCCACTCAAAAGGGATATAAATGTTATCATCTGCCATCATAGAAATTCTCTGTCTTTGCCGATGTCACTTTCTGTGAACCTGAGTCCTATTTTTCCGGTCCTCCTCTTCCGGGGGAGAGTGTCATCATGGAAGATAAGGATCGAAACTCCCTTGATAACCCTTTTGATCTTTTTTGCCCCTTTAACCTCCAACAAACCGAACTCGAATCTCCTACACCCTTTGTACCCAATGACGAACCTAAGGATCGGATGACTGGACAAATGTACTCAAGGAAGAAAGCTGCAGCTCCTGAGCCGATGCAAGTTCAAGAATCTAAACCAATCCCTGAAAATGAGGTAACAAATCCTGAACCCTCCTTACAAATTTCATTAGTTCCTGAAACTAACAATGATCTTTTAGCCTCTGAATCTGACAATGATCTTCCCATTGCCATTAAAAAGGGCACAAGGGAATGCACTAAACATCCCTTGTATCCACTATCTCATGTTGTATCCTTCGAGAAGTTCTCGCCAACCCATAAGAGTTTCCTTACCAACCTGAACAACATTCAGACTCCTACATCATTATCCGAGGCTTTATCTAATATAAATTGGAAACGAGCTATGAATGTTGAAATGGAAGCCCTAGAGAAAAATACAACATGGGAGTTGGTAGACTTGCCTGCAGGAAAGAAACCTGTGGGATGCAAATGGGTTTATACAGTAAAATACAAAGCAGATGGGTCCTTAGAGCACTACAAGGCAAGATTAGTAGCCAAAGGATATACTCAGACATATGGTGTGGACTATCAAGAGACATTTGCTCCGGTTGCAAAAATGAATACTGTGAGACTTCTTTTCTCATTGGCAACTAATTATGACTTGGATCTGCAACAATTTGATGTAAAGAAACAGGGAAACTAGCATGCAAACCAATGAATACTCCTATTGATCTTAATCACAAGCTTGGAGAAGCTGAAGAAGCGCTGACTATTAATAAGGAGATCTATCAAAGACTAGTAGGAAGACTCATCTATCTCTCTCACACAAGACCTGATATTGCATATGCAGTAAGTGTAATAAGTCAGTTCTTGCACAACCCTAAGGATATTCATTTGCAAGCAGCTAATCGCGTTTTACAGTATCTTAAAGGGACTCTAGGACAGGGCATCTTATTTAAACAACACACAAGAGTGGTTCTTGAAGCATATACTGATTCAGACTATGCTGTTTCAGTAGTTGACAAAAGATCAACTACTGGATATTGTACGTTTCTTGGTGGGAATTTGGTGACATGGCGAAGTAAAAAGCAGAATGTAGTGGCCAGATCTAGTGCTGAAGCAGAATTTCGAGCAATGGCACAAGGGGTTTGTGAGTTATTATGGTTGTAGATAATTTTGACAGATTTGAAGATACACTGGGATAGCCCTATGAGACTCTATTGTGACAATAAATCTGCAATTAGCATTTCCCATAACCCAGTTCAACATGATCGAACCAAGCATATAGAGATTGATAGACACTTTATTAAAGAGAAGCTTGATAGTGGGTTGATCTGTACTCCATATGCATCTACCAATAATCAGCTCGCCGATGTTCTCACTAAAGGGTTAAACCATACTGCATTTCAAGCAAATGTGTCCAAGCTGGGAATTGTAAACCTTTATTCACCAGCTTGAGGGGGAGTGTTGTGGAGGAGCAAAATCTGTGGGATTTATTTCCTTTAAGGAAAGATGATAATTTTAGTAGTCGTTTTATTTAGCAGTTACTAAAATTGTAATTATAGCTATATGTGTGCATAGCCTTGTATGTCTATATATATGGTGTCCCTCCATTAAGACATCATCAAGAATAAGAAAATATTTCCTCTCTTCTCCCATGGACGTAGGCCTTGGAGCCGAATCACGTTACATCTTTGTGTCTTTTATTAGTATTTAACAGGAACATCCAACTTACCATTTTGAATGAAATAAACAAGGAGGGGTGGAATTTCGGAGGGGCTGAATAAAACCTCTCCAACATTCGAGACAATAAATGCCAAGTGGTTCGCAGGTTGATTCGCTTCTAGGAGCAAATGCGATCTTCAAAAAATCTTGAGCATCTCCCTCAACTTGAGAGTTTGAGAAAGAAATTTCTAGGAGACTTCGCAACACCCATTTATCCAATTAATTAGTAGAGAAGAGGTTGGGTTTAGAATCTTCAGATTGAGAAGAGTGACGTATTAATGGTAATGGAATAGGGAAAGGATGACCTAAAATAGCATGGGACCAAATAATCATAAATGATAAAATAAGTGTGACATATAGTCCCTTGATAGTGCAAAGTGAAGGATGCAACTCATCTAGCAAACCCCATGTTTGTTGGGAAAAGCATTTTTGCTTAGTTGAGTCTTGTTTGTACTCGTAGAAGACTTTTGGTATCTCTTGTTATAGATGCTCGTCAGCAACTCTTCTATCCTTTGATGCTTACAAGCTGTGAAACATGCGAGTTGATGTTTAAATTTTGGCTTATCAATGGAATTTTTTATTTTTTTTAAGTAGGTATTAGATTACTTCTGTGTGTCCTTCATGGAATGTAATGCAGAGTGGAATGCTGAGTTTACACATCCATATTAATCTTTTTCATCGATTTGGTATTTGTAGAGGGGTTTTGTGTTGATCTTTTCATACTTATCATTTTCATGGATATTATTACCCTTCGAATGATTTACAATACTAATGTAGAAATAATGTGTTCAAAAATTTGAGCATGACCATTTGGTAATATAGGACATCTAGTTTTTGAGCTAACATCTTTCTTCCTGCAGAAATATTGTTTTTTCTACCTTCATTTAGAAAGCAGCTATGAAACGTGTGGACCACGGAGGGATCTTACCGATGTACCACAATTATTTATCGTTCGTTACAAAAGGAATTTTACTAATGTAAAGACAAATGTTGAGAGAAAGCGTAAAACTGTGTGGGATATGTATCAAGAGGACAATGAAGACCTTGCATCTCAGCTTGTGGCAAGGTATAATGGTTCAGACGATATTCCACAGGTATACAAAAGATGTTGCACTTTCATATTGTGAATAGTTTGATTACGATATACTACTGAAAATTATCTTCATGATAGCTTAATATTGTTTACAACGTTCTTTCTTATATGCCTTTCCCTAGTGTTCTAAAAGTTGTTAAAAATCTTGAGGTTTGCCTCAGTTTAGGCATCATATACAGTTTGAGCAATTGACTGGTTAACTAAGTGAAGTCATGTTAGTGAGATACTAATCATTTACAAGAAAAGGTTGAAAATATGTCATGCGGTACACAGCCATAACTACCCAGTTTCTATTTTAGATTTCTGTTTTTATTTTTAGATTTCTATTTTAGTTTCCTACTTTGACTAGGTTTCTATTTTGTTATTTCTTATTCCTTCTCTAAGTTTCCATTCTTGTAATTAGATTAGGATTCTTGTTTCTATTTTCTCTCTATTTTTCAGCAGTAGGCATGTTATTTAAGCACATTAGAATTAATGAAAAGCAGATTTCTGCATTTGTTCTTCTAATTTCACTTACAAGCTTGTGTTCTTTGTTGAGAAATTCCTCTCAACGCTATTCCGTTGCACCAATTGGTATCAAAGCAAGGATTTCACCTCGGTTTGATGGCTGAAACTGGTTCACGTGGGAAACAAACCATCGACGATGAACAGTGGGTCGAAGAAGACAATCAACGATTTGAAAAAATCAATGAGCGAATTGGGAAAATAAAAGCAACGACTTGGTGGACTCAAAGATACCCTTTGAAACCTTCCGCAGATGGTGGCTGCGATGGATGGTCCTCGAAGGAAGAAAAGATCATAGAGCTACACAAACAGACCCAAGTGGGGGGCAGACGATGACAACCGACGAGACTTCCGGTGGCCAATGATTGCCGAAGACACGACCTGGCTCAATGTGAAGCAGTCTCCCGCGTGGAGGAATTTCTCATAGGCACGGTTCGCATACCACCTCATCAACCAATCCCATTTTGTGTTTATGACCGAGGTAATCGCAGAGTTTTTAGGCGATGCGACTATGGTTTCGTACCTGAGGACGATTCATCCGAAGAAGAAGATAATATTGATGTGGCCAACAATGCCTTCAGGCATGGCTGAAATCAACAAGATGAGGATAGATTTGCCCACTTTCGATGACTGATTACACATCAAGGACTTCCTCGATTGGATTTGTAATGTTGAGATTTTTTTTTATTATTTGGAGATTCCGGAAGATCGACAATTTAAACTAGTGGCATACAATTTGAAAGGAGGAGCCTCGGCTTGGTGGGAACAGTTACTGTTCAATCGACAACGACAAGGGAAGCCACGTGTTCGAACATGGGCAAAGATGAAACAGTTGCTTCGACAACATTTTCTTCTTCCTGATTATGCGCAATTTTTGTATCAACAATATCAAAATTGCAGACAGGAGAACCGTGGCATTACCGATTATACGAATGAGTTTTATCAATTGGGTGCTCGTTGCAACTTGTCAGAGACAATGGAACAACAAGTGGCTCGCTACATTGGAGGCTTGAAGTTGGCCAGTCAAGATAGGCTAGCTCTCCAAACTCTGTGGACTTTCACTGACGCTGTAAACTTGGCCTTAAAGATCAAAACTCAGTTGAATCGACCAAATAATCGGCCCCCAAACAATTTTCGGCGACCAATCCATGATGTTCCAGCCACCAATAAGGGGTCCACAACAACGGGCAGCAGCGAGGGTAGTGCCAAATCCACACCCCTGGCCCACACTACGAGGCAATGTCGTGCCACAAGTGTTGTCCCTCATCGGGCTACTAATCAAGCACAAAATCAGCCTCCTACTCTAGGCAATTCCGACCCTTATGCTCATCTGAATCTTGTCAAGTGCTTTAGGTGTAATTAGCCAGGCATCTTTCTAATAATTGTCCCAATCGACGGGTTGTTAACTTTGGGACACAGTTGACTACAGTACAGAGGAACAAGGAGCTATTGATGATGATTATGGCGGTGTCGAGTACACTGAGGGCGATGAAGGAGAGGCGGTTGCTTGTATTGTTCAGAGGCTTTTGTTGGCACCTAAGACGATTGATGATTCACAACGCCATAAAATTTTTTAGACTCGATGCACTATTAATAATGAGGTATGCAATGTTATTATTGATAGTGGGAGTTGCGAAAATGTGGTTTCAAGGTCTTTGGTAAAGGCACTCAATTTGAAGACTGAAAAGCATCCTTCACCGTACAAGATTGCATGGATCAAAAAAGGACCTGAAGTGCAGGTAACAGATGTTTGCAAATTCCTCTATCTATTGGCAAGTACTATAAGGACGATGTTACGTGTGATGTGGTTGATATGGATGCTTGCCATGTTCTCTTGGGAAGACCGTGGCATTTTGATGTTGATGCCACTTATAAGGGCTGAGACAACACCTACATGTTTTGGTGGTTTAATAGGAAGATTTTGTTGTTGCCGCAGAAGCAACAGCCTGAGCCTCCAAGTGTTAGTTACTTCACTGGGCATCTCTTCGTTGTTGTATCATGTTCTGAGTTTCTAGAGCAAGTCAAAGAACCGAATTTCCCTATGGCCCTAGTTGTCAAGGGTTCTCCTGCCGACAAGCTTGTCATTGTCGTGAAGGTTCGCTAGCTCTTTGCTGATTTTACAAATTTATCGCCTATGGAGTTGCCGAACGAACTGCCTCCCATGCGGAATATCCAGCACCACATTGATTTGGTGCCCAATGCCACTCTTCCTCATTTGCTGCATTACGGCATGAGTCTAAAGGAGTATGAAGAGTTGCAACGACAGGTTAACGACCTCTTAAATGAGGGTTTGATCCGAGAGAGTGTGAGCCCTTGTCCCGGCTTTACTCACACCAAAGTAGGACGGGAGTTGGAGGATGTGTGTGGACAATCGTGCTATCAATAAAATCATTGTCAAGTATCGCTTCCCCATCTCGGGTCTTAATAACATGCTTGACCTGTTGGAGGGAGTTGTGGTGTACACGAAGCTTGACTTACGCAGTGGCTACCATCAGATTCGCATTCGACCTGAGATGAATGGAAGACAACCTTCAAGACTAAGGATGACCTTTATGAATGGTTAGTGATGTCTTTCATGTTATCTAATGTGCCTAGCATCTTTATGGGATTGATGAATCAGGTTCTTCGACTGTTTATTGAGAAATTCATGGTGTTTTACTTTCATGATATTCTTGTCTATAGTCGGATTGAGGAGGGGCACTTGACGCATTTCAAGGATGTTTTTTAGCTTTACGAGCTAATAAGTTGTATATCAATCTCAAAATGTGCGATTTTTTGACTGACCATCTTTTATTCCTTGACTGTATAGTAGGAAAGGATGGTATTCAAGTGGATGAGGGTAAAGTCAATGCGACCCGCGACTGGCCAACCCTTAAAACCGTGCGAGAAGTACAGAGTTTCCCTGGCCTAGCTACTTTCTATAGCCATTTTATTCGCGGGTTCAGTACAATCATGGCACCTATTACCGATTGTCTGAAAAAGGGGCAATTTTAGTGGGGCAATGCATAGGAGGACAGTTTTTACACCATAAAAGAGAAGTTATATTTTGTGCCAGTGTTAACGCTTCCAAACTTTGAGAAGGTTTTTGAAGTTGAATGTGATGCTTCGATTCTAGGCATTGGCGTTGTGCTATCTCAAGAGGGCAGACTGGTGAAGTTTTTCAATGACAAAATTAGTTATTCTTGCCATAAGTGGACTACTTATGAGCTTGAGTTTTACACAGTCATTCGGGCACTGAAGCACTGGGAGCATTATCTTATTCAACAAGAATTTGTGTTGTTTACTGATCACCAATCTTTAAAATATATCAACTCTTAGAAGACGATAAATCGGATGCATGCCGGATGGATTTCTTTTATGTAGAAATTCACTTTTGTTATTAAATACAAGTCCGGTCAGGCAAACAAAGTAGATGATGCTTCGAGTCGTCGTGCCTCTCTATTAGCTACCATTAGTTTGGAAGTGGTGGGTTTTGGCTCTTTACGAGACACTTGTGTCGATGATGAGGATTTTGGCAGCATATGGACATGATGCCACAACAAGGAGTTTGTTTCTGATTTCCTTATTCATGATAACTTCTTATTTAAGGGCACACAACTATTTATCCCTTGATCTTCTTTGCGTGAGCATTTGATTTCGAGAATTGCATGCTGGCGGTTTAGGTGGGCATGTTGGGCATGACAAGACAATCAGCTTGGTGGAAGGTCAATTTTATTGGCCTCAACTTAAGCGGGATGTTGGGCGTTTCGTTTAGCGTTGTCCTGTATGGCAAAAGGCTAAGGGACAAGCTTAGAATCTAGTCTCTATACTCCTTTGCCTATTCCAGAGACAATTTGGCAGGATTTGACTATGGAATTTGTGCTCGGTCTACCTCGTACTCAGAGAGGCATCAATTCAGTCTTTGTGGTGGTTGATTGGTTTTCGAAGATGGTTCACTTCCTTCCATGTAAGAAAACGGTTGATGCTTCTCACTGGCTCATTTGTTCTTTCGCGAGATTGTGCGCTTGCATGGTGTCCCACGTTTGATTACTTAGGATCGGGATGTCAAGTTCTTGAGTCATATTCGGCGCACGCTGTGGAAATTGTTTGATACTTCATTGAAATATAGTAGTACAAGTCACCTCCAGACGGATGGACAAATTGAGGTTGCTAATCGCTTGCTTGGCAAGTGGCAACATGATTCGGTCTGTTTGTGGTGATAAATCGAAGCAATGGGATGTTGCCCTTCCACAAATTGAGTTTTCTTTTAATAGTATGCCCAACCGTTCTACCAAGAAGACACCTTTCGAGATTGTCTACACTAGTGTTCCGCTGCATACTGTCGATTTGATCCGCTTCCTTCTACTAATGTTAATCCTAATGTTGAGGAGTTTGCAGAGCACATTCAAAGGATTCATCAATAGGTGAACCAGAATCTTGAAAAGGCTAATTCTCGTTACAAGGCTTCTGCGGATCAACATCGGCGCCTTAAGTTGTTCAATGAAGGAGATTTAGTGATGGTGCATCTATGAAAAGGACGCTTTCCTGCTGGCACGCACAGTAAGCTCAAAGATAAGAAGATTGGTCTGTGTTGCAAAAGATTGGCGACAATGCTTACAAGATTGATCTTCCTGCCGACATGCACACTTCTAATACTTTCAATGTTGCTGATGTCTTTGAGTATTATCCTCCGGATGAGTTCTCTTTGCAGTCACAAAAACTCGAGGTCGAGTTTTCTTCAAGTGGGAGGGATTGATGCAGTACACAGCCATAACGGCCCAATTTCTATTTTCAGATTTCAGTTCTATGTCAGATTTCTATTTGATTTCTATTTTAGTTTTCTACTTTGACTAGGTTTCTATTTTGTTATTTCCTATTCCTTCTCCAAGTTTCCATTCTTGTAATAAGACTAGGATTCCTATTTCTATTTTCTTTCTATTTTTCAGCAGTAGGCATGTTATTTAAGCACATTAGAATTAATGAGAAGCAGATTTCTGCATTTGTTCTTCTAATTTCACTTACATGCTTGTGTTCTTTGTTGAGAAATTCCTCTCAACGCGCTATTCAGCTGCACCAATATGATTGTTTACTTTTGTGTTTGTAATATCTCAAACTTTTTTTTTTTTTGTTGTTGATTGTCACAAAAAATGTATTCAATATAACTTAGTTTTGTAATACCTTGCACTGTTGAGTTTGACTGACAGATTTAGTGTTCAACTCTTTGCATCTGAGTTATTGATTCCATAATAAATGTGCTTGTTATGTTGCAATATCATCAACCAATTCTTGAGTCGAATGTGTCATTGTGACGTCTTTGGCTCAAAAACTCACTTTGATCCATTGACAATTAAACACTAATGGCCAACCTCTAGCTTCTGCCTCATCTTCTGTGACTTTGTCTGAAGTATTGGGATTGACCACTTTGCTCCTCTTTCCTTCAAGCCAGTCTTTGAATAAAGGTGATGCAACCCATATTTTCATGGTCTTTCTTTGTGTAGGTTTAACTTGAAGCAAAGTTCTTATCTCTGGTTCCAAGTTCATTCTTGGCATGTGCTTCTCTATACGTATTGACTTTTATTATTTCCTAGTTTTATCACATATCTCTACCATACTCATTCTTTCAATATGTTAATTACCAAGTCTAAACATTTAGCCTGTTCACCGAAGTTGGTGTTTGTTTCTGTTCTATATTTTTTTTCTCAGTCCAGTCAGTTAGTTTAGCTGATAACTGCTGGTCAATGCACTAGAAGCAGGCAGCCAATGTAGTAACTCAACATTAATTTTACAGCTAGTCTCTTCATCAATCTCCTCCTCCTTTGTGAAGAATTGAAATACAGTTACGATGCTGTATTCTCAGTGACTCTGTAATTAGTATTTTATTCTTGCAATCATGCTTACATGTGCATTATTCATTGTCTTTGCTCTACTTGAAATGATTCATCCAACAATAACTTTATGGGAAAACTATCAGACAGAATCACTTAAATTCTTTATGAAGTGCTTTTCTGACTTCAAAAATGAATTAAGTATTGCATGATAATTTATAGGACTTAATGCCCCTTCTTGTTAATTTTTGCATTTGTACTTGTTACTTTGGCAGATTATCCAATGGGTCTCACAAATAGTCAAGGATGGTGACTCCAGGGACCTTCCCTTCTTTGTAAGTTGCGATTCACTATCACATTATCATGATTCTTACAAGGTGGAACGAATAACATTTGAGTGTGAAAGTTGAATTCTGTTTTGGAAAAGGGAAAAAGTGATCACAAAACATTATTTTGTTAAATCATACTTTTTCTAGAGAATTGCGAAAACTTTTGTTTTGGGATCCATGAAGCTCTAAGGATCAGATCTTGGAAAGTAAAAAACTCTCTCTCTCTCTCTCTCTCTCTCTCTCTCTCTCTCTCTCTCTCTCTCTCTTTAAGAGTTTCCTAGCTTTAATTACTAAAATTAGAATTTCCAAATTCTTTTTTATCTTTTTGAGAAGAAACAACGTTATTTTATTGATATCCCAGAAAACAGAAAATACGAAGGAGCATCAGAAATGCTCCGAACAACAATCAACTTGCTATAGTTTTTGACCTGACAAAACCTTACAAACAAGCAGCCCAATTCCTACACCACTCCGAGATTGACAGCCCTCCATTATACTTGGAACAAACTACCCAATTACATGCAAGCCACTTGCCTCCTCCCAAAATGAAAAGCTATCTAAAGCCACTGAAACACTCTGCTCCAGCCATATTGACCATAATGTTGCAAAAGTCGCCATTCTCAACACTTCCTTGGCTCTTTCAGATTGTTGGATGCGATGAGGTAACCATAGGCTCTCATGGAGAGATGATGGAATAGATATTCCCCCATCTGTAAAGACCACTCAAAACTCCCACATGCTTTTGGCATGTGTTAGTATATTTACATATGCTCTTGTTCTATGTAAGCATGACCTTGAGCATGTTGAACTGCATGGAGCTTTTGTCTTTTTTCCTTTTATTTGCATATACATTTCTCAATATAGCATTATCTGTTTTCCCACAGACAGTACAGACCCCTGAGCTTGTTCCTGAGGAGGGAGACCCGATCTGGTCAAGAGGCGCTCAAAGAATTGTGTCTACAAGCAAGAGCATGAAACAGAGAATCTCAAGTATCATTTCCAGTTTGTATGATTGGATGGGAGATCCAAGAGTTGGTCCAATCTTTCTCTTAGGAGCACTGCTCTCTTTTGGTAGCATCTGGCTACAAAGAGATCAGTCAACTCAGACAACCCAGACAGCTCAAACAACTGAGACAAATCAGACAAGCACGGAGGTAAGTTATATCTCATAATACTGTAAACTAATATCAAAATTTGGAAATATAACTAATGCATGCTATAACCAAGGTTCGAAACTTCAACTTCGTCCGACACTTCAACCTTTAAAAATCGGAATTAATTCGGGGAAGTTCGAGAAGTCTTGGAGAATTATTGTAAAAATTCACCAACTTAGAGAAGTTTAAAGAATTTCTATATAGATGTTAAAATATGCATAATTACTATTAGAAATGAGGAGAACAAACATAAATAGATACTTTTCACATATAAAAGTATAAATATAATGGTTTGAAACATGTGTTTTTGCATTAACATTGTTTAACGCACGTCCAAGGATCGAAAATTCGATTTCAACTTGACTTCGGTCACTTGAAAATTGAAATTAATTCGGAGAAGTTTAATTTGACATGGAGAATTATTGTAAAAATTCGCTAAATTAGAGAAGTTCAAAGAATTTTTTTATATATGCTTAAATATCTAGATTTATTATAGTATAAGCTAAAAAACTAATATAAATAAACACTTTTAATTCATAAAAATATTAATAAGTGACCTAACAAAATCAATCTTATTAAGTGGGTTGATGAATTTAAAATGGTGGCTTTTGGTCTTAATTCATTTTCTTTGTTTTGATATTTAATTTTTTGGTGGCTTGCTTCTCAACCATATATTTTGCTAGTTTGAATTTCACCATGCTTAATTTATTTAAGTTTATTATTTAAATGTATTATTTTTTTAATCTTGTTTTATAAGAGTTAACTAAAAGAAGATGACTTTGGGAATTCTTTTAATTTATTTTTAAGATTTTATCTTATTTCAACTTTATTTATTTATTTTTTTGCTTCTTTTCTTCTCTTTTTGGTTAAGCACATCCCATAAACTACATAATTTGTTAGTTTATTAAATTATTTTTTAAAATTTATATTGCTATGTTGGTTGATGAAGTTGAAAATAATACATAATTATTGATATTTTTTTTGTTTTTATTGATGAAATAACATTTTTTTACTTCTTTGTCGAATTTCATTGAATTTTTTTGAATTTTATCGAATTTTATCGAATTTCTTGTCGAATTTTTGCATTTTTGAATTGAAAAATAGAAATTTGATCAAAGTTTATCGAATTTTTGCATTTTTTCATTTTACATCCACTTCGCACTTCGATGATAAAAAAAATGGGAAATAATTTATTAAAGTTCGCCGAATTTTGAAGAATTTTCAAACCATGGCTATAACTATTTAGTACCTCATGGATGTAACTCAGATGCATCAATCATTAAGACAGTTATATTATATATAGTCAGTACTGTTTTATTTCAACGGAAAGAAATTATTCTGTGCTCTTGGAATTGTAGCAATTTATCATTTGGAGGTCATCATTGGAAGTGAGTGCACTAACAATGCCATAAACTTGCTGAAAACCCCTGATCCTTGTTCTACTGCCTTATCAGCTATTTGTCCAAGTCCATCTGATTTGTGTTTTCCAGCATTTGCTCTTCATTTTCAGCAAGCACCTTAGCATTTATTTTTAAGTGCCGACAATCGTATGACTACTAAGATCAATTTCTAGTCATTTGATCGAGCAATCAATCAGGCTGTAGTAGGACAAAAACTGCATAGAAGTGAGAATTTTAAGTGGAATGAGATACGTATGCTACAAAACAAGACGTGCTTACCATATCCTTATATATATATATATATATATATATATATATATATATATGTTGTGATAACACCGATCCATTTGTCACAATTCCTTTTCACCTTGGGAGAATTTATGCGCTTTAGTCTCAAGTATCTGTTAACAAACTTCTGTGCTGTTCTACAGGAAAAGCCAGGACCAAGTAAGAAAACTCGCACAAGATCAAAAAGGGTAAACAGTGGTCCACCTCCTCCTTCTATCACTGACGTCGAACCTAAAAGTGCACAACAGTGGGAATTTTCAGATTCAGATTCAGAGTAGAAGTCGACGACCAAATGTGAAAATGAGATGATGAAAGAAAGGTTTTAAGATTATTGCATTGCAGTGGCCATTGTGATTCTGTAATTTATATCACATGGGCACCATTCAGATTCGAGTTCTATATTTGTACTTGTGCAACACACGCAGAGGTATTTAAGTAATTAAACCCAAGAATGATAAGTTCCATTTTATTTTGTATAGAAATAAATATTTGTTGAGCTTTAGAGAAGTAGCTATTCAACTGACTACTTTTTGTTCATCCTGGAAACTTCATTTTTTTTTTTCAACTGAAAAAGTTATTAGTTCTACAAACACAGGAGGTCTTCTTAATAATATCTGTTCTTTCTAAAATGACAGATAATAACATACCTAGAATTATACCCCATGCTGCTGTGATATCACACCACATCAGGAAAGAGAAAAAGATAATGCCTGCGGCTCACTATTTACAAAATCAGCATGAGTTTGATTTTGGACATGTATTTGTGGTCGATATGCAATGTCTAGATTAGTTCTAAAATCAACATTTTTCCCTCATGGTCGAGGATAAAATTCTAAAATAAAAAATCGAGATTTTTAACTTGTAGTTTTACAAGGTCTATCTGTGCTATTAGTTTCTGGACTATATACGCAATAAGCTCTAGTTTGTTTTTCCTTTGATGTTAAATATTTAAATTGTAAAACACCATTAAATCATGAATAAGCGATTGCATTCCTTTCCCTTGATCATACCATCTTCAATTGCTGACCATTCATTGTGTAAACGACAGGCACTGCTTTCCTAATGCTCCACGGTGATATTTCCAAAGCTCTAGAGTGACATCTTCTAAAACAGGTTGTTGTTCAATTTTTTATATATATATATATATAATTCAAGAAATATCAGTATATAATCCGTAGTGTCACAGAAGGGCATTTCTTTAGTATTTACTGGAGTTTAACTGGAATAAAAACGTACCCCCTAGTTCTTTTTCTCATTTAAATAATAGTTTAGAGCAACACCCATAACCAGTTAAGGGTGCAATACAAATGCAAGGTTCCCTTCTTTAAGTAAAGAAAATACTGGAGCCCTAGTACAAGATAGCCTACTTTAGATCATTTTTACGCAAAATCCTTCCAACTAGTCTAATATTCATACTCTTTACCAAAAAATAAATAAATAAATACAGCCACTAATACTCCTAAAACTCATCCCTATCAACCAGTTTAAGACCCCAACTCATATCCTCGCAATGCCTCACATGAGGTACAATAGTTCCTGTATCAGTTCCTCTCTTAGCCTTGCAGTCATAAAATGGAGGTGCATGAAAACAAGGCTCCATTGACATGGCTTGACGACACGGAGGATCAGGCGCAGTATCATTCTCAGGTTTGTACAGAATCCACGGTTTCAAGCCTCCAAGACCCTGCGCCACATACCCAAAAGTAGACCATGAGCTCGTTACCAAAACATCGGTCAAGCTCAATAGGTACATTTCTGCCCATGCCTTCCTGTTGTGCATCTGCTTCTCAGTTTGCTGATACCCTTCATGACTAGGCTGAGACACCCGAATCACCTCTCCCGTTACAGTCGGGTTCTCCCAATACATATTCCTTAGCATCTCAAAGTACCCAGAGTTCAGAGAGGCTATTAGAACAGCTTTAGATTTCCGAGTTCCAGGAGAAGTGCCAGTGACAATTGGTTCTTGGACATTAACCTCTGGAAGCAGCTTCTCTTTCAGGGAACAGGCTAGAATTTGGTCCAACACATGCTTGAATGGACCCGGTCTGGTGTCAAATACCCTGATCTGAAGACCTATTTTCTCATCAGCATTAGCCAAGTAAGCTTCATAATATCTGGTGATCAAACCCCATACAGCATTTGACGGGTGGAAAAGATAACGACCCAAGTGATGGAAAACTGTTTCCTTCGATGGGAAGAGCTTGCTCAGCTCTTGACTAAAAGACTGGACCAGGAAGAGTGATGGAACAAAGTAGTTATCCGATTTCATGATCAACCACAGAACTTTTTGTAGAAGAGTTTGATCTAGTTCACAAAAGAAAAGCTTGTCGTGATTGTCATAATCATGAGCAAGATGAAGATACAAAAATGGTGGCGGTGAACTGTTGATTTTGTTACTTTTTAGCATGTTCCCGTAAGACTCGGGAGATTTCTGATCAAAATTGTTAAATTGGTTGAGAGGGAAGTCGAGGGGGAGTAACCATGACGTTTCTGGGAATGGTTCGCAGAACAGATCAGTCATATCAGTTCCACGGTCAATGAGCAGGACTCTGTTTGTAAGGAGAGCATATAGAAATGCTGAGGCTAGGGTTAGTATCCTGTTTCCCAAGCCACTGAACGATATCCACACAAGATAGTTACAATCTCCTGGTCCAATTTCTTGGTTAGCTTTGAGTTTTTCCACCGTTCTATTGTAGGAGTCGGTGTATGGACCACAACGTTTATGGAGAGCTTCATACCTCCGTAACCTTGAAAGTAGATAAGAAGAAGGCTTGTAGGATGATAATTTGCGATAGAAGATGGATTGGTATCTGCTTACACAAGATTGGTCATCAAACCCCACAGCCAGAAGGCCATCATTCAGTTTGCCTTTATGCTCCTCGATGTATATTGATGAATCATCTTCTGAACATAAAAAGCAGAGAAGGTTAAATAAATAAAAATGTAAAATCAAATAAGGAACTGTCAAGTAGATCAGAAACTGCAACAAGCAAAAGTCAAAATTACCTCGCTACTAGATGTTAGACAATTTCACAAGGATGAGATTTTCAGCAACAAAAACCAGTGTTGTTAGAATAGTGAAATGGAATCGAACCATTTCGAGGCTTGGTGAAATTGTATATTAGATTTGTATATATTTTTTGTAGATATTAAGTACCCGTAGAGTTGTAAAGATGCTAATGTTTCTAGCTAATTAACAATTCGGACCCATTCAGAACAACTCACCTAGCAATTTGGTCTAATTCACTTAAAATGAATCGCTGCTTCAAACTGATTCACTTACGGTTCTCAAGTATAGTGATTTATGAATCCAATTGGAATTGTTTTAGGGTGAATCGTACAATTCACAGATTTGAATCACAACTATGACAACTATGACAAAAACAACTAAGGAACTAGTAAATGCATGGTATTGTCACAATTACCTTGGCTAAGTTTTTCCTCCATCAGCTACATAATAATTATCACAATGCAAAGCAGACGTGAATTAAGGTTGTTAATGTATCCGACTCAAAGCAGATCATTCCAAATCCAAACTTCACCAGATTACGTGTACATTGGGTCCGGATCTAATCCAACGAGCTATTGACTTTGATCTTCATTGGATTGAGCTTTACTAGATCCCAAACACAGATCCAAATCTAATATAACAGCATAATTAGATTAGGGTCAGGTCCAATTCAAGAGACCATTATATAGAAAACACACACTTATCTGCATAATATATCACTTGCAAAACCTATGTGCAGACCTTAAAGTCACTCGAAGTAGACTTTTCAAATGGTAAAATGATCATCAACATGAAAATTACAACTCATTGTACTATTGGATCACCTAGCATGACTTCCATGATGTACCAATAAGTAGAAACCCAGAGAATGTAGACTCTAAACTAGTTAAATCAGAACTAAAACAGACCATAAAGCAGAATTTCAAACTTAATTAGGTAAAAACTAATTTGTTTATGATAAGTTTAATCACGGACCCAATTCCATTACTTAGAGACAATCTCCAATTTGTTGATTGAAATAACAAAAAACAAATCAGAGACCCAAAAAATAAAGCAGCTTCAAAAAGGACAAGATCATCTGTTTCTTATAGTCACTTTTTCAGTGAGTCTAGAAGTAGAAGAAGAGATCTCAAAATAGGGTTTTAGGGACAACACCTTAAACCTCAACTCCTGAAAATGAAATCTTCACCAACCAAAGCTACCCAATTCAGAAGCAAAATCAAGAGAAATCAAGAACACTACCAAACTAAACCTAGAAGACAAAACCCATTACTTATTTCATCTAAATAACATCAAATTACCCACCATTTCTAGGTTTTCCTTCGATCAACCTCGCTTCCGCAAACCCCCAAAACTGATCCGATGGTGGGTGTAGATAAAACAATGAAATTGTGATCACAACCGGCAACACCATCAAAATAGCAACCGAGATCCCCATCAATCCCACCATGTTAAACCCATATTTCCTCTCTGTAACTCCAGAGGCTCCGCCATTTCCTGGATCTGTGTGCTTCGAATTAGACACGTACCTCCTCATTCTCTTTATATTCATACAAATCACCTCATCTTGATGTCAATCAAAACCGGTTGGTTTTCTTTGCGGTTTAGTTTGTAGATCTGGGTTTGGAGAGAGAGCTGTGTTTTGTATCAAATTAGATAGGGAATTGTATTATGTTCGAGTAAATGGGGAAGAAGAGAAGTTACAGAAAAGAAAGATAAAAGGGTTTTTGAAAATAAATGATGGGGAAGGTTGATTGTAATGTGGAAATGTAAGTGAAGCTACGGTTTGAGAAGTTGAAGAGAGTTGTCACAGAGACTAAGTTCAACTCTGAATTCCCACGTTAATGGCGAAGGGCTTTTGTAGTTGTGAAGACAACCGACAGAGCACTTTCAAGGGTGGAAATGTACAAATAGACGGCCAGGATTTGAACTTGATAGAATCTGGAACCTGTATCCGATGGCCGCTTGTTAAGTACATCTCCGCATACCTCATATCAATATATTATTTAGGAGCATTCAACATATGATACAAAGGTGGTGTATATTAAAATTATGTACTGAAATTAACAACACTTATCATTTTTTTCCATAATATAAATGACAAGGGGTCGTCTCTCTCAAACCCTCTGGCCTCTAAAACCCTAACTTTAGAAATGTAAGAGTTATTTCGGCGGAGACACCTGTTCCCTCTTCTAGCTCTATCATCGGTCAATCTCTTGCTCTCCCTTCTCGCTGCCGCTCCTTTTTGCCTACCGCTAGCTCTTCTCCGTTGTCCCTCAATTTTTGCTTAGCCACTTTCTAATCAATAAATAAATAATGTATGGATAAATAAATAAATAACTAAATGATATTAACATAAATAATAAAATTCAAACAACAATATACTCATAACCAAACAATAAAATAAATTTAAAAATAAATTAAATTCAATAAAGTAAAAGTGGAGTAAAATAAAATTGAGGCATGTATAACATATAATGTCTTTAAAATATATTCGTTCTTTACGTTAGTGCAAGAGTTGGTTTGAGGGTTTCCACCCACTTGTTATGGGTTTCACCCTCTTATTCTTGGAGTTCTTATCCTCTTATCGTCGTCAAGGTCTACCTACTTTCAGTGGAGCACTTGAGCATTATGCTTTATCTAAACTATGTTTTAGTATTTTCTTGTATCTCATGTAGGATGTACTCCATGATTAGAGATTTAAATAAAAATGGAATAAAACTTTGAATATATATATATAAAGTTGTAAAATTGTTTTTCTGATAAAATAATGTTAAAATGATTAAGGAATTGTGCAGTAATGTAAACTACAACACCTCGTCACTTTTGAATTACATAAAATCATGTATTAACATCATTCTAAGTGTCTTTTTTAAGATCAGAAGATATTAGACCTTATGCCCACTAGTTCCCTTAGGGCATATCCACAAACACCCTAAAACGTCTTTAGCCAATATTAAAATTAATCTACAAGAACCCACAATGTCCTTCCTGGATATCATGTTTGACAATCTACCTTCTAATCACTAGCCAACCTAATGTTGGTTTCAATAAGTTGTTATGGAAAAAACACTTGTTAAGAAAAGTTAGTTTTAGGGTGGCACTAAGTACACCAACAATTTTTTCTCACCTCACCGTAACTCTTTTAACACTAACATTTACTCGTTTATTTTTTCTTCACAATTTTTTGTTTCTTATTTTTACCCATCCTTTTAAATGTTTTAATCACTCTTTAGATGATATTCTTCAAATTAAATATATATTTTCTTTTTCTAAAGTCTTTTGTCTCCCCTTCTCATAACTTTCTTTGGTTAATACATTTGTCAAATTAAATTTTTTATTCTTTTAATTCTGAAATATTTATTCGTTTTTATTTTAAAAATCTAAAATGAAATATTAAATAATTAAATAATAAATAACGATTTTGTTGATTTAAATTTTTATTCTTTTAATTGTAAAAATATTTTCTCTTTTTTTTATTATTTTTTTACCAATTTTTCAGCTCCTTGGAAGTGTTCTCTTACCCTTCAGGTCGAGACTAATCCTTCCGGAGTTTGAGGTTCTGCAAGGGTTTATAAACTTATCTCCCACCCAAGATTTGACTGAGGTAAGACTCGAACCCGTGATCGGGTCCCTCAACCTGCCTCGGGGTCTCCTCCCCGAATAAAAGTTAAAAATGATTTCTTGATTTAATTTTTTATTATATTTCAATTTTAATAAAATTCAAATATAAAGTAGCAAAATAAAATATTGAGTTAAAAACTTGTCAAATTCAATTTTTTTATTCTTTTAATCTTAAAACATATATCCTCATTTATTTCATAAAATTAACGTAAAGAACGAAAATTAAAATAATAGATAAAATGAATTTGATAATTTAAGATTTTATTCTTTTAAGTTTAAAATTATTTATTCTACTTGATTTAATAAAATCCAAATAGAAGGTAATAAAATAAATATAAGATTGAAAATTTGTCCAATGCAAGTTTTTTTATTCTTCTAGTTTTAAAAAATTATTTTATTAAAATAAAAAGTAAATAAAATATAGGACTAAAAATTGTCAACTTTGAGTTTTTTTATTTCTTTAATATTAATATATTTATTCTCTTTTAAATTTAAGAAAATTAAAATAAAAATGTATCCATAGGTAAGTGAGAATAAGAAGCTGTTTTGGACATAAATGTAATTCTTAAAAAAATACATCTTATAGGAGGATATTTTAATAATAATAATAAGTTGGTGTGGCAAGAAAAATGTGTGGTGTGATTAGCGGCTCCCATACCCACAGAGCCTAAAGATACTTAAGGAAGGCTATCGTCATGCTAAGAATTTGAGCATGAGGCCCACAATATACTTTGAGCACTAAGGCCCTACAAAATCAAGTATTAAGCTCCAAGAAACATAAGCACTAAAAGTCGAAGAAAAAGATAACATATTTTCTTGTCTAGTAGAATTTGACCCTTGCACATTAGAATAGGCAGGGCAGAAGTTACCATCCAAGCCAAAGGGTTGTAGGCAACGAACGAAAAAAGATTGTTAATCAATCCATCTTTGTAATATAATTTAGTGATATTTATGTTTTATCAAAAAGTTTTTTATTTTTTATTTTTTATTTTTTATCTTTAGATTCTTATGAGATGTAAAAATAGTCATAATCCTATATTTTCTATGTCTTTGAAGTTGGAGGGGCTAAAGAACACAATAGAAATGTTAGATAGTTGAATTTGATCTTTTTTTAAGCTAATTTATAATATATGTTACATTAGATCATCATTCGCACAAAAAGATATGGACAATACTTACTATTAACACGAGAAATAAAATTGTCACACCAAGTCTCAATAAATAGACAATAACTTCTCACCTCATATCTCCAATTTGTTAGTACTACTAATTGTTGAAATTATTGTATCTTGTATTATTCTTCTTCTACAGGACAATTATATTTAAGCAAAATGTATTTTCTTGAGAAAATTTATTATTTTTCAAAAAATTAAGAAATTTATGTTTTTGATTGCTAATAATATTTTGAAAAATATTTTCTCAACCCTCTGTTTTCTCAGGAGAGAAAATTTGATGTTCTTGTAAATTTTTTAAAATATCGTTAATTATGTTTATGCTCATATTGAATGAAACTTCTTCCTTTTTTTCTCTCTTTATATTAAATGGCTATACAAAAAAAATAAAAATTGTAAGGATACATGTATGCAAGTATATGTGGTTGTATTTCAATAAATTTCAATTAGATTATTAAGATCAAAACAATATGTGTGAAGTAGATACATACATATATATATATATATATATATATATATATATATATATATATATATTTAACTTAAGCATGGGAGTTGCTTTACTAAATTGCACGAGGAGCATGAGATCATTTTTTTAACACTTATCTTTCCATCTCTATCCAATAAATTTTGCTATGGAGTCATTTTAAGGTATTTTTAAAATTTGGGGTTCTTACCCAACGTGAAAGAAACGTTGTGGAAAAGGGTGAAAAAGACTCCTTAGAATGTAAAAACCCCGAATATCTAGTTAAATTTTATTTATTGGTTTATTTAGAATTTTTATAGCTGTTGGAAGTTTGATTTGATACTTGAGACCTTTGAAACATTTAGATTTGATATTGTAGACCTTCAGAATCCTAGTAAAACCCGATAAAACTCCGGTTTGAAACTGTAGAAAAATAGATCTAATAATTTCAGACATTTCGATGTTAAGATCATGATTTTTGAATATTATTTGATATTTTTACTAACTAAATGTATGATTTTGGTGAATAAAATTGACTTTGGTGACTCTCGCGAACTTGTAAAACCTTAGTAAAATACCTGTTGAAAGTAATAAAATGGTAGTAGGACGGATTTTACACGTGTCGATGTGAACAGAATAATTTTAGGAATGTTCTATATTTTTAATAAAATTGACATATGTTTTAAGTAGAAAAATAAAATTGGGAACTAGTGAATTATGATTTGGAAATCTATTTTCATTATTCCTTCTTGTGGAAATATCTAGATTGATCATAGAAACGGTAGAGTAGCGTTTTCAACTGCTTATGAGTCATAAATTCAGTTGGAATTTAAATTCATGGAATGTGTACAATATTTTTCAGGTTGCTAAAGTAAGAATTAATGGTGAATGAGTATATCTTGAATCAAATGGAATGTATTTGAATGAATAATACAAGTAAGTATAGCTAAGTGAAATAGATTCGAATTATACATGAATTATAAATGTTTATTGGTGATTTGAAGTGAGTTGAAAAATTAAATACGTAAATGGAAACTGATTATATACGTGTAAAATATATATAAATAAATGAAATTGAATTATGAAGTAGTTGCGACAGGTTGAGTTAGTTGGATTTAAATTGAAACTGGACTCGAAAGCGACAGTGATTGTATTTTAAGTTGGAAAGTTTTGTTTTGTGAATATATTTTCTTGATTTTGATTCTTATACGACATTGTACTTATATGAAATGTTTAAATGTAAGCATGCTATGTACATAATTATGCATTGTGTTATATTAGCATTCACAACTGATTTTGATATTGAAGCATGTAAGACTTGCGAAGGCAAGTCGAATATGAAGTCATTTCGTTAGAAATTAGTCCCAGATGAGTGTTATGCGTAACCTCATTGTTTGTAGGACTGTCATAACAATGATTTTAAATCCTTGAAATGACTGTGAATTGAGTAACGGGGGGTTGTGGCTACCTTGTAACGATCATACAAGGGTTAGACCCGCTCTATTATTTATAAGGAGGGAGTTTGTGAATTTCGTTGAAAATGATGCATTGTTTTACTGAACATGATCATAAAAATTTATATTACTGGCATGTATGATACATTTGTTGAATGATGCATGTGTGTTTAATAAATGTTTTAAATGATTTCAATTACATGTTTCCCTAAATGCATATGATTATCATATCAAGTTATATATTCACTGAGCTTGTGGTATGCTTACTCCATTTTATCCAATATTACAGGTAAAAATTTAAAAGGAAAAAGGAAAGCAAGATAATGATACACACTTGATTCAAATTTCTGCTTTGTTGATGTATGTATGGAGGAGATGGTTTGTTTTTGTTTTATGTTGCTATGTATACTTAACACATACTATATGTATATTATCACATAGATGGGTTGAGTGATTATATAGAGGGTGGTTGAATATTTTGGTTATGAAATACTGGTTAATGATATATATGATTGTATGATTAAATGGTGGATGAAATAGATGAATGAGATGATTATCTATATATATATATATTTGATTTAATTTGTGGTATATCAGGTTTAATTGTGAGATGTCCAATTTATAGAGACATGCTGTCGAAATTTTAAATTTTTTTTTGTAATTTCGTTAAGGCTGACAATGTCTTTTATATTATATATTAGGTATGTATAATATATAGTACACTGTGCCGATTATGTTAAGGGCGTCGTGAGATGCCTATCTCACCGAAAGCCATTAGCGTGACTTAAACTTTGGTCTTTGTCAGAACTCTGCAACCAAGCCTACCTTGTAGCCACAAATTCTTTCAAACTATCAAACATACCATTAGTTTTCTTCCCTTTCTTTATATGTTAGAAGGAATTAATTAAATATTTTTGGATAGTTATTAAAGCATTTAAAATAGGATTCTGTTGTTATTTTTTTCTTGTTTTGTATTCAAGTAAATTTGTAAGGGATTGGTCTAGCCATTTACACAATACTCTATACCTGATCTTGACACTATCATCACCTCCAAATTGATATACAGTTCAAATGGTCCCAATTTTCTTTTTATGTTATTATTGTCTTTTATTTTTTATATTTATACACATACCATTTTTTCAGGTAGCAATTTTATATCTAAACTAACAATATCAGCTGAGTCTCAACACTTATCGTACTTGCACATATCTTAGATTCTAATGTTTGAAACTTTGAATATCCTTCGTTTTCAGAAAAGGAAAAAAAAAAGAATATCCTTATGGTTAAACTTGTAACCGTATCACAAGAATCCAATAAGTCGTTTTAATTCATTTGTATTTCTTTTTTTCTTTTTTTTTTTATTTGGGTTTTAAAGAGCAGCATGGAGGGCCAAACGTTGCAGATAAACGAAGGAGAGGTGGCGGACACGCGTTGAACGCAGATTCGTCCATCTTACTGGATGAAATGAAGACAACTACCTTCGGTTGAGCTGAGCGATTGGTAACATCCCTAACACACGCGCGCGCACACACACACCCACACAATAATTTGAAAGAAGAAGAAGAGGAGACCCAATTCGAGAAGAGAATGTCTGCAACAGCTTCTTTTTGTTCATCAACAACAGCTCTTCAGTCCCAAATCAATGGATTTGCTAATGGTCTTAAGCTTCCAAGACCTTCGCTCTCTCCACCCACTTCTTTCCCTTTAACAAGGTTCATTTTTTCTGATCTCTTCTTTTCTTATTTAATGGGATTTTGGTGAAAACATGTCAAATTCCTGTTTTTTGATGTTTTTTCGGGATACCTTCAAGAGGATTTTTTTATGGGTCTTGAGTTTTTTGGTTTAATTTAATGGGAAACTTGGCTGTAGTCTATGGTAATATCATATATCTTGGATATGGATAAAGCTGGGTTGTACTGAGCCTCTTAGATGTAAATTCGAGGTTGTTGGAGTTACTGATTTTGGGTATCTATATATGACTTTGGTCTTCTGAATTGTGGTTTATGCGTTTGTGATTATGACCAGCTGAGCTTTGATTTTTACTTGAAAAATTGTTTGAACAATGAGTTAAGCGACTACCTGTTGTGTTTGATTGCGTCGAGTTTTAATTCAAGCATTTTTCTGAAGGAAAATGACTCGCATGCTTACAACATTCCAGTACCCTTGGCCAATTGGAGAATATTTGTGAAATTCATTCAATCTTACCTATCTTGGTAATTCAGGTTTTATTAGAGAACTGCCAAGTGCCAAGCACTTTTTTGACAGTTTAATTGGTTATTTTTAATTGAACATAAACCTTGTGAGGTTCATTTTTTGGATACAGATTCGCGGTTATTTGACAACCCTTTTTCATAACCGAGGACAATAAGTCAAGTTGATCATAGATGTGCTTGTTAAATAGTGCTTCATTAGGGGCGTTTATGCGAACCTCTTGTTTTGCATAATTGACCCCCCATTTACTTTTAGTATGCATGTACTAATTCATTTGGCCAAATAAAAGCGTGGGGGAGGGGGTGGATTGAGGGCAAAATAACAAAATGATGTGGATACTCCAGGTGTGGCATTGCTGAGAATCACGTTTATATGGCATATAGTATGTATACGTAGCACATAATTTGATGCATGAAAGTACTGTTGCATGGCTTATCATACATGGCCAAGGGTTTTTGTAATTTTTAAGTTTGATTTTGACTTGCTGTGCAGTTGCATGTTATTGATATACTATCTTTGAATTCCAGGAGGAAGTTTCGGATGGCAGTGATGGCATCTCGTGTGGATAAATTCTCAAAAAGTGATATTATTGTTTCTCCTTCAATTCTCTCAGCTAATTTTTCAAAGTTGGGCGAGCAGGTTTTCTCTTTTATCTATGTTATTAGAATCGCTGAATATTGTTTTTGGGAATAGCTTGGAAATTTTTGCCCACCTGCCTGATGCACCAAGAAATTATGTTCTTTCCCTCTCGTATAAGTTCATTTTTTATGTTTAACATGCAAGTTACCATCTGGCCATTACACTTACCTAAATGCAATGTCTTCTGGAAAAATTTTCCCCCTATAACATGCATGTTTATTCCATTGCTAGCATCGCAGTACTCAGATCTCTTAAATTGGCTTTTTGAAATTTTACATTGAAGAACAGAAATTGAGATTTATTGTGATTTTATCTAGGTAAAAGCAGTGGAGTTGGCTGGATGTGATTGGATTCATGTTGATGTTATGGATGGCCGTTTTGTGCCAAACATTACAATTGGACCACTTGTGGTTGATGCTTTGCGCCCAGTGACAGATCTTCCACTAGATGTGCATCTGGTATTTCTTTTCTTCTTTAGGTT
Organism: Paratinospora sagittata; assembly: GCA_035771175.1. NCBI lineage: Eukaryota > Viridiplantae > Streptophyta > Magnoliopsida > Ranunculales > Menispermaceae > Paratinospora > Paratinospora sagittata. Next base: position 10,983,216 of record CM069602.1, on the reverse strand, counting down.
TCCTAACTGTTTCTTGTCCATGACAATCTAAAACAACGAACGTTCGTTTTGGGTGGGTCTTTATATTTTCTAATGGCAAGTGCAACCCTTTTAGATGATTGTGGAACCAGAGCAGCGAGTGCCGGATTTTATCAAAGCTGGAGCTGATATTGTTAGTGTCCACTGTGAACAGTCTTCCACAATTCATTTGCATCGAACAGTTAACCTGGTAAGATATAGTCCTGGAACTAATGATTCATTCATTAACATCTTAGTGCATTATATGTGAGAAGGTGAAAGCACACCAGCCGCATAAGTAGGCTAAAACAGCAATATTGCCTTAAAGATGGCACTGGAGGCATTTCACGAGCTTCCATGATTAGGAATGACATTGATATCAAATATATTTAGTCCTGAAAAAGGAGAGGATCATCAGACAATACATTATTGCCCAGAGAGGCGTTGTTGTAATCTCATGAGGAGTCTATGTTGTTGTACTTTGTCTTTCTTTCTTCTTCTGTTGTACCTCTAACCTATTGAGTTTGCTATGACAAATGTTACAAACCAATTTCTGTTTCTTTTGATTCAGATTAAAGGTCTGGGAGCCAAAGCTGGTGTAGTCCTGAACCCTGCTACACCTTTGAGTACCATAGAATATGTTCTTGATGGTAAGGCTTCCATTGTTAAAGCAATGTTAATGTTTTCAAGAACCTGTATCTGCACCTTGGTATACAATTCCAAAAAAACTGCATACTTGATACTTGTATTGGGTATGTTTTTCTGCCATGTCTTTGTGGGTATTATCCTGAATGAGTTGAGTTCTTGATTCATGGCGGAAAACAGATACAGTAGTAATCTGTTTTTGTTTTTCCTTATGGTCATGAGACAACTATTTGTTTGTCATGCATTCTTGTAATCTTACATATCCACACATTCTTCAATCCAATAGCTGCAAGTTGTTTTTGTGAGGTCAGATAGAGTATGCCGAACCTCAGCTTTGCCACAAAATTGCATTTCTTGTAAGATGGAGGAACTGAGATTGATTGATATTCTTCTTTGCTTGTGTGCAGTGGTGGATTTGGTCTTGATTATGTCTGTAAACCCTGGATTTGGTGGACAAAGCTTTATTGAAAGCCAAGTAAAGAAAATCTCTGACTTGAGGAGGATGTGTGCTGAGAAGGTAAAGAGATAGAAGCTTGCGGTTAATCAGATGAAAATAACGTCTGAGAAGTGGTTATGACAATTTGTATAAATTCTAACATTTTGGTACGCAGGGGGTAAACCCGTGGATTGAAGTGGATGGTGGAGTTGGTCCAACAAATGCATATAAGGTACTGTTTTAGAAGATCACACATATATAGATATATATTCAAAGCATTACTATGTTATGTTCACCTTCATAGCTGGCAAGGATATGGCACAGGTGAATGTCAGATGAGCTAACTCTTCATATAGTCCTATTAACTAAAGAATGAAGAGATAGAACAGTGCCAAAGAATCATTCTTTTGGTGCAGTGAAAAGTCTCAAATCAACCAAACTTAAAATGTGAGTTTTGAAATGTAAGGCTAGTTACTTGGTGCATAAAATGCAGAAGGATAGGAACACGCACAGATTACTCATAGAGGACCTCATTGTTGCTAGGAGGGTCAAAGCAAATAGAAATGCCTAGCAAAAGAAAAGAAAGTATATTCAATGCAATTTGAGAAATTTGGGAATCTTTAGTGCTAATTCACAGGACCTAGTCTACTAACTTTAGCAAATTCAGGTTCTTATCTTCTCTTTTCATTTGTCTCTCTGTTTCTTTGCTTTAATTTTCCTATCTATGCTTATCCTTCAGTTCCTTTAATTCTATTATGTTTCTTCAGTTTCTATCTATGTTTACCCCACACATGGGCAGGAGCTTCATGCACCAAGGCTGCCCTTTTTTTATTAGTCGGAGTGGCCGTTAACTTGGTGAAAAGTTAAAAATTTCTGATTAGAAGTATGATGCTATGGTTTATGCTAATGTAATTAGATTTAATGAGCTTAGGATTCCAATTTTTTGGTGATAAACTAATAAAATTATGAAATGTGAAAGTTGTGAATTTATCATTATATATATTTTTAGTTAATATTTTCTGGATTTTGCCTTCATTGCATGGTTCCTAATTCTCTTAACACTACCTTTTCAATTATATATTTGTTAATTACACTTGTGAGGCTAGTGAAATGGCACCCGGGCACCTACTAGTTCTGCCACTGCTTCTGTTATGATTCTTGTTCTCATTGTTGTTGTCATCATTATGATAGCATCATTATTAATATTGTTGTTTTTGTTTCAAAAATCTTTTAGACATTGCACAATTGTTTACGAACGAAATTAGTTAAGGCTATTTGTCCTGGCCTCCCTTAGACATGATTCATTTGCAACTTCCATTTTGGCTGGCAGGTTATTGAAGCTGGAGCTAATGCTTTAGTTGCTGGTTCAGCTGTCTTCGGAGCTAAAGATTATGCTGAAGGTATGACTACTTGATTAAAGTTGCAATTTATTTTTATTTTTTTCTGGTAATGTTTCTAGACAATAGAAGTATTTTGGCGACTCCTAATCCGAAAAATCTCTTGTTTGCAGCCATAAAAGGCATCAAGACTAGTAAAAGGCCTGTAGCAGTTCCTGCATGAAATATGATGCTCCGAAAGACTGAAATTCGAAACATGTACAAATTCATTCTGTGTTTATTACATGTCTTTTTATATATCATTTTACACAGTAGTGGTATTTCATTTCATGTAGTTTACAATTCAAAAAAAAAAAAAAAAATCTCCCCGTGTTCTTGTATCTTTGCTTTTCAATGCACCAGATTTTTCTTGAGAGAAATTTGGATGGTAGCAACTGGCAATAATGTTATATATTTGTGTGTGGCCTTTAATCAATCTGTTGTTTAAGGAGTTCTTACATAGAACAGTCCTAGCAACCCTAATGAGAGCAGGAAATGTTTTTCCATTTTAATTTTTTTCTGATCATTTGGTTGCATTTTCCTTTGTTTTTGCAGATAATAAACCAGCACGATTCGTAAGGGCGGCATATTGCAAACTTTGAATTGCTGTCAGATGCACTGTTACTATTTGATTTGGTTGTGACAACAAAAGAAATGAAAATAATGAAAAAAAGTTGAGAGTTTCTATTGTAAGCACAAGCACCATTACAAGGAGTCAAAAGAATATTTTGTACAGCAGATGAATTTCTTAAATAAGTCAGTGGTTCTATTATTACCACATTGTTCAAATTTGTATGGTTGCTTTGTCATTCATTTCTTAAAATCTACCAAGTTTCTTGGGAATCCTGAAGATTAGTCAAATTATTTATTTCTATTTGCATGATTGCTACTATCTGCCTATTGCATTTGCATCAGTGTTGAAATATTGGAATTTGGTAAGAATAGAACAGAAAGTTAACAAATACACTTCATCATAAGGAATACCATTTAAGCTACAGAGGCTTAACAATGGTTTCATATCACCACACATAAATGAGAGGGGTCAAGAATCCGCTGAGCTATTTCTATTAATTGTCTGGCCTCGTTTGAGAGAGCTTTTTCAAAATACTTTTAGAGTAAAAACACTTCTGGAGGTGTTTGGCAACAATTATTTTTTTAGTGAAACTGTGGTGAAAAAAAATAATTTTCTGCTTTTAGAAAAAGCTGGGTGAGACTTGCTTTTTTCAAAAGCGTTTTTTTAAAAAAGGAGGTTTCAAACGAAGTATATAATTAATGTTGTTATAACTATTATTTTTGCTAATATATTCGCTAATATAGTTGGTATTGCATTAATAAAAATGTCTTTTGTAAATTTTGGAAGTTTGGCAAAAAAAATGGCCATGAGCGTGAACTATTTCAAGTATTTTTATTATAACAGCGTATATTAGAGAAGAGGGCAATTAATTAAACTATAAAAAATAATTTTTTGTACCACATTCTATTCATACCACAAAAATATAATAACATACTATGTACACCACATCAAAATTTTTAAATTACCCTTCTCTTATTTTGAATTTTAACAACAACTCCCTCCACTGTAGTACCACATTCAAATAACACTCTCCACTTTTTCTCTTATTTTTAACCCTCAAAACCCTTCATCATTACACTTAAAACCTTCTAAATAACCTCCTTCATTGCTATTTTATCATCCTCAGCAAAAAAATTGGTAGTTTTGGCATATTTTCGATCGTTTTTAGGTGAAGATACAAATGTTGCGATTAGAACATTTTGAGAGGAAAATCTCTAAATCGGTAAGAGATTTGTTGTTTGTTTTTTTTTTATTATCTTATTTAGCATTTACATCTTCTGAAATGGTATGTATGAGTGTTTTTGTGCTCGAAAAAGTAGGAAATCGTATATATCAAAATTTAGCAATCACCGTGATCGATTCAGACCTGCAACACCGAACAGATCGCAGTGGCTCGTGAAAACTGAACAATTTTTATTTTTTTTAAAGTTTAAATAGTTGTATTTATATTTTAAGAGGTGACACTTCATCATCAAGTCAACTAAGTACTTCTAGGACCCTACCTACGGCATCGGCTAGGAGACGACACAGTGTTGAATCTAATTTGCCTAGCACCCGAGATGATGTGGAGGAAGCTGATGTACAACAACAACAAGAAGAGATAGATGAATCTACCAGAGAGGATGTTCCAATGGAGGATGCTGGTGGGCCCTACTAATACCTTAATTCTCACTAGTTTTAAGAAACACATTGTCACGTTCATATGAAAAAATGAAGTAATTATTTGTTTTAATTGAATAGTTCATATAATATTGATGAGGTGTGTATTGATAATACTAATTTTATTTAATCTTTGTTATTTTTTTTTGTGTTGAAGGAGCGGGCGTTACTTCGGTGTTTAAACCACGTCACCAAATTGCATGAGTGGGACTTAAGTTGTCATCCAGAGAAGCAAAGATTGGATGAGATTATTGAGTCATCCGGTTTGAAGCCACTCATCAACTACACCTACCTTTTCGCCAACAAAATCTTGATATGTGCATTTGTGGAGCGGTGGCAATCGGAGACGAATACATTTCACCTTTCGTTTGGTGAAATGACTATAACATTAGATGATGTTGATATGCTGCTGAAGATCCTAGTCACGGGGAAAACAGTCTCGTCACCTCCAGTGGACAATGATGATGCAATCTCGCTACTCATGCAAGCGTTGAGAGTCTTGTATGCCCAAGCCTATGAAGAGATCAAAACAGCAAAAGGGCAATCTGTGCGACTGAGTTGGCTTAAAGGACGATTTGGCAAAGCTTTGGGAGACAACATCCCTTACCCATCAGTCAAGTGCACAACGTGGGCTTACTTGTTATATTTGTTGGGATGCACGTTGTTTGTGGACAAGTCCGGCACACGAGTTTCTATTACATATTTACATTTGTTGATGGGCCTGAACGCGGTTAGTTCATACTCATGGGGGGCTGGTTGTTTAGCTTTGTTGTATCAACAGCTTGGGTTCGCCACTCGGCATGAAGTTTCTGAAATTGCAAGGTATCTCACCTTGCTCAAGGTATACTATTCCTTATTTTTTCACTTCGTTTATACTACTTCTAGCAAAATGGTCATTATACTAATTTCTTTTTCAATCATTCAGGCTTGGTGTTATGAGCATTTTACATTAGTTCGTCCACACCTCAACCTTTCAAATACGAACAACCGCCCACGAGCTCGAAGATGGATCCTGAAAAAAGAAATGGTGATAGGAAACCACCATGTGTGCATTTTGCGTGAGACACTTGATGACCTGACTCCTGAGGAGGTAATATAATATCTAATTATTATGGTTTTATAAAGTAATAAACTTTAGAGTAGTTAACGTACCTAATTATATTGTATTACACATTTCAGGTTGTTTGGGATTCTTATCGAAGTTTGAGGTCGGATCCTCCCTTCCACGAGATTACTTTTTATACTGGGTGCATCAAGAACATGGATGTTGTGGAGCCTTATCATCCAGACAGGGTCCTTCGTCAACTAGGTTACGGCCAAACAATTCCACCGTTGCCTCTTCGTCCAGTACAGGCAATTAGGGGCAGAAGAGCGAAACAATATCAAGTGACGTATACCTTGTATGATCAGACATGGGCGCAATGGGACAATCACTTGTTACATGTGACACACCCATGGGATGCAGTTCCCAATTATCTGGAGTGGTATCGTTCTATATCTCATCCGATCATTCAGAACCCAAAACACCGGAACATCAGTTCCCATCAAGAAAGGACTGTCGATAATAATCCAACTACGGTAACCTACAATGCATTTGTTTTTTCAAAGTGGTATCGTTAAGTTGTATGTTCACTGTATTATTTTCTTATTTTCTCATGTGTTTGGTTTAATTGTCTTTTTCACTATGCCAGCAAGTCAGGCGTGCCTTGGAAATTATCCTGCAGTGGAGATCCAGACCGGAGCAGGAGCTGCACTACCTGGTGTCATTGTCACTTGTAACACCCCGTAGTTTTAATTAAAAACCTACGTCGAATTATGCGTATATTGAGACGTATAATACGCATATTTTATACGTAAGAGGCAAATATATGTGTGTATGAAAATACATGCTAGATTTAAGGGATATTAGTAAATAAATAAAATTATTAAATGAAGATGATACATATGGGATCATCCTATATTGGTGCTTACAAGTTAAAAAATGGAGTTGAATTAAATTGATTAATTTATGGGGTTGGTTAATTAAATATGCGGAAGTGAATTGAGTTATAAATTAAATTAAGAAAATTGTGTAGATTGAAATTGAATTCTTAAATGAATTATAGAAATGAGATGAGTTGAATTCAATGAAATTTGATGGAGGAATTGGTTATTAAGGGGAGCCTAGGAACATAGGATCATTTTCATATCTACTTATCATCTCATTCTAATCTCATCTAACGTCCAAAAAGAAAAAAAAAAAGGAAAAGAAGTTGCAAAGAATAAAGAACGAACGAAAAGAAAGAACGAAGGAAGAAAGAAGAACGAAGGGAGAAATGCAGGATTTGCGTCAAATTCGGACCCACGGTAAGTGATTTTCACTCTATTTCTTCGTGAAATTAATATCTAAGCTAGATTTAACGATTCTAGCGGATTAATTTTAGCTATGGAAGTTGTTTTACAGTGTTTTCAAAATTGGGGTTTTTACCCAACTTGGATGAAAATTTGTTCGAAATGTGGAAAAACACTCCCTAAACTGTAGAAACCCCGAATATGTGGTTAGATTTCATTTCTTTGTTCATTTGGAATTTTTATGGCTGTTGGAAGTTTGTTGGAAGTTAGAGTTTAGGTTGAAAACCTTTCGAATCATATTAAACCCGATGAAACTGCAGTTTAAGGCTATAGAATGGTAGAATGAACTGTTGTGAGTCCATCGATGCTAATTTCATGATTTTTGGAGACCGTTTGACAATTTTAGTAAAAATTTACATATTTCCAATGAATAGTGACGACGTGAACAGTTCTGTGAATAGTATTATGATTATATCCGGTGAATAAAATGGAATTGGACTCCAGTGAAACTCCGGTTTGAGATCATAGAATCGTAGAGAACTGAATTCCGGACGTTTCGATACTAAGATCGTGATTTTTGGATATGATTTGATATTTTTAGTAGCTAAATATATGATTTTTGTGAGTAAAATTGACTTTGGATGCCTCTGCGAACGTGTAAAATCTTAGTAAAATACCTGTTGAAGGTAGTAGAATGGTAGTATGACGGATTTTACACGTGTCGATGTGGACAGAATAATTTTAGGAATGTATTATATTTTTAATAAAATTGATATATGTTCCAGGAGAAAAATAAAACTGAGAACTAGTGAAAATATGAATTGGAAATTTATTTTCACTGTTCTTTCTTGTGGAAATATCTAGATTGACCACAGAAACAAGATAATAGTTTCTTCAACTGCTTATGAGTCCTAAATTGAGTTAGAATCTAAAGTCAGAGATTGTGTATAATATTTTTAAGGTTGATCTTTATTATTGGTGATTTTACGTTAGTTGAGAAATTGAATATGTAAATAGATATGAATAAATGAAATTGAATTATGGAGTGGTTGTGACAGGTTGGGTTAGTTAGATTTAAATTGGAGCTGAACTCGAAAGCAACGGTGATTGTAATTAAGTTGAAAAGTCTTGTACTGTGAGTAGTTTTCTTGATTTGGTTCTTGTATGACATTGTATACATATAAAATGTTTGATTTTATGCATGTTATATTTATATGTAATGCATTGAGTTTTATTGATCATGCAAACTGATTTTTAGCATTTGGCCCTTATAATAATGTCATTTCGTTAGGAATTAGACTCGGATGAGGTTTTGCGAAACCTCGTTGTCAGTAGGCCTATTCTAACAAGAGTTGCGATCCTTGAAATGATTGTGAATTGGGAAATGAGAGGTTGTGGCTACCTTGTAACGGTCATACAAGGGTTAGACCCGCTCTCTTGCCTTGAAGGAGGGAGATGGTAAATTTTTTGATGAAACTGTGCACTGATTTATTGAATGAGCATAAACTATATATTGTGTGCATGTATATTATTTTGATGAATGTTGCATATGTGCTTTTAAAATATTATAATTTAAACGATTTGATATGCCATGTTTCCCTAAATGCATGCGATGGTCATGTCAAGAGCTATACTCACCGAGCTGTTGTTTGCTCACCCCATTTCCTTCACCATTTCAGGTACCGAGTCGAAGGGAAAAGGAAAAATCTGTGAGTGATAATCACGTGATTGCAGTCATCTGGTATATGTATGCATGCTTGGAGGAAATGAGTTATATTTTTTTTTTATGTTGATATGTATAATTATCACATACTATATATATAATATCACCTAGATGAGTTGTGTGGTAATGTGGATTATAGTTAAATACTTTAGTTATGAAATGCTTGTGATGATGGAATAGGATGATCGTACATATTTATCATGTGAGAATTTAATTTGTGGAATGACTGGAATGAATGAGATATATATATATTTGATTTGATTTGTGGTATATCAGGAAAAAAATGTGAATTATCCATTTTATGGGGAGGTGCTGTCAAAATTTCTAAAAATTTTGGGAATTATTGTGAATGTCCGTTGAGGCTGACAGTGTATTGTATATTGTATATGAGTATGTACAATATATAATACATTATACCGGTCATGACGTCAGCCTACGTCAGGGGCGTCGTGATATCACCATTGACTTTATGATTGAAGTCCTCTCTGGAACTACCTTATAGAGTACTAGTAGGAGTGAAGAAGTAGGGCCATCAAGGAATGAACGTGTTAAATTTGGGACTTCCTTGGGTAGGAGTGACGAGGCAGGGCCTTCAGTACAAAGGACATATCACCGTAAGCGCAGAGGCAGCCAGTAGTTTCTTTCTGGGTTTTTTTTTTAACAAACCATATTGTTAAACTTGGAATGATGTGTAATATATTTGTTTATGTAATGGCTACTATGGAATGCATTGTTTTGTAATGACTACTCGACATTATTTAATTTCCAATGTATCTATTATCATGTTGTACAATTGTGTGTTTTCTTTCATTGTTGCGGTGAATGTAACAGGTGTCGAAAGTTTTAAAAGTCAATCATACACGGTTCGGTTACACAGTACCGAACTGTGTCACTCGGTTCGATTGCTCAATTCTTCGTTGCATTTGGTTCGGTTACGCCATACCGAACCGAGTAACATAATTCGATTAGAATAACCGAATAGTACATTTAATATTAACTTTCTATTTTTTAACAAATACGGTTCGGTGGGATGTAACCGAACTGGTCATTTCAGTATTTTTGTGGTATAAAAAGTGGCTTTTGTGGTAAACTTAGTGTTTGCATGAATGTAACATGCAACATACATGGTTCGGTGTTGTAAAACAGAACGGAGTCCAAATGTTCGGTCAACTTGACCGAACATGTGTTTTATATTCGGTATTGAGTGACCGAATCGAATGACATTGTTCTGTACTGAGAAACCGAACCACTCATTTTCCTTTTTTTTTAGCAAAACATTGCTAAATAATGAATCTTGTGTGGAATTTATGTACAAAATACTCCAAAACATTCAATTATCTCAAATTAAAGTAACAAATATAGATTGTTTACATTGCTCAAATTTACAATTTGTCTATAAACTTCAAAATAACAATTGTATCGTATTGCTATGGAGTGTTAAGGTCTACTGTATCTATGGTGACTCTTTCGCGGTCCAAGTTATATATAATGTAGGGCATCTCCTATCCTCTGGTAATGGGAAGGCAGAATGTATGCCAATCTGGTGATATTGGAGGTATTGGACATGCCGGAACGAGCATAACCTGCAATGAACACATCCATATCATCACTTGCATTCCATGTGTAGCATATATGTGTTCAACAGTAATAAAAATTAAAATCTTATCATACCTGTACAAAGTGGTTATTGTTGACATAACCAATGCCAATCATATGCCGTGTAGTAAATGGTGGAGCCTCGTTGCGGAGTGGTAAAAATGTCAAACATTGAGTAGAAGACAGAAGCACTACCATTAAATTATAACATGAGGCTATCATTAAACCCATGTCTGGCAAAGTCATCCATTCATGGTAAGGTGCTAGAGTGTCGAAGCAACTCAAAGACGTGATTATCTTTTGCACCCTTTCTGAACTCCCCAAAATTATCGTGTAGTGCTCTTTGAAGCTCCCCACCTCTCTCAATAAATCCTCCATCACCTGTCGCCAACCTTCTGATCCTAAACCCAGTGCCACGACAATGGCCCGATGCCCACAGTGTCCATCGGGTTTCACATCTACAACTTGACTGATATACTAGCGCCAACTACTAGGAAGCTGATCAACATAGACATGAGATTTGATTAAGCATGTCCAGTGGATCTTCTTTGATACAATAATAACTACAGGTGATATGGAAGAAGAGGCATGGGCAGCTATCGCATGCTCAAACAGTGAGGGACTTCTTTTAGTTGATTTATCAATCTTCTTGGATGGCCTCCCTCTTGTTTTCTTCATCTCCTCAGGCTCCGCGATAACTGATGATGAAGGAGTATTAATCTCTCTGATTTTCTGAATCATTCGAGCTTTGGTAGTATCATCAAAATTCTCATATTTCCTTAATAACTGTTCAACCTCAGCAGCAAAATTTAAATTTGGTTCGTGTTCAGACTTGGCATATTCGCTTGTTTATACAAAACAAGCTCATGGGCACAAGGTAACCCATGTATTCTTTGTAAACTACACCCACAAGCATTTCGGTCCATCCTAATATGTTCACTCCATTATAACTCTTCGGATACCTTCTCCAATGCAGCTTTAGAGACAAAGCCATGCAAATTTTTGTAAGTAGAAGCCTGATAGTTAATTGCACCATGTTAAGGTTCTTCTCAAATGAAGCCTTGATCTCTGTGTGCTGCAATTCAAGCATTGAATTGATAACCCCCTAAGAAGTCTCAAAGTTTCCTTGAGAGGAGCCTAAATATCTTTTCAACTTGGAATGAGCACTCTCTGCCTTGTTAGTTGTGGTGTTCCCAATATGCATATATTGATTTGTCTATGCTTTCACAAACCTTTTTTTATAGGGATCTAACCATGCAGATTTCAGATATTCCACCAAACTAGAGCACACACTGTACTTTGCTGCCAAGCCTTGCTTACGTTTGAGAAAGTCCTCCACTGATGTACTTGCAACCAACTCATGCCACGAGACCATAAAAGCATCAAAGTCAACTTTCTTCTCAAACAATTTTCTTGCTTTAGACACCACATTTTTGCTTATGTGCCATGTATAGAGTAGGTGAGCACTACCAGAGAATATTACTGAAACTGCAATGAGAAATGTCAACTCTCTGTCTGTCACGATCACTTTTGGTAGGGGCCAACCATCCAACAATTGCTTCAATTTATCAAGAGCCCAAGTGTAATTGTTTTCACTTTCAGACTTTAAATATGCAAGCGCCACTATGAATGTCATGTTCGTTGATGTCACACCAACAATTTGTAACAATGAAAATATGTATTTGTTAGTCTTGTACGTACAATCCATTAATAAAACATGTGAAAAGCATTTTAGAGGATCCACGGCAACGAGGTGAGCCCAAAACAAGTCTTTCACAACATCAGTCCCCTTATCACATCTGTGCCACTTGACATATTCTTCTTCTTTTAGCTTGTGCAACAACTATTGCATCTAGGATCTACCTTCATACTCCTTTATCCTATGTTTTTGTTTCGCATTGTAGATTGTCTTCAAGGTAGATGCATTAGTTTTATCTCTATCTTTCAATTCCATTAGGATGTATTTTGGCTTGGCATTGGTCTTGGTCATCTGAACCATAATATTCGTTTCTTCCTTCGTTAACCTCCCAACATATGAATGGCCTTCCATGTACTTTGCTGAAGGATGATTGTGAGTGCCATATGCTACCTACATTGTCCATTCATTATCTCGAGAAACTAACATCCACACTTCTTTGTCCCAGTGTTGCTCCTATTCTTCTTCTTGTTATCAGAAATTTTGGGGGCAACAAATTTATAGTGATCGAACCTTTCACAGGCAAAGGTAATTTTAGGTCGCCTACCTTTCCCCTGCATCAGAATTCTTACTTATAATTACCAAACCATTCCTCCGCCCAACTTCTTGTACCCATGAAATCAACTCTTCCTTCGTCGTGAATGGAACGTCATGGGTAAATTGTTCAGTATAGTCTACAACAATGTCCAGTGGCACAACAATCTACACTGGCTCACTTGGCTCTTTGTCCTGAAAGTAACAGATAATTTACATTAGACAACATGAAGAAAAAAAAAACTTGAATTGTTCTGAAGTCATGACCGAACCTATAGGTATGGTTCAGTCAGGATGACCGAACAATTCATACTACAAGGGGGTTTTCGTGTGGTTCTGTCGTTTCTACTGAACTGATACGTTAGGTTCAGTAACTACGATCGAACTGCATGAAAACCAACGTCGCCTTGTGGTTCGGTCCTGAGTGACCGAATAGTACGTATCGGTTCGGTAAAGACAATCGAACTACACAAATGGGAACAGGAAACTTCGAAAACCCAAAAAAAAAACTTCAAAATTACCTTCGAATGATGTGCGTCATCTTTCGAACATGAATCCATCGCCATAATGCAATGAAAATGGGTCGAAAACCACTAATTTTATAGTAACCTACAAGATTCAACGTTTGAAATCGCGTTGGGTAAAAATACCAAAAAAATACTTGTAAACACACGAAAAATGCAACTAATATTTTAAATATGATTCACATACCTTCAAATGGCCATTTGGAATGAAAAAAAAACCCTCAAAGAAGTGAAGAAAAATGGTGGAACTAGAATTGGAAACAAGGTGACGTTTTGAATGGTGATGGGGTAGGGTTAGCAGTTTTGTGGAATGAGTTTGAAAAATAAATTGAAATTAAGGGCATTTTAGTACAATCACATGTGGGTATTATTGAAAATCACTTTTACTGGTTTTTTGTAGGAGGAAGAGTGTTTTTTTGTAGTTCAATTAGCTGCCCTTTTAGATAAAAGGGGGAAAGTTATTAAAAATAATAAAATAAATAAAAAGGGTTGCAAGTTATCAAAAAATAATAATAAGAAGGGGCTGAAAGTTATCACAAAAATAAAATAAATAAGTTATCAAAAAAATGGGGAGGCTAAAAAAAGACAAAAATGAATAATTTTTAAAATAAATCTTATATTTACTAACATTACAAAACAAATCTATTAGCGCCTTATTGCCAAATGACTCATAAATGTACTTTTTAGGATTTGATTTATTTGTCAAATATTATAACATTTAAATTTAATTAAAAGTAATTTTTTGGTGAATCCGGGGTAGTTTAGGAATAGGTGTTAAACGTAGCATACAGTGAATTTTGATGTTTTCATATTATAAAAAGTATATATATGTTGGTGGGTTCAACTGCAAAGATTTGTCTCACGTCGATTATGTGTTCTTCCAAGCTAAGACATATAAGAAGCCTTACCCCCTTACACTAGAAATAGGTCTTCTCCTAAAAAGAAAAACAAAACCTCCAAAAACTTGTTTTTATGGCATGCACTGCGTGGGTGCCCATAGGCCCGATGGTCCAACTTAAAAGTCAATCAAACTTGGGGGCCTGTAAGAGGGACAATATCTTACGACATATAGAGCGGGTCAAAATGAGCTTCAACATTTGGCGTCATTTGTGAGAATTGACGCATATGTGTGAGGTGTTGAGCCTAGGGGCCTATTGTTGGTGGATTCAACTTCAGAGATTAGGCCCACATTGACTATGTGCTCTTCCAACCTAAAACATATAAGAAGTCCCGCCCCCTTACACTAGCAAGAGGCATTTTCCTAAGGAAAAAAATAAAACCTCCTGGGACTTATTTTTATGGCACGCATTGGTGCCCACAAGACCGAGGGCCCAACTTAGGGGCCTGTAAGAGGGAGAACATCAATGTGGAATAAAAAACTAAGGGACTTTCAAAAGAAAATCGATGTGGACCTTGCTTCCTTCAACTCGGACTATCGAAGCTTTCGACGTGCTATTTGTAGAGGAGAGCATCAGAAAAGGAGAAAAAGATATTGTCAAGAGTATCAATGTGGTATCGACTTAGGACCCTCTAATGCCTAAGTCAATGTCGGGCTATTAACAAAGCTTGACATAACATTGATGTCAGAGCCAAAAGTTGCGTACCTTTTTCTGGGTGAAGTGTAGGCGTATTTATAGTGAAGGGTTTAGTCCCTACAAGGTGCGGTCAGCTAGCACTATGTTCCCTAGGTGGGGAGCAGTCCCCAAGCTGGCGTGGCGTGCACCTATGAGTGCACCTCCTAACAACTTTTGACAACGGTGGCCAGATAAACTTCTATCACTCATCTCGATAGGCCGAGATGACGGATAACCTTTTCTTTGAATCTCGTTCCGCCTCGTGCTTAATGCGGGCCTTTGCTTGGGCCCAACTTTTTTTGTGCTGGTTCAACAAGTAGCAATAACGAAAAAGCAACAAAACACAAAAAAATAAAATAAATAAATAAATAAAAACAAAACAAAATACAATATAAAGGGATTTTCGTACAATGCACGTCGAAAAGTTTATAATTGAGAAGGGAAGTTGACACTGAAGCTTTTATTTTACTCAAATGTCTTTTAAAAGTTTATCTTATTTATATTTTCAAGATTTTAATTTTATTATTAATAGGGGTAAATTAATAACTTTGTATTTAACTACTTTTTGGTCATGCCCGCATTTCAAGAGCCGCTTATCGCACCACAGTGTTTCTCTCAACATTTTATTGTTATTACTAATATAACCTCTCATAAGATTACTTCATTAGATATATATTTTTTAAAAATTACACGTACATCCTCTCCTACCTACAACTAGACTTTATTGTTTTATTTTTAAAACTTTAAAAGCCTAAATTTTACTAAAATAAAATATAATAAACATTTTTAAGTATAAGAATAAGAAATCAAACCAATAAATCTTTTATCTATTATTTTAGTTTTTACTTGTTTTAAATAAAAACTTGAATTTGGTTAGTTTTTAACATTGTATTTTATTTTGTCACCCACTATTTTAACTTTTTTAAAATAGAATAGAATAAATATTTTTAAATTAAAAATTAAAAATCTCAAGTTAACAAATTATTTTTATCTAGTATTTTATTTTTAATTCTTTATCTTATTTGTTAATAAAGGAGAATACATATTTTCAAATTATATGAACAAAAATGATATTTGACAATTATTCAACCCTATAATTTAGTTTATTACCCTCTATATTTGAATTCTATCGAAATAAAATAAAATAAAATAAATTTAATTAAAAGAATAAGAAAAATAAAATCAAAAGCATTTTTATCTAGTATTTTACTTTTTACTCTTGATTTTTATTTTTTAAGTAAAAGAAATAAAAGTTTTAAAACTAAAAAAATTTTAAAAACTTGAATCTCAAAAAAATTTAACCTTAGATTTTATTCTGTTACTCTATTTAATTTTATTAAAATAAAATACATGATAAAGATGTGACGTGGCCGGATATAAAGAATGATATATGAATAGGATTATAATATTTGCACCTTTGTGGTCATCTTAAGCGAGGTCGTGAGTTTAAAATCTCCCTTGTGTATGAAGCTACCATTTGCTGTAAAATTTTTGTACCTTTGTGGTCCAATTCGGATCGAATCTAGATGGATTAGTTTTACCATAAAGTAAAAGAGGACACCGCTCCGCTCAGCGGTGAAACCTACAAAAAAAAATAAAGAATAGGATTAGAATAGAGTATACAATGGGTAATAGTGGAAGATGAAAAAAAAAATGCAAATATAAATCAAATACAAATCTGTTGGTTTTATAAATCAAATACAAATCTGTTGGTTTTATAAATCAAATATATATTTTTCATCTATTATAAAAATTTGTTTATTTTAATTAATTTATGATAATAACCACGTGCAACGTATGTATCATGACACTAGGATTGAATTTAGAATTTATTAATCACACACACACAACTTTTTTGTTGTTGGAAAAAAAATGCTTGACATTGTATTAATTGGTTTAATTGCTTACATATTTTTTTTTTTGTATTAATATCACTTTCCTTTTTCATTAGAGAATTGTGGCAATCGCATTCTTTTCTTTTTTTTCAAAAGCATAATCACTCTTTGCTAGCTTAAAGATAAAGGGGATCGACATGTTTTAATGCTATACATTTGTTAATATGTAGCTTTTTTCCCAATCACCTAAAATATGAGATTTGAGCCATACCATGTGTTAAATTTTAGAGCCAATGAATTAACCCCTTTGAATTATAAATTAAATTTACATCACATGTTGATTCTAACGTTCAAGATATCAACATTTTTGCATGTAGTTTAGGGGTGTCATCGGTTTGATTTGAATCAGTTTAGTGATCAAACTGAAATTGAACACTGAACCAAATGAAGTCAGTTTGGTTCGATTTGGTTGATCGGTTTAAAGATTTAGCCTATGATAATATTTATTTTAAATATAAATTAAGTAATAAAAATATATAAATTTACCATTAAGAACTATATTTGTAATTATGTAACAAGTAAATATTATAATATATTTAATATCAATTATGATTTTATCTTTGATAGATTCAACTTGGGTTAGTACGGTTTTTAAATTTTCAACCCACAATCTAAATCGAACATGTAAAAAACTGGACTGAACCAAATTTGGCCAAATCATTAATACCCTTAATGTAGTTCTTACATTTAAAAATAAAACATTCTTGTGAAATAAAAAAAAAAAAAAAAAACTTTCCCAATTTGTGAATGTTGTTTCATTTCTTTGTTTTTTTGGAAAGGTAGTAATTAATATTTTTTTTTTTGAAAAGATATTTTTATTTATTGAAGCTTTAAAACAAATTTAATAGGAAAAAGGCCAAAACAGGTGGTGACGCCTGCAATGAATCCCTCACATTCACTTTGCCCACTTAATAATATAAAGTGGAAATGATACAATTATATCTACTTTAGAGCCTTTGGCTCCATTTAGAAAGAAACAAATTCAATAGTCAAATAATTCACTTTGGTGGTCATGCGTGTTACCCACTTTATATATTTATCAAATCATCAAGTTGCTCTTTGGTAGGACCTCTTTAACCTCTTATTTATATTTATTCATTTCTGATTAGTAAACAGACACTCGTCCCACGATTATCTTGTAGAATACATATATTAAATTACTGAAGCAGCTTACTGTAGAAAATGGATATAATGAGACTTTTTCTCCATTCTCATTCAAGAAAAAATAGATTGTTATCATTTTTTAAACATCAAAGTAAATTTGTTGGAGGAAAAATATAGAATCAAAATTTCATATTAGGTTTAAATTTTAATATGGCTTCTCATGTTTTTAGACCAATTCAAATATAATTATTTTAATCCCTCAAAAAAAAAATTATTTTAAGAAGAAGAAGCTAAAATTTAAAGGGAAGAATTAAGGAGCACCCAGCGTGACTTTCAGGGCCACGGCACGGACGCAATCGCATATTCCCATTTTCGGGTCGCTACAATTAATATGAAGCGATTCGCACATGCAAATGTCCCGCATCAATACACCAAAAAGCCATGATTTCATTTAACAAATTAAAATAAGACAAGGGAAATACTATTCCAACTATAATAAAATGTATTGAATCATATACTACACGTTAGTCATATTGGTCTGGTTCAGTAAGACGTAACGCGTATCAAATCTATGTACCGACCTATTTTAAACAGAAAATACAGATTTGCCCAATCGGGCACACAGCCTGAGCCCATGGTCGGTCTTATCGACTAGGTGAATATCATAGTCACAATGGATGACAGGTCAACAATAATAGGTGTACAAATCCAGGTTGGCATATCATTCCAATTATTACCGACCACTATCTACCGACCTTATTACAGACCACATCTTCAGTATCAAGCCGATAGGATGATAGACTACAAATCGGTATACCGACTTGTGTGGATCTCTGACTTCGGAATAGATGACAATGGAATGCCCAATTAGACAGAGATAGGGCATGATCCACTACGACAAGTTTGAGATTTACTCATATCCGACTCTAATAAGGCCAGATACTCTACCAGTTCGAATAAAAGGTTGATAAGTCATCCTAATCCTATAAGGATCGGACCGGATCTTACTAGGAATCAAATATGCTCTCCTAGCACGATTTGGATCCATGACGCTACAACGACACTACTACAAGGCCAAAAACCTCAAACCCTCTCTATAAAAAGATCACAACCCCTAAGGGGGAGGTAAGCAACTCTAAGCCATTATCGACTGAGTTCAGTATTATGCAGTTCTGAACTAACTTAGGCATCGGAGGGTCTTTGGCAGACATCACACCGGTGTTCCTCACGATAGCCTGGGTACTCTTGTTTTCCCTCTTTCAGATAACCAACCTCCAGCGATTTTACTATCATTCCGACGAGTTCTAGATCAACATTCTCTCTCCACCTCCTCGTCTACTGGTGTTAGTTAAATCTTGCACCAACATTTGGCGCCGTCTGTGGGGATCGACATTGCAAGTCAGAAACAACTTTGTCGTCATGAGCTAGGATGCATAAATACCAGTTAAAGTGGAGCCCATCGCCACATCGGTGGCACCCAAAAAACAAAGGGGAAGACTATCGAAAAAGTAGTCAAAGAATTCTGTTCAGAAATTGAGATTGACTGCTATAGAAAAGAACCTGGAAAAAATGACTCAAAACATCCTGGAGCAGCAACAAATGTTGAGAGAAGTACTCCCCATACAACCACTTCATAGTTACCTACCATGTCCTAGCTTTCGATCTCAGAGGAGGGGGAAGTAGGTGCCAAAGTGTGACCTCGAAGACGAGGTCAGTACCGGTAAAACCCCCTCCTGATCGAAAGTCTCTATCCGCTAAAGACTTGCGTCACTCGCTGAACGCCAAGAAAAGTCACAGCTCAGTTTTCTCCCGGATCAGGTCGGCTTTTTAGAGATCGATGAAACCAACCTCATACAGGTCGGTATCTGAAAAAGGAGTTGTGGCAAGAAAGCTTGGTCTTGAGAGATCGACACCGAGGAAGCCGTACGAACCAGAGCACTCTGAAACTACTAGATCCACACCTTGGCACTACCACGAGTACAAGGAAGTCCCTTCTCCTCTTATTGAAGATATACTCCAGACACCGCTTCCAAAGAACGTCGAGACCGTAGATGTCAGGACATACAAAGGGAACGTAGACCCCATAAAGCACATTGAGAACTACAAGTCCTGGATGAAATTCAAGGGTTATGATGACGCCACTACGTGCAAGGGCTTCCAGATCACCCTTGGCGAACCTGCTCGGAAGTGGTACTAGAAACTCAAAACCAGTTCTATATGTTCTTTTGGGCACTTAGCTCACAAGTTCATGAACCACTTCGTTGGAAAGAAGGAAACGAAAAAGCCTGTGAACAGCTTGCTAGGCATCAAGCAAAAGAAAGGTGAGACTCTGAAAGAGTACTTCGGTCGCTTTGACGATGTACGAGTCGACGTAGATGACTGCGACTATAAGACGATGATCACCGCCTTCATCGCAGGATTAAGGCTCGGGAAGTTCTAATACTCCCTTGAAAAAGAAAGGCCCAAACCTAAGAAGAGATCCTGGACCGAGCAGAAAAATACATTAATGTCGCCGAGCAAACTAATGCAAAACAAGTGGTAGATAAGTCTCCTAAAAGCTCGAAGAAAGAGGACAAGAGAAAAAGAGAATACGACTCAAAGGAGGACAACAGAGGCGGAAAAAGATCAAACACTAGCGACCGAGATCAGAGGAGTAACAAAGTACCGAAAACGTGCACTCTAACTACACGCCTCTTACTGCTTTACAAGAGCAAGTCCTCCTTGAGATCCAGAATAGAGAGTACATCCGATGGCCCCGAAAGTTGAAAAATACCTGCAAAACAACGGGATAAGAAGAAGTATTGTTGGTACCATTAAGACCACGATCACAATACCGACCAGTGCTATGATCTCAAGCAGGAGTTTGATATGTTTCTAGTTGGCTGATAAGTTGGCCAATCACCTTTTTTTAATGATAGGTAGATATAATAATAATGCTATACATTTGTTAATATGTAGCTTTTTTCCCAATCACCTAAAATATGAGATTTGAGCCATAACATGTGTTAAATTTTAGAGCCAATGAATTAACCCCTTTGAATTATAAATTAAATTTACATCACATGTTGATTCTAACGTTCAAGATATCAACATTTTTGCATGTGTATGTAGTTTAGGGGTATCATCAGTTTGATTTGAATTAGTTTAGTGATCAAACTGAAATTGAACACTGAACCAAATGAAGTCCGTTTGGTTTGATATGGTTGATCTGTTTAAAGATTTAACCTATGATAATATTTATTTTAAATATAAAATTAATAATAAAAATATATAATTTTACCATTAAGAACTATATTTATAATTATGAAACAAGTAAATATTACAATATATTTAATATCAATTATGATTTTATTTTTTATTGATCCAGCTTGGGTTAGTACGATTTTCAAATTTTCAACCCACAACCTAAATTGATTATGTAAAAAATTGAACTGGACCAAATTTAGCCAAATCATTAACATCCTTAACGTAGTTCTTACATTTAAAAATAAAACATTCTTGTGAAATAAAAAAAAACCTTTGCCAAATTTGAGAATGTTGCTTCATTTCTTTGTTTTTTTTTTTTGAAAGGTAGTAATTAATTTTTTTTTTGAAAAGACATTTTTATTTATTGAAGCTTTAAAACAAATTTAATAAGGAAAAAGGCCAAAACAGGTGGTGACGACTGCAATAATCCCTCACATTCACTTTGGCCCACTTAATAATATAAAGTGGAAATGATATAATTATATCTACTTCAGGGACTTTGGCTCCATTTACAAAGAAACAAATTCCATAGCCAAATAATTCACTTTGGTGGTCATGCGTGTTACCCACTTTAAATATTTGTCAAATCATCAAGTTGCTCTTTGGTAGGACCTCTTTAACCTCTTATTTATATTTATTCATTTCTAATTAGTAAACAAACACTCGTCCCACGATTATCTTGTAGAATACATATATTAAATTACTGAAGCAGCTTATGTAGAAAATGAATATAGGGCATGATTTCGAGATTTACTCCTAATCCGACTCTAATAAGACTAGATACTCTATCAGTTCGACTAAAAGGTTGATAAGTCATCCTAATCCTATAAGAATCGGACCGGATCTTACTAGGAATCAAATATGCTCTCCTAGCACGATTTGGATTCATGACGCTACAACGACACTACTACAAGGCCAAAGACCTCAAACCCTCTCTATAAAAAGATCACAACCCATAATGGAGAGGTAACCAGTTAGCCATTATCGACTGAGTTCAGTATTACGCAGTTCTGAACTAATTTAGACATCGGAGGGTTTTTGGCCGACACCACACCGGTATTCCTCACGATAGCCTGCGTACTCTTGTTTTCCCTCTTTCAGATAACCAATCTCCGACGATTTCACCAGCATTTCGACGAGTTCCAGATCAACATTCTCCCTCCACCTCATCGTCTACTGGTGTTGGTCAAATCTTGCACCAACATTTGGCGTCGTCAGTGGGAATCAACATTCCAAGTCAGAAACAGCTCTGCCGTCGTGAGCTAGGATGCAAAAATACCAGTTGAGGTGGAGTCCGTCGCTGCGCCGACGACACCCCAAAAACAAAGGGTTAGACTACCAAAAAAGTAGTCAAAGAATTCTGTTCAGAAATCGAGATTGACTGCTATAGAAAAAACCTGAAAAATATGACTCAAAACATCTTGGAGCTGCAACAGATGTTGGGAAATGTACTCCCCATACAACCACTTTATAGTCACCTACCATGTCCTAGCTTTCGATGGCAGCGGAGAGGGGAAATAGGTGCCAAAGTGTGACCTTGAAGATGAGGTCAGTACCGGGAAAACCCCTTCCTAATCGAAAGTCTTTATCTGCTAAAGACTTGCGTCACTCACTGAACGCCAAGAAAAGTCACAGCTCAGTTTTCTCCCGGATCAGGTCGGCTCTTTAGAGATTTATGAAACCAACCTCATACAGATCGATATCTGAAAAAGGAGCTGTGGCAAGAAAGCTTGGTCTTGAGAGATCGATACCGAGGAAGCCGTACGAATCAGAGCCCTCTGAAACTACTATATCCACACCTCGGCACTACCACGAGTACAAGGAACTCCTTTCTTCTCTTATTGAAGATATGCTCTAGACACTGCTTCCAAAAAACGTCAAGACTGTAGATGTCAGGACATAGAAAGGGAATGTAGACCCTAGAGAACACATTGAGAACTATAAGTCTTGGATGGAATTCAAAGGTTATGACGACGCCACTATGTCCAAGGGCTTCCAGATCACCCTTGGCAAACCTGCTCGGAAGTGGTACCGAAAACTCAAAACCAGTTCTATATGTTTTTTTGGGCACTTAGCTCACAAGTTCATGAACTACTTCACTGGAAAAAAGGAAACGAAAAAGCCTGTGAATTGCTTGCTAGGCATCAAGCAAAAGAAAGACGAGACTCTGAAGGAGTACCTCGGTCGCTTTGACGATGTACGAGTCGACTGCGACTATAAGACGACGATCACCTCCTTCATCGCAGGATTAAGGCTCGGGAAGTTCCAATACTCCCTTTAAAAAAAAGGCCTAAATCTAAGAAAATATCTTGGACCGAGTAGAAAAATACATCAATGCCGACAAGCAAACTAATGAAAAACAAATGGTAGATGAGTCTCTTAAAAGCTCGAAGAAAGAGAACAAGAGGAAAAGAGAATACGACTCAAATGAGGACAACAAAGGCGGAAAAAGATCAAACACTAGCGGTCGAGATCAGAGAAGTAACAAAGTACCCCAAAAGGTGCACTCTAACTACACGCCTCTTACTACTTTACAAGAGCAAGTTCTCCTTGAGATCCAGAATAGAGAGTACATCCGATGGCCCCAAAAGTTGAAAACTCTTGCAGAACAGCCGGATAAGAAGAAGTACCGCCGGTACCATTGAGACCACGGTCACAATACCGACCAGTGGTATGATCTCAAGCAGGAGATCGAAACCCTAATCCGCAAATGTCATTTGAGGGAGTTCGTGAAAAATCTCAACCGGCAAAGAACTCCAGAAGATGACCAAGCTGGGCTAGTAGGCGAGATAAGAACAATCTTTGGTGAGGACCAGATCGGTACCTTGAACCGTGCCATGAAGGCTTATGTCCGGGAATCAAGGTCGGAAGTCATGAACCTTGGGTATCGACCCGAGAAATAGAAGCGGGTCAATTTAGCGATTACTTTGACCTAGGAGGAAGCCCAAGACATACTTCGTCCACACGCCGACTCTTTAGTGGTCACGATGACCGTAGCCAACTATAACATCCCTCGAATGCTGGTCGACAACAGTAGCTTGACAAATATTCTCTACTGGTCGGCGTTTGAAAAACTAGGACTGACCAAGGATCAACTGAGCCCGACAGATGTCTCTCTGATCAGCTTCACTGGAAAGAACATCATGCCAGAAGGATGGATAACGCTACCAGTGACAGCCAGGGACTCAGAGCACAAAGTCACGGTAATGACTAATTTTTTGGTGGTAAAATTTCCCACCGTCTACAATGCCATAATAAGACGACCACTCCTCAATAACCTGAGGGCGGTTGTATCAATCTATCACCTGGCTCTGAAGTTCCCAACAGAGTGAGGCGTAAGAGTGGTAAGGGGCAGCCAAAAAGAGTCCCAAGACTGTTATGTTACAGCTGTAAAGAAGAAGACGGGACATGAGAAGAGTCTCAAAGTCAGAGAGGAGCAACTAATGCTTCTAGAGTATCCAGCTAGTACCGACCTCGACCCAAGGGAAGAGGTGTCAGGACTCGAACACCAGATGAATGGGCTAAGGTGCAGATCGGGAAAGATACCGCAAAGACAATTAAGATCGGTACGAGAATGTGCCAATCCCTCAACGATCAACTGGTCAGTATCCTAAGGGAGCACAAAGATATTTTTGCCTAGTCCCATGAAGACATGCCTGGTATGTCGACTAGTGTTATGGTGCACCGGCTGAATGTCAGCATGGAGGCTAGGCGGGTTCGACAGAA
The DNA here is from genome assembly GCA_035771175.1 of Paratinospora sagittata. Lineage (NCBI taxonomy): Eukaryota > Viridiplantae > Streptophyta > Magnoliopsida > Ranunculales > Menispermaceae > Paratinospora > Paratinospora sagittata. The sequence continues at coordinate 10,958,580 of CM069602.1, read as the reverse complement.
GAGAAGGGCTCTTAGTTCCGATCTAGCTCAAGGTCTACGAGAAGAGGTAGACAAGTTATTGACAACAGGCTTCATCAAAGAAGTGCTATACCTAAATTGGCTGGCCAACGTAGTAATGGTTAAGAAATCTAATGGAAAGTGGAAAACATGCGTCGACTTCACCGATCTGAACAAAACCTACCCAAAAGATAGCTTCTCGCTGCCTCGCATCGACCAACTGGTGGACGCAACTGCAGGCCACGAGCTGCTGAGCTTCATGGACGCGTATTGAAGGTACTACCAGATTGTGCTGAGCCACAGAGATGAAGAGAATACAACCTTCATTACAAACTGAGATTTGTATTGCTACAAGGTGATGCCTTTCGGGTTAAAAAATGCCGAGGCTGGTCAACAACATGTTCGCGGAGAAAATTGGAGTGAACATGAAAGCCTATGTCGATGACATGTTGGTCAAAAGCATGGAATCGACAACTCATCCTACTGACCTGTCAGAAATATTTACGATATTGAGAAAGTATCACATGAAGCTCAATCCGACAAAGTGCACATTTAGAGTGAGCTCTGGCCATTAATCAGAGAGGAATCGAAGCCAACCCCGACAAGATCCAGGCTCTGGTCAACATGCGGTCACCTCGCATCGTGAAGGAAGTCTAGAGGCTCACTGGTTGCGTAGCCGCGCTGAGCAGGTTCATCTCCAAGTCCACAGACAAATGTCTCTCGTTCTTCAAGTTGATCAAGAAGAAGGCCATAGAGTGGACCCCGAAATGTGAAAAGGCTTTTCAGGAGTTACCTAGGTCAAGCTCCTTTGCTCTCAAAACCCCTTCATGGAGAACAACTCTTCCTATACCTAGCAGTTTCGGAAGCAACTGTTAGTTCTGCTCTGGTCAGATAAGAGCTAAGAAGCCAGAAGGCGGTCTACTGCACCAACAAGTTTTTGCTCGACGTAGAGATGAGATATCCTGAGAAAACTATGATTCACCGACCTCATGACCCAACAAACACTTAGAGAAAACTAAGTAAAGAGATCGGCACGAAACCGTAACTCACCGACCTCATTACGCGATAAACACTTAAAGAAATAATCTAAAGAGATTGGCAAAAAAGAGATCCACCGACCTCATGACCCAGAAAATACTTAGAGAAAACTAAGTAAAGAGATTAGCATAAAATAGAGACAAACTTTTTGGAAAAAAGCTAAGTATAAAGTCAGAGTGCAAGAAGATCGAGTCTGAGCAAAAAATAGACATTTCATTAAAATTACAACATAATACAAGGGGGAACAGAGGATCATTAGGGCATGCAGGCCCCTTACAAAAGATACAACCGAGACTAAAGAAACCATCTATGACTCTGGACCGGTGGAATGGTGCAGGATCTCAGTCAGACTGACTGGCTCGCCGTCATCATCGGCTAGGCGCGTCTCCTCCTCGGAGTCAACAGTCTGAGGATGATCGGACAATGTTCCAGGAGCCATGGGAGTAGCACCAGTCGGTGGTTGTTTGGATGATGTCCTCAGAACCTCGAGTGTAGCACCCTGGTCTTCAGCCTCAGCCTCCTCCTCTAAAACCTCTCCAGTTGACGAGCTAGCCCACCTGTCGAAGCCCTTTTAGTCTACCGAGTCTCCAAATAACTACTCCAGATCAGCTCGGTAGACCGTTATTACCTTGATGCAAGATTCATCCACTCGGGCTTGGTAGAGTTCTTCAGCCTGGCTCTCGACAGTGGCCCAGAAATGAGCCTGGTACCTCGTCAACTCGTCCTGGACTGACTCCACTTCAATCTCTTTAAGTTTCAACTGCTCCTCAGCTTCTTAATCTCAATATCCCAAGCTACAACCTTGGACTCTCAGATTCCCGAGGTTGTCTGGGCATCCTTCACTGCCCTTGAAACTTGGCATAGTGACTCTTGATGCAGCGGAGGTTGTACACATTCTAAGCAACAACCTGTAGAGCCTAAAAGAACCAAGTCAGATATTATAGAAGAAGAACGCATAGGCAACAAAATGGATTAATAAGCGAACTCACCTCCACCGACTTCATGAAGGCATCAGCCATGCCCTCGAACATGTCCTCATCCTTCATCACAATCGAAAAGGCATTGGGGACACTGACCTGATAGTTGTAGATGTTTAGGTTGATGTCCCCAATCTTAGTTACAAGGCGCTCGACCTCTCCGAACCTCGCCTTCTTGGCAGCCCCCTGGTCCGTAGGAGCTAGGGACTTCGACTTGGCTCCCACCGACCTTGTTCCCAAGGCAGAAAAACTCACCTCGAAGGAAAATGCCAGAGTTTTCCCCTTGGAAGCCAAAGTCTTCTTTGGGGAGCTGCTTGGAGATCTCCCTGCCGACCCCTGAGTGGCAGCTACTCATTCAGCTAAGAGGTTCTTCAACATGAATGGGTCGATAGTGTACCGACCAGAAGCAACTCTCTTTGGGGCCATCTCTTCAGGCTTGTATGTTTTCTTCTTCTTCCCTTTCTTGATGGAAAATCCGGGAGCAGAAAAATCTACATCACAGGCATAACATTTTAGCTCAAAATTCTAAAAATTGATCGGTGTAAAAGGTCTAAACACTCTAAGGTAGACCTACGTCCTGAGAAGACTTTCTTCTCTTTGATAAAACCAGCTCAGTGTAGCTTATCGGGAGTAAGAATTACTTTGTACCACTGATCCACAAAGGGAAGCCGATAGATTTTGTCAACACGAGAGAAGTCGAATTTTTCATCCCTGCTAGATTTTTCCCAAGTACCTGTCAAGAACGACAAAAAATATGAGTATTTACCGAGCAAGAATAAGAGAAGAAATAAAGATAAGGTATGGAGGGAAGCTTGGTACCTGGTTTCCTGAAAGTGGCCGGTACGCAAGCTTCCTCCGCACCAAGGCCCCGATGCAAAAAACCACTTGTTTTTCCATGATTTATTAGAAGTGGGGTTCTCGGTGATCAGGGTTTGACCTTCCTCGGTACCCTAATGAGCTGATGCATAATACCACCCGCTACATCTCGGGTGAGACTTTAGTCGGTATACGAGAGCAAAGTCTTGAAAATTAAATTCTGGCCACTTTCTCTCCTTCCATTGCACAAGGCAGCTCAGAATGACCCTCCACACATTGGGATTGAGTTGAGCAGGGGCAACCTTGATATGGCCGAGCAGGCGACATATGAGTAACTAGAGAGGCAAGGTCAATCCATCCTCAAATAGGTTGGTGTACAGAGCAACCTCTTATTTCTTAGGGTGGCTAGCTCGGTCCCCAGGAGCAGGTGCCCTCAACTCTATGCGATTTGGTATACCGACCTCTTTTATCAACTGAGCAAGATTGTGCTCCTTTATCTTGGAAGGAATACGATCTACCGAGTAGAAAATTTCACCTACCCCGATATCTTCAGGCTTAGAAGACACGTGTGTCCGTGCCACGACCCGCTATTTGAAACGTCATGGGCACAAAACCCCGGGTATATCCTCCCTCGATATCCCTGGCATCCCATTAGCCTTCTAATAACACACCATAATCCTAATAATCAACATCAAAATACATGGACAATAATAAATCATCAATGTAAAAGCATATCCAAATGACAACCATAAAATATATATATATATATATTAGGGGTGTACGCAACCCAACTTACGAGATTCCCCGAAAAGAATCCCAACTATGAGACTTTACCAAATTGCTAACCCTATTAGACTATGCTAAAATACATTTCATGAGACATTAAATCATGCATATTACAATAGATAAGCATTTAAAACACATTTCTATACTACCATGCCACATATTGAAACCAACAAGTAAAGAAACACTCACAACTTGATTGGCTAGACTTAGCCAATCGAATACAATCCACAAGAGAGCACTAGAATGACCACAATCACCCTAAGCACCTCAATCCCCAATTAGCCTATTTGGGTTACTTAAATCAACCAAAATCCCTGCATGAAACATGGTTTATACATTACTAAAAATCAGTCCACTAATGTGCCAAACAACCATGATCAAACCCAATTTCATAGCCAATTAAGATTCTAGAATAATTATACACATGAGCCAATCTCATATTGCTCAATTCAACCGTTTAAAATAAAATTAAACCATACATAACTCAATTGAATACAATAGGTTGATCCAACCACTATAATAGAAGACATTCAATCATAATTAGGGTCAATTAGACTATTTATCAAGTCAATTTCATCAATTGACCAAGTCTAAATCAAAATCCCCAAATTCATTAAAAATTTTCAAATTACATGGCCTAGGCCAAAATTATATTACAATAAGGTTATTCACTAATCAAAATCAGCAAATTGGACTACTATACATCCACATTTACCCATGTATTCAACATAAACCACATGCAACTTGAATATGAAACGCTAAGTCCAAAATCCTAGTTTAGGTCAAATACCTATAACCCTACCAATTTCTTGTTAGAAATTGGGGGTTTCACCATTTACGGAATCCCAACATCCTCTAGATTAATATATCTCAAATGCAAGACCTAATTCCAAAATGTATTTTCCACCATCCTCCTTAAATTCCCAAATTCATGAGTGGAAAACACCCATTAGGTCAAAACACAAGCTTGCATGCATGAATGAAAGTGATAGAAGGAAGAAAAATGAGAAATAATGAGAAAGAATGAAAAAGAAATGATTACCTTAGGGATTATTGAGCAAGAATGCACTCAAAACCCTAACTTTTCCCTTCCTTTTCTCCTCTCCCCTTCATTTCCTCTTTTTCAAGTTCCTTAGCCTCTTTTGGAAGTGAAAAATGAGAGAAATAACGTAACAATGGCTTATATAGAGGTTAAGTGGCATTTTGGGCCCACACTTTTAAAAAATACACTTTAATAAAAGAAATAATTTTTCTATTGTAATTACTTGCACTTAGATAATCAATTTCTTGCAAACGACTCACCAATTTAATATCTAACCGTTCAAACGTTTTATGATTTAGTTACCAACCTTTTGGTAAACTTTCAGCTCAATCCAACGGTGGGATTGAGAGATCCAACCATTTGATCAAAACTGCGCAAGAAATTTGTAAATCTGAGAAATAGTATTTGGAGTCTTATACCTCAGACAACTCCGATCAAGATCTTCATCGTTCATAATGAATATCTATCAGAGAAGAATAAGATAACAAACTTTCAGCTCAATCAGACCACAAATCTAGGATATCGAGCCATTGATGTAATCGGTAATATAAATTTTTTCTTCTATGGAGCAAGCTCCATTGATCCAAAACACCATTTTCGACATGTTTCGACATCGAACGGGTCTCTGATCATTTTGAAACTTCACGCGCACTCTAAACGACGTAAAATCATGCAAAGACACTCAAACCAACGTGCGTCAAGTATCATATACGTATATGGGTACTCTACGAGCCAAAATGACGTCATCCTAAGGTACGGGCGTTATAGTCCGACCCGATATGCTAGGCTCGGTGCTACCTAGCATACTTTGTGACCTATCAACTAAGAGGGGTGAAACATCAAGCACCTCCTCGTCTTCCTCGGTATCCTCAGAGTCCTCGGAAGAGGATAGAACCACGATAACACCCCCTCCAACCTGAGGGTCAGCCTTAACTTCCTCTTCTCCTTTCTGGAAGAGGTCCTCGTATGAGACTTTCATAGAGGATGAAGAAGAAGCTCTTTGGTTGGTAGGGGGATCTACGCTAAAGGAAGCCATCTAAATAACCTAAAGACTGTACCTACAGACTACCTAGCAGAAAGACAAAAGAAAAAGCTCGGAGTAAAGAGTTACCACGCAAGAATGGAAGACCAGAAAAGCCGAGCAAGCGATTACCGATCTCGCAGATGACCAGTTCTCTATTTATAGGCAAACGACTTGTAAAACATAGTGATGAGCACAAATCTCGAGGCAGAATCAATAACTAGCAATCAAAGAACGTGCAATGGCGGCTGGGTTGTCAGGCGGCGCACGCCCACACAATTTTTGGAGCATCATGGTCATAAGCATTAAATGACTTGGTATTTGGAGTTTCATCTAACCTCCAAGCAATTAGTTTGCTCAAACCTTGGGGGGTAACTGTTGGACCATATACAGAGCATAAGACACGTTAGCCATATTGGTCTGGTTCAGTAAGACGTAGCACGTATCAGGTCTATGTACAGACCTGTTCTGGACAGGGGATACTGATTTGCCCAACCGGGTACACAGCCCGAGCCCATGGTCGGTCATACCGACCAGGTGAATGTCATAGTCACAATGGATGACAGGCCAACAACAATAGGTGTAAAAATTTAAGTCGACATATCATTCCAATGATTACCGACTACTATTTATCGATTTTATTACATACCACATCTTCTGTAGGGGTGAAATCGGGTCGAGTCAGGTTGGCCCCTCTTAAATAGCCTAATTTTTTAAAAGCTTAATAACTATTGTATAAGCTTATATTAGTAATAAAATATGTTGGATTATCATGTATCCAACTTATTAAACTACTATTTAAGCTTTAAAAGATGAGATTTCTTTTTTTTGGAGAACTCATATATGTACAAGCCAAGCTACTCTTAAACTTGACTTATGGAAATGAGGATGAACTCACACACACACATATCAATCAAACCCGACCCAAAATGATAGGGTTTGGTCGGGTCGGTTGGGTTGCTTACACCCCTAATCTTCAGTATCAAGCCAATAGGATGAGAGACTACAGGTCAGTATACCGACCTGTGTGCATCTCCTACTCCAGAACGGATGACAACAGAACGCCCTATCAAATGGAGATAGGGCGTGATCCACGACAACAAGTTCAAGATTTACTCATAATCCGACTTTGATAAGGCCAGATACTCTACCAGTTCGGCTAGAAGGTTAATAAGTCATCATAATCCTGTAAGGATCAGACCGGATCCTACCAAGAATCAAATATGCTCTCCTAACACGATTTGAATTCTTGATTCTACAACGATACTACTACAAGGCCAAAGACCTCAAGCCCTCTCTATAAAAAAACCACAACCCCTAAGGGGGATATAAGCAACTCTAAGTCATTTTCGACTTAGTTCAGTATTGCGCAGTTCTTAACTAACTTAGGCATCAGAGGGTCTTTGGTCGACACCACACCGGTGTCCCTCATGATAGCCTGCGTACTCTTGTTTTCCCTCTTTCAGATAACCAACCTCCTACGATTTCACCAACATTTCGATGAGTTCCAGATCAACATTCTTCCTCCATCTCATCGTCTACTAGTGTTGGTCAAATCTTGCACCAACAAAATGTAACTTCAAGTACAACTATAAATACATGCCTATTGAATCATTTATTATACACTTTAAAATTTATAATGCGTACATATGTAATGAATATACATATGTAGTTGCACTTGAAGTTGTATTTATTATAATTAGATTAACATTTTTCATAAGAAAAACTAATATGATCCACTTGACTCACTATTATAGGAAATGCTAATCTAATTGCAAAATAATGTAACTACATCGTAATTACATGTTTAATTCCATTGAATATGTATAGTTTACATATCTTGAAGTATGTAATACATGATCTAATGGATATAAATATATAATTGTAATGTAGTTGTATTATTTTACAGTTAGATTAACATTCTTCAACTATTATTAGCGCATTGAGAAAGAAGAATGTTAATCTAACTGACGAAATTGCATTTTTATGCAACTATAGCTGATGTGACAACTTTAATGGTTATAATTAATGCTAATTTAGAATACTATTTTTTTTAGAAAATATTAATTTAACAACAAAAAATTATAACTACATGTGCAATCACTATTCAATGACTATGTAAGTGTAGTTGCACATGTAGCTACAAAATTTACAGTTAAATAAACATTTTCCCCCTAAAAAAAAACCCTTGTATCAAATTTTTGCATTAATGATTTGCAAATACAAAAAAAATTGCACACTTTTTTTTTGCATTTATTTAAAAAGATTTTTATTTTCATGAGATAAAGTTGATATTAAATCTTAATGGGGTAAGTGACTTGATTAAGCAGTGGTTATAATATTAATCACATACAACAAAACTGAAAAAGCATAAAAATGAAATATTAGAGAATATTCAAATGTTTAAATTGGTATGTATTACAGTTCATAACAATAAACTTAAGTTTTTAAATGAGAGAATAATAAGGTTTATAGAAATTAAATTGATAGTTAACCAAAATTGAATTGAATTCACACGAGTGTTTCACATTTTTTTAAATTTTATTATTTTATGAGAGCTCACACTTAAAAAGAGTCAAGAATCAACGGAACCTGGCGGCGAAGGGCATGTAAGGACCAGAGACTTTAAGAGGACAGTGACATAGATGGCTTGAGTGTTCAATGTATTTACATTTCCATAAGAAATGTCACCAATTAATTAAAAAAGTTTTTTTATATATATATATATCGAACTAGGAGATCCAACATATTTTATATTCGTCTATCAATATATGACAAAGAGGTGGTCCCATTGCCTCATCAAGCAGTCCCCACAGTTTGCCTTGCCCAATATCTCCCATAATTTAAATAAAATTAAGAAATTTTAATAATTTTTTTTTCTATTAATAAATTTTAAGACGAGGAAAAAAAACCTAAAAAAGAAAAAAAAATTATATATATAAAAAACAACAAAGATATATTTATTTGGCTCACAAAAAAAAGAGGCTGTATTTGATATACAATTTAAAAATAGTTTTAAAAAAATAAAATCATATTTTATTTTTAATTAATTTATAATTTTTTAAAATATATTTAATATTATATTCAAAAAATATTTAAAAATTTGAAAAATAAAAAAAACTTATTTGATTGCTCTAACATTTTATACAAATTAAGTAAAACAAAAAAAAACTTATATGAGTCCAACTAATAAAAAAAAACTTAAAAAATAATTTTTATATATTTTTTAAAAATAATTATTTTAAAAAAATGCCTTTTAAATCATAATGAATCAAACAAATTTTTTTTTAACTTTTTTTATTTTTTATTTTTAAATATAAAAAAATTGAATTTAAAAATAATAACAAATATAATCTAAAAAAATGTTAATTTAACTATAAAAAATTATAATTATATATATAATTATACATGTATATTTATTAAACTATTTATTACACATTTAAAAATATCTTAAACATTAATATTTAATTAATATATATTTGTAATTGTAATTATAAATTTTTTAGTTAATTATAATTACTTGATAAAGCAATCACCCAAATTAGAAAAAGGAAAACCAGCGCGATATTTGTTAGCGCGGACGCGAGTTTTACCTTAGAGACGACGTCCTCCAGCACACCCACCTGCGTGGTTCTCGGTACATCCGCGTCGTACGCGAGTGCCATGTCATCATACACTCTGACTGACCCAACTGTACTTCAAACTTAACCAGAGAGTCGTTTAAACCATGGTTAACATTTGACCCCTTCTTTTCTCCTCCTATATAAACCCCCACCTACTCCAACTTGGCTTTCGAGGTTCTTTAGGGGGAAGAAACAGAAATATCCCCAAAATCAACAGAAGAAGAGAAGAATTTGATCATGGCGGTCTCAGGCTGCAGTGCTAGGCTTCTTCCTCCGGCGTTCGAATGCCGGTCGGATCCCGATTTCTCCGGCAATCCGAGGCCGGAAAAAGCGAGTTTCGGACGGTTTTCGTCCCGGAAAGTGCCGTTCTGTGGATCGGTAGGAGGATCAGGTGGTCTGTCTTCTCTGATCTTAAGGTTCCCCCCGAACTTCGTCCGGCAGCTTAGTACAAAAGCCCGGAGGAATTGCAGCAACATCGGTGTGGCGCAAGTGGTTGCTGCTTCGTGGTCGAACAACAACAGCAGCAACAACAACAACAACAACGTTTCTGCTGTTCCTAACGTTGTCGCTGCTGCCGTCGATGCTCCAGCTGAGATCGATTTGATGAACGATGAGGTGGCGAGCGTTGACGACGGTGTTTTTTGTAACAGTAATAGTGGTGTTGTACAGTTTTCTGGTTCGGCCGCTTTGAAGGCCTCGTTTTTGCGATCAGATGGGAGTGTCGCAATTCATGCTGGTAAATAATTACGTTCCAACTGTTTCACTCTTGTTTTGTTTCGCCTTTTTGTTTGTTGTTTTTTTCTTAATTCTTACAGGCAGGTTAGAGATCTAGTTTCTTTGATTAAGAAAGGAAGTCGTTAGATTTTATTGTCTAATTGAGGAGCCTTTATTTTAATGCTACTTTGTTGAAATTGTTGGATACATGCAAAGAAGGCATTTCGATGCACCAGTTAAAAAGGTTGACGTATTATGACTTCATGGTAATCATAGAGGTAGAGGAAGATCTAAAATATTAAGGACAAACATAATTAAGAAAGATTTTAACTACTTGTTATTTAAATTCGTCTTAGCCATTGATCCAGCGCCGGTTTATGTAGCTGACGCCTTGTAGTTTGGAAAAGTCTTAGTCAAGTTGAGTTGGTTGAAATTGTTGGAGTATTAGTGTGTGTAAAAGAATTGATTTTGAGTGAAACTACATAATCTGATGTTCTGTGGATCTGTTCAGGGGAAAGATTAGGTCGTGGTATTGTTACGGATGGAATCACCACCCCAGTCGTCAATACAACTGCTTATTTCTTCAAGACTTCTGATGAGCTAATTGATTTCAAGGTAACTAATTCAACTGCCTCCAGCATTGTATTTCTTGTAGATATGTTTGCCTGCAGTGGTTATGTCGGCAGCGGAAGAAGTATAACATTGGTTTTTAAAGATTAAAAAGTAAATTACATTCTTTTGTAGTTGAAACATGTCAGATATATTGTTAAATGTTTTTAATTCTTTGGTTTCTTGACAGGAGGGACGCCATGCAAGCTTTGAGTATGGACGCTATGGGAACCCTACCACGGTGGTTGCAGAGGAGAAGATAAGGTGTGCCTTTGACTGACTTCAATGTGCATAATTTTCAATTTTGTTTGCTGTTTTTATTTTGTTGTAAAACTGACAAAAACATTCGTGTTTGTTGGAGCAGTGCACTTGAAGGGGCTGAATCAACTGTGTTTATGGCATCCGGAATGTGTGCTAGCACAGTTCTCATGTTTGCACTTGTTCCAAAAGGTGGGCATATTGTGACAACTACAGACTGCTACAGGAAGACTCGAATGTTCATCCAAGATTATCTTGTTCCAAACGTGAATGTCTCTGTAAGTTTTGTTAATACTTGATTTATGTTTAATTTTGTTATATCATGTTGGGATCAGACAATGAGGAATATCTGTTATTGGTTTCTTTAACTATGAGAAGAAGAATCTTCATTCTTATTTATGTTGGTTTTATCCTACCCATATTTAAGCTCCCGTGATTCTGGTATGATATCCCATCCTTGGGCCATCTGGTGATGTTTTGTAAGTGTTGGTTGCATTTCAATTGGGGCCATTCTATTTCTCGTTGACTCGGTATTGTTTTGATGCCATAGACTAGCCTAAGCATTTGACATTTTACTCTATTTGAGAAAGTGCCATAATTTTTGAGGCAATGAAAGATTGCTAAACATTTCATATTTGTAGATGCTTGTGAACAAATAAGTAGCATGTACGATTCATTACTGACATTAGACCGGGTGCACTAGTAGCTGAAGCTTCTTTTTGCTAAGTGTTAGGGAGTTGGCTGGTATCTGATAGGAGGGTGTTGAGGACTGGGGGGAGGGGCATTTTGGAATTTATATTTGGACGTAAGAGCCTAACTTTTGTTATGGTTTAAATTTTTGTTGAGCAAGGGGACTTCAATGTTCCTGTGATTAGATTGGATGCCATTTTTACTCCGATGAGGAGTGAACTTTATAGGTTTTTTGTAGCCTTCAGGCCATTTTCTTTGTTAAGTGTCACTCTGCATCTTTGTTAGGTCCCAGCCATCTTGGGCCCTTAATAGATTCCTTTTGTTTATTACAAACTCATCAGTTCACAAGGCACACCACCTGAAACATTTCTTTGGCCTTTAAAGATTCTGGCTGTTGCTTATTTATAATTAAAGGGGAATGAGGTGTTTTGAGTACAATGCACCATTAGTTTCTTGGTGTTGCAAGTTGCAAGTTGGAAGTTGGGACCACTTTATTAACCGTGCAATTATAAATGACTGTAGAAGTACATGTATTCATTTGCTAGTCTGTTCCTATTTCTCTTTTTATGAACTGATTTTTCTTTTTAACATTGTACAGGTTACAGTCATTGACCCTGCAGATATGGATGGCCTTAGATCAGCGTTGGATAAAAATAATGTTAGTACGTTCCCTTTTTTTTAATTTATTTGATGCCTGTAGGTGGAAGCTGCATCTGATTTGCTGGTACTGTTGTGCCTTCAGGTTTCTCTTTTCTTTACAGAATCTCCAACTAATCCATACCTGAGATGTGTTGATATTGAGTTGGTCTCAAAGCTTTGTCACAGCAAAGGTGCATTGGTTTGTATAGATGGAACTTTCTCCACACCTTTGAACCAAAAGGCCCTTGCCCTTGGTGCAGACCTTGTTCTGCACTCTGCAACCAAGTACATTGGGGGACATAATGATGTGAGCAATGGAAATATTCTTATGTTGAGATTTATTGAGCTGAGTGCAATTTCTATTGAGAAGTAGAATGCCACAAGTTGAGTCATAGGCTAATGATCCAATTCTTTTTTTTTTATCCCTCTAGGTTATAGCTGGCTGCATTAGTGGCTCTCAGGAATTGATTTCTAAAGTCCGGAAGTTGCATCATGTATTGGGTGGTACTCTGAACCCGGTAAGCTATTTCACATCGAATACCTAGCTTATTAAAATGCTTGATTTGAGCACCATCAGTATTAGCAATTTCTCATTGAGTACCTATCTTAGCTTATTAAAATGCTTGATCTGAGCATCATTATTCTTAATAATTGATATTGTATCGTACATCATAAAAGTAGCATTTTCTGATTTGGATTCGTAGAAGTTGCTTTCATGCATGTGTCATCTTATGATTAGTTTCACTAACTGGTCTACTTTTGTTTTTATCAGCAAGCTGCATACCTGATCATTCGAGGCATGAAGACACTGTATCTTCGTGTACAGCAGCAAAACAAAACAGGATTGGGGATGGCCGAGATTTTAGAGGCACATCCTAAGGTACTTGAGGTTTTCAATGGTTCATTGCTGACAGTAAATAATAAATATCTAGGACAAATGGCTAGAGTTTGCCAACAAAAAAAATGGAGCTTTACATACAACCAGACAAACAAAAATAATTTGGAAATTCTTGGTAGTCTTAGCCCCTTTGGCAGGCCTGTGGGCACAAAATCTTCTTCGTTCATAAGATGAGTATATGCCAAAGTGGGACAATAAGGATGGAATCTCAGGAGTTGTTTGTTTAAACACCAGTGCATTACTTATTTCTATTACGGTTCACTGAGAAAGTCAATTATTATCAGTTCTCTTTCTCTTTCCCTCTTTGTCTGTTTGTGCCTACTGCTGGCATTTGCATGGCTACATGTGTAGTAAGCAGAGATGAAAACAAGGGTTTTGTGCTAACATGAACCCTTCACTGTCAGGTGAGACGTGTGCATTATCCAGGTCTGCCAAGTCATCCTGAACATCACGTTGCCAAGCAGCAAATGACTGGTTTTGGTGGGGTGGTGAGTTTCGAGGTGAGTATCATCATGATTTTGTGAATTAATTGGATTGCATGTTTTGTTCTTGCTAAATTTATATAGTTTTGCTATTCACTCTCTGGAGCGCTTTATTTACTGCTCATGCAGATTGACGGAGACTTAAACGCCACCAAAAAGTTCGTTGATTCTTTGAAAATCCCTTACATTGCCCCTTCATTTGGAGGCTGTGAGAGCATTGTGGATCAGCCTGCAATTATGTCTTACTGGTACGTCCCACCCACGTGTACATACTTGTGGTTTTTTGGTCTGTATAACATACTTCCCTAATGATGATGCATCAATTACATGAAAGTCTGACCATATAATTTAAAATTCACCCTTACTAGTATTTTGATTGGACCTCATTAATAATTTGATATACATTTAACTTATTATATAGTTAATGAACTTGAATAATTGAGTAACTAGAGCTGAACCACTCAGTCAATTTCTCTAGAACTCATTCTAGATGAGTATTAAGTGCGTCCTTATTTTCTTATTCTTAGTCTCAAACTTAGACATTGTAATGGTGGGTGTCACACATCTAAAGTACTATGATAGAATGAGAGCAAGTCAGAAGAAAAACCATGCAATATGGATGCCAAATGCATCTGCATTCTGTAGAAAAACATGATTCAAGTAACATGCAATTAGACAAGATTGAAAGATTGACTCTAAATGACCTGTAGTGTTTCTGTTCCATGGCAATATTTTACAGTATGGTTGATGTAATCTTCTTCTTCTACTTATTGTTAAACAGGGATCTTACTGCAGAAGGAAGAGCTCTGTTTGGGATCAAAGACAACTTGATTCGCTTCAGCTTTGGGCTTGAAGACTTTGAGGACTTGAAGGCGGATATCCTCCAGGCTCTGGAGACTATCTAACGCGTTCACGCCGTTTTTCAGTTTTTGTTTTCATCCTTGCTATGTTTTGATAACTTCAATTTGCATTTTAGTTGGCTTTGTTCCTGTTGTAGTTCTTGTTAAACAATGTATCTTTCCATTACACCTGCTGCTGCCAAGCGATCATTTCGTGTAATGGCGCTCAGAAGATTTGAGTTAGTTCTCAATTTCATAACATCTCATGTTGCTTGAGTTTGTGCTTTAACTACATTTTCTGTTGCTTTTGTTCAACCTACATTTAGTAAAATCAGCCCTTTTAGATGTTTGTTTTAGACAAACTTCGCTTCATGATATCATATCTGCATTTTCTCTAAAGGCCATGCTTCGGTCATGGTGTTGGAATATTTAGAAAAAGACTTAGTTGAGTACATAATTAAATTAAATGATTCTCATCAACAAAATGTTGTATTGCATGTTGGCATGTTTACTAAAAATAATTTCGACCGTAAAAGCAGTGTGGAGAACCTGGGTTGACCAGTTTTTTCTTAACTTTGGAGATTTTTTTTATTTAAGCATAGTAATCACTTGTGAACTGAGTAAACAAATTGTGATTACTTAAAAAAAAAAAAAACCTAATTGCAATTTCTGTGGCCCAACCTAAAAGCAATTCATTCATAATGAATGGCAATGTTTCCCTTAATGTATCTGTAATTTTCTCCCTTGGGTTCTTTATACACTAAATAGGTTCAGCCACTACAACCCATTTGGTATATTAGCCATTTCTAATTTATGTTAAGATGTTCTTATTTTGTTTAGGATTTCTTTTAATAAAAAACTCTAGACAAATTTTCCAAATGTTTACAGTTCTAGCACCAATGCTGCTTCTTAAATGCTTGGCATCATTTGTCTAAATCTCTTTTGATATATATACAAGTAGAGAGGACAACAAAAGGAAACTACAATTTTAGGTTCCTCCCTATTGACAAATATGCACTTAGAGAGTTGTCTCTTTATTAGAATGCCCATTTGCCTCTGCTGAGTCCTGACCATTGGGAGCAAGCAAGATTCACTTGTCATAGTCGAAAGGGAGTCGCACCGACTTGGATGCTCGGCATTTCTCAACATTAATCAAGTGCTCATTTTCCAACCTACACCATTCAATGCTCCAATCCTTACTAAATTTCTTAAAAAATCGTAATATGAAAAGTACAAGTCTACAACACAAACTACAATTCAAGTTACATCACTTCAACACTTCTAGATTTGTTGTGGATGATTTGGAAAGTATTTAAAGGTGTTGAGATGTCATAGTTTGAATTGCAGTCACTTATCTTGTAACAATTTAGTTGTTTTTTTTGCTTCTCCTTTCATTTAACCATTGAAGTGGGTATGACATATCCTAGAAACTAAATCTTTCTCCTACCAAATCTGATTACTCTACACTACGTTTGATTATATTTTAGTACCTTAAACATACCTGAAGAAGTTCCATATACCACGACGAATGATCTCTAAGCTGGCAACAATGGCAATTAAGCTTTCTCTATGTAGGAAAGATAACTCAAAGTTCAGCACAGTCTGCAGCCAAGCAAGTCTCAGCAGGATGTTCAAAACCTGCAAGAAAACTTATGATATCATCAGGGTATTGGATTTCAATGAGTTTCTTCTTTCTTTTCGTTTCGCTTACTTCCTTAAAACTTACCATGAACATGAAGTATATGCTCTTGTGTGAGACTAGAAGTTTGTTTCTTAAGAAACGGTTCTTCGAGTTGCATTGTAATAGTCCCCAATCAACAACAATGTCCCAATGTGTATTGAGAATTGTTGCAATGCCTGAGGCGGTAACAGCAACGAACCACCAACGCTTCCCATTCTGTAGACTATAAGCTGTTCTAGTTAGAACGGCCACGACAGTTGATAAGTACTTCAATCCGTTGTAACCCTGCATTGAATCTTTCTCCTCTAACAAAACTCGAAGGCACTGTGATATATAACAAAGAAAAGTTGGTGCAAAGTTTATTTGTAGTAGAGGTTTAAGTTCTAATAGAATCAGCCAACTATATATTTTTTTTGCTTATTCTTGTAGAGGTTATACATCTACTTCAATTAGAGGTAGAAAAAATAAAAATATTTACCAAAAAATTAAATTGTTTTGTTACTCTACTTTTTTTAGAGGTTGCAACTAGAGTTAACAAACACCACCTAGTTGTGAGAGTTATGAAATGAGGAGGAAATGAGACCGACCTGAAGCAGGCGACACCAGTAAGGTAATGCAGCAACTATGAAATAGAAAGTGTTGTAGACACTCTTGCTATTGCAAGTGTTCTGCCTGAGTTTGAAGTCTCCCCAGCCATAGTAGCAAATGTAGAACTCAATGCTTCTAAGAGCTTGGATCTGAGGCAGAATCATAATAATTTGAATGTATTTTGGTGGTGTAAAAATTTATAAATCAAACTTGTATAAAAGTGAATTTTGAGTGCCAAACCTGGCTAGTTAGCTGGTCTGCCAAGAAGAGATCTGCAAACTTGACCTATGGAGGAAAACAGAAAAGATTGATATTATATTAATTAAACTGTACTTTGTAATTCTTAATTTCTCTCTTATTTACCTTGTAAAGAGGAGCGCATATACATCGGAAAATGCATCGAAGTAGGAAGAACCGACTTGATCGATACATGATGTTAAATGGGCAAAATGTTGTGAGAAGCAAAAGCTGCAGAGGAAGAATTGCTACTTAAATGCTTCTTGGAATCTGTAAGTTGGAGGAGAAAAACAAAATGGGCAAGTGTGAGAGTCTTACAATAACTAAGCCCAATGGTACTAGTTCGGTGTAAGCCTTGTAATCGTTGGTTCTTTCATCCATTTCCATGTCGAGGTTAGCAAGCACACTGGCTAAGGCAAGAACAGCAAGACCTGTGCTTAGGAGGAACACTTCTCTGTATCCCAATTCTGTCCCTTGCTTGAAATCAAATATAAATGGATAATTGACCCGAAAACGCCTCCAAAGGTATATATTTATGGCGTAAATAATCATGTGTAGAACAACGAATCCAAATAAGCTGCAAAGATACATATATGACGCCTTATTGAGACGACGATAAGAACTAAATAATAAGATTCTCAAGAATGCTACTCAGAAAATACTACCTAGCAAATCTAGTCTTTTGCAACTTACCTATAAAGAGGAAACATTGTTTCCATGTATTTACCAAAACCATCCTTTTTGAAGATTTTTTTAAGCTGAATGATCATGATAAGGGCGACGAGTAAAGCAAATGCGCAACCAGTAAACAATCCTAAACATATGAGGAACAGTTCAGTAATCCCGATGATTAAAACCTGAAAATATTTCATGGAAAAACTTTCTTCCATTTTTATAGAGAAATACAGAAAAAATGTAAATGCATACTTAACCTTTTTGTCCTACATAACTAAATGATTTAAGCAGTAAAATTCTTACCCAAGGAAAATGTTGTTTGGTGTCTTTCTTTCTTTGATTTTGGTCTCAAAGTGTCCATGCCTTTACTGCGATTTGAGTTCGAAAAGTGCTTGATAAATGTAGCTTCCACCCTCTCAATGAGATTTGTGACCTTTGGATGAAATAAGCAGAACAAAACATATATAGTCAAGTCAATGAAAAATAAGGGGTTAGTGATCTTGATTCTTTTTAACATAATTAAGAATTGCCAGAACATATCCTATTTACTTATGCAAGAAGGTAAACAATATTTCACAAATAATATTCAGAAAATGTCCTGTTTAGATTACCTTATTTTTGTGACAGTAAAAGATATGTCCTTATTTCACATGAACAAAGTGCTTCATTTGTGGTGAAAACGCTACCGATAAATAAATGTCAGGTTAAGATCTTATTCAAATTAATGTCTCAGCAAGTCCCAGAATTCCTGAGAACTCTAATGAAAAATTGCAGATTCTCATTTGTATCACATATTGCTTCTTACAGTTTACTAGAAGATAAGTATTTACTGCTTACATCAATGGAGTTGCCGAGGTAGGAGTTATGAACCATGTTCAAGTATGATCTTGATGCCCTTCTTGAAGTGACCTGCATTAATGGATGCAAACACATGAAAAATAGATGGAGGAAAAAATGAAAAAATGAAAAAATGAAAAAAAAATGGGAAAATGCCCAATTCAAAGTCTAAAACATTTGGACTTGATGTGATGCCCACGAATGGAACTCTTTTATACGTTGCATGCCTATCAATATTTAGTGATATGCCAGGCACCTAATCAGAGTAAACTTGAAGTGCTTTCTTGTTGGATTTTAGCTCAAACATGAATTTCTTGTTGTTTTAGAACATGAAGCATGTATTTAGAAAGTAATTAGGACTTTCTAAATATAGATAAGTGTTTTATGATCTAGTTGCATTTGAATAAAGAAACCATGTTAGTGTAGAATGAAGAATCCTTGTTGGTCACGGTTTCTAACTATTATGGCTAGAAAGTCTATATATAGGAGGTCCTTCATTATTTATTGATCATCCCAACTAATGAGAAAGATCTAGAAGAAGGTGAAGCTTAGTCCTTGGAAGCTTTGTGAAAGAGTGTAGAATTTAAAACTTGTGCGAGGTGACACGATTAGAGTTCTAATTTTCTCTTGAGGATTCTCTTTCTGTTATTCTTCTTTACCAAAGTCTCAGACCTGTGTACTATGTTCGGTAAAAGTACTTGAGGTGTTTAATTCCTCTGAGGTACTTGTTAATTGATAGTAAATTTTTTTTGCCGGTGGTTTTTTTCCTGATTTTGGGATTTTTCCACGTATATCTTTGAGTTGTGGGTGTTGATCTCTATTGTTCTTTTCTTTATTGAATCTGTGATATTGGAGGATTTGGGTGTTATTCCCAACATTTATAATGGAATTCTTGTGTTAAATTCATGGTTATATAGCTAGCTTAAAATCCCAAAAACAAAGGAGGATTTAAACTGACCTTATCATACTTCTTCATGATCTTGGAGAATGCCAGTAGGTTCAGAAAGCTGGTCCAAAATTCAAGCATACAAGGTTACAAGCTGATCGAATAAGCCATCAGGATTCCATGATGCATAAGAAGACCCATATAAGTTTACCTGTAGTTCTTTAAATGTTGAAGCTTCTGATAGAACTCAATCAAAGCATGCTTCAGTTGATGTTCGATTTTCGTTAGATTCTCTTTGCTAAAACTTAAATTCTTATTTTTACCAACCTTGAGGATGCCTTTTATGGTCATAACTGGAGTTTCAGGTGTATTGTTCATCTTCACATGGTTGAGAATTTCCACAGGAGCTGGTCTAATTACCTTGGCACCTTTCATTCTCTCTTCATCAGTACTACTACAATTCCCATTGTTGCTAGTACTAGCAACCATGCTGTTATCTAACTCATATGCTCTGATTTCGCCAATTTCTTCTGTTAGATCAATTGTTACATTTCCTGCAAATTCAGCATTGAAAACATCAATTATATGTTAAAATCTTGTACTGCAAAAAGTTATTATGTTCTTTCTTCCATTAGTTGTTCTCCTTTTCCAAAATTTCTCTTACAAAAGTCTTAGTTCCTTTCATTTCTCTGTTTTGGCTAGAAAATTGAAATCCTAGCCACCTTTCCGCATGAACCTGCCAATACCGAGAGAGTTTGACCAATGGCTATGATTTTCCACATGGTGACAAGAGAACAAAAGGCCCTGTTTTATTTATTTATTTACTTATTTTTGGATTATTGGGTAATCCTCCTCCAACCTAACACGAATCCGAGCTTCTGATACCATGTTCGAAAACTAACACGTCCAAAAAAAAAAAGCTATAACTATGAGATCTCCAAACAAGCTAATATTAACCACTGCAAACACCCTTCTTGTAGGTAATGAAGATCAATTCAGCTATGCCTAATTCCAACCAAAAAACTTATGCATATTTCTCTAAGAACAAGCAGAAAAAAAGAAAAAAAGAAGCCTTTCTTGAGTGAACTTACCAGTAGTAGCAGTTCTAGCACCAGTGACTGGGATTTCAGCCACTGAAGTACTACTAGTATCACCAAGAAGAACAGTACTCATCTCAGTTCCCCAATCAAACCAAGTCTCTGGATTCTCCACCTTGATTCTAAACGCGATCAACGCGTCCATCTGCTTGTTCAAGAACTCAGCCTCCTTCATCACCTCCTCCACTTTTTCCCTGTAAAATCTATCCACTTTAGTGAACTCCTCATCCAGCTTCCTAAAGAACAAAAGCTCGGCATCCCCTCCTCGGTCCGCCACCATTAGGAACATAGTTTCATAGTAGTCATAAGCGTCTTCCGATTCCTGCTGTCGCTTGTTCACCACTATCACTTGCTCCTCAATGTCTCCTCCTCCTCCTTCTTTAGGACACTTACTGGGTCTGTCATGTCTTTGTAGAAGACCACTAAAGGCCCTGAATAACAACGGCTTCGTGGGAGGAAACTTTTTGTTAATTCTTGGAGAATTGGCTCTCTGAATATTCTTTAGAAGGGATTTTAGATGGTTGTAATTCATGTAAGCTTCTTGCCATTCAGGCACCATTTGCCATGACATCTCCTTCCCAAACTTCATGGTCTCTCTTTTGATTGGCTTGCCTGCAAGTATAGAGATAGTATATATATATATATATATATATAGTACTTGTGCACTTACACAGTTGAGACAATGGAGAAGTGAGGATTGAAATTTAGTGCATTGCATGCATGGAAACGTAAGTTGGTATTAGATGGGTGAAGAGGAACTTTCTTAACGCGTTTACAGTTATATTCTTAGCTGTGATCTAATGAGGGATTTACAAGACTTTTTTGAGTTATATGTGACACGCGCCCGCGCACAAATGTATGTATATATGAAGGGGGTTGAGTGGGTCAATATCATTGACAATATAGGTTCCTGAACTTTCTTTTGGTTTGAAGGAGGAAAAAGAAAAGAAGAAACCAACCTGAATTATATGGTCAAAAACAACATGAACTATGAAACACTTTCTAATTTCTCTGTGTAACATATAAGGGTTTACTGTTACATAAATAATTATTTGTTCTGGGTAATTAAAAATCATGAATTGCTTATCACCAAAAATAAATAAATAAATAAATAAAAAATTATGAATTTCTCCATTTAGATATTTTGGGATAGTCAATGCAACTTGCAAGGGTTGATGGAGTTTGACAGATTGATTATATACCTCTGAGTCACATAATTGTCTCAAGATGTGTTTCATAATTAAGATCTAATTGACTGCAATTTTAGTCACTAATTAACTGAAGTGTTTTTTTAATTAGTTATGTCTAGTTCAACAAATTCAATGCATGTTGTTTAATTAAAATGTATGCTTATGACCTGTCTATACAAGAAAAATAGACGAAAACTGTATATGTTTTTACTTCTTGTAATAAATTTACTGTCCTATATATGATAATTTTTGCCAAACTTCCAAAATCAACTCATAAAACTTACAATTATCATTTATTTTAAAAATTAGTTACCGAGCTAATATGATAATTTTAAAGAAATCTCCACTTAATTCCCTCCACTTTTCTTACTTACAGGTATTTTCACATTTAATTTCTGATTTTATGCTAATATTTTACTATTTTCTACCCTCTAGTCTATTTATAAATAAAAATCATATTTTTAGTTTAACATAAAAATATTAATATATATTAACAAAATAATAATAATAATAATAATAATAATAGTTATACCTTTAATTTTAAATAAAAATATTAATAAAAAATAACATGTGAAAAGCACTTGTGCACAAGACCCACCGCAATCCAGAGCTACTGACTTGAAGCTCGAGGGGACTAGTTATAAATTAGTAGCTTCACCACCGCCTATAAATAAATCCTAACTAGTTGCTTAAAGGGAAGGTTTCTATTGGGCATACTAATCCATTTGCTCAAATATAATTTGCACCTGAATCAATTTAATTGTATTGCTTTTGCTGCTTTTCTTTTAACTACAACTGCTAAATGTTTGTTAGTTTGGTCCACCTCAATGAAGAGCCGCCATCAATAGTCAACAAAATCATGCAGTGAATAGTCAACAGAATCAAGCTGCATGGGATGCGTGAGCTGGCTGCATGGAACATGTGAGCGAAATGAGTTTTGTTTTAGCTCTATAAATAGAGCTCTGCTTCAACTTGAAAAATATTCCAGAGATCTATTCTGAGAGATCTATTCAAGAGATCCAATCTGTAAGATCCACCTAAGAGTGAAGTAATACAAGTTTGATATCTCCCGTGGACGTAGGCAATTTGCCAAACCACGTTAAATTTATTGTCTTGTTTTTTCTTTCATGCTTTACCACGATTCCGCACAATAAATTGGTATCAGAGACAAGGTTAAACTTTGGAAGAAAAACAGACCCTCTGTTGAATATTTCGAGTCAGCGTCGAAATTTTTGAGATTCTGTAAAAGTGATCGAAACTATTTTCTGATCACCCGTGGAGGTAGCTCTTGTTTCCAAGAGTCCAACCCAATAAACGACGAGAAAAACGGACAAGAAACGAGTTCTCAGGAGCCGAAGCGTTTGCCGACACTGTTCATCTCCGGCACTGTTCATCCGATCCGAATCCGACCCATATGCCCGACACTGTTCATCCGGCCCATCCCCCGGTCCAGCCCACTTCAGCCAGCACTGTTCCTCCCGATTCAGCTCGGTCGGCCCGACGCTGTTCATCTGGCCCAGTCCGTTTCGGTCCAATACTGTTCATACAGCCCAGATCCGTTTCTGTCCTACGCTGTTCATCCGGCCTAGATCCGTTTCAGCCCGACGCTGTTCATCACGGCCCAGCCCGTTTCGGCCCGACAGTTGACCGAATCCATTTTCGGTTGACCAACCATATCCGACTCATTTTTCATCTCATTTCAACAAAGTCAGACTCGTTTCCACCATTTTCGACCGTTCCGGACGCAACCGTGCAATCAGTTTCTGCAGATTCAGCTCCTAAGTTATTGATATAGCTTAGTTGGAGTAGTTTATCATTTTTTAAAGCACTTTTCGGCGTCATACATATCTTCGGTCTTAATGGCGGAGGAAATCCCAAGCACAAATAGGCCCTGGCAAAGAAGTTCGATGTCCAACGCAAAGTTCGAGGTGGAGAAATTCAACGGCACCAACAACTTTGACATGTGGCAATGAGAAGTTCAAAATCTATTATTCTGGGAATGATCACATATCGCCTTGGAAACCAAGCCCAAGGATATGTCCGATGATGATTGGAATTTTGTAAATCGTCAAGCTTGTGGAACAATCAGACTCTGTTTAGCAAAAGATCAGAAGTATTTTGTCATGAAAGAGACTATGGCAACAAGTCTCTGGAAGAAACTGGAGGACAAGTACATGACGAAAAACGTAGAGAACCGCCTCTACCTGAAGGAGAAACTCTTTCGTTTTCAGTACAAGAAAGGTACTCCCATGATTGAGCATCTTGATAATTTCAACAAGATTCTCGCTGATCTACAGAATCTTGATGTTGAAGTTATTGATGAGGATAAGACACTATTGTTGTTAAACTCTTTGCCTGAAAGTTATGAACATTTAACAACAACTTTGCTACATGGTAAAGATGATGTTAAATTCAGTGATGTTTCAAATGCTTTGGTGAACAACGAGTATCGAAGGAAGGACCAGCTCGATAACAAGGAAGCATCACTAGAAGCCTTGACGGTATCCAGAGGCAGGGCTAGCAACAAATCTGATAGATCCAGTGGGCGAGGCCGATCTCGCTCAAACTCAAAAGGACCTTCATCACGTCCACGTCTTGCAAAGGATGAATGTGCCTATTGTCACCAAAAGGGGCACTGGAAGAAAGATTGTCCAAATAAGGGCAAGACAGATGCAAATGTGGCACAGAAGGCTGAAGAAGATTCTGCATTCTCAGTTTCATCTATAGACAATCAGTCTGATATATGGATATTAGATTCCGGATGTTCCTATCATATGTGTCCGAATCGAAGTTGGTTCTCAACACTGGATGAGTTCGATGGAGGAGTCATGCTCATGGGCAACAACAATACCTGTCAAACAAAGGGTATTGGAACTATACGCCTAAAGATGCATGACGGTACAACAAGACAGCTCACGGACGTCAGATATGTCCCAGATCTGAAGAAAAATCTGATATCCCTAGGAGTCCTTAATTCCCGCGGTTACAAGGTAACCATTGAAGGTGGAGTTCTGAAGGTTGTACGTGGAGCACTCTTGGCCATGAAGGGTACTCAGAAAGGAAATCTCTATTTCCTAGACGGACACACGGTAATCGGAAGTATATCAGCTTGCACCAGTTCTACTGATGTTTCATCGGACACTTCCCGACTTTGGCACATGCGGCTCGGACATGTTGGAGAGAAGGCTCTTCAAACCTTGATAAAGCAAGGTTCTCTGAAAGGTGCAAAAATCGGGAAACTTAACTTTTACGAGCATTGTATCTTAGGCAAGCAGATTAGAGTCAAGTTTGGAGCTACAATCCACCGCACAAAAGGAACATTGGATTATGTTCATACCGACGTTTGGGGACCCTCTCAAAATGCTTCATTGGGAGGTAAACGTTGGTTTGTTACTTTCATTGATGATTTCTCACGCTATGTTTGGGTTTATACCATGAAGCATAAAGATGAAGTGCTAGATATCTTTCTTATATGGAAGAAAATGGTAGAAACCCAAACGGGAAGGAAGATTAAGAGGCTCAGATCTAATAATGGAGGAGAATACAAGTCAGACCCATTTTAGAAAATTTGTGAGAATGAAGGGATTGTCAGACATTTCACAGTCCCAGGCACGCCACAACAAAATGGTGTTGCTGAACGCATGAATCGTACTTTGATAGATAAAGTTCGTTGCATGTTATCTCATTCTGGACTGAGCAAGGCATTTTGGGCTGAAGCTTTGTCATATGCCTCTCATATCATCAATAGACTTCCTGCAACAACACTAGATGGCAAAACTCCCAAGGAGGTATGGTCTGGATACCCCGTTTCAGATTATGATTCTCTGCGTATTTTTGGATGCACTGCATATTTTCATGTGAAGGAATCCAAACTGGATCCTAGGTCCAAGAAAACGATTTTCATGGGCTTTAGTGGAGTTAAGGCTTTTCGACTATGGAACCCTGAGTCAAAGAAGATTGTACAAAGTCGAGATGTAACTTTTGACGAATCTGTGATGTTAAAGCATACAGTTTCTGATAAAGAAAATCGAGATCCAAATTTGCATCAGTAGGTGGAGTTAGATATTCCAGTAACTCCTGCAAGTCAGCAGAGATATCCAACCATCCTGAAGAACACGAGGAGGACATCTCAGTTGAGGTGGAGGCTCCAGGACCAGACATCAGTCAACAACCAGAATCAATTGCCACCAGTCGACCACGAAGAGAAATCCGCAAACCTGCTCGGTACACTGACATGGTTGCATATGCATTACCAGTCACCGGAGATGATATTCCATACAATTACAAAGTTGTTAGTCAGAGTATGGAAAGTGATAAGTGGAAAATGGCAATGCATGAGGAGATGACATCACTCCATCAGAATCAGACTTGGAAGTTGGTTCCACTTCCGAAAGGAAAGAAACCAATTGACTGCAAATGGGTTTTCGCTAAGAAGGAAGACTCTCCCAGCACAGATAGTATCCGATACAAAGCCAGACTGGTAGCAAAAGGCTACGCTCAGAGGGAAGGAATTGACTACAATGAGGTATTCTCACCTTTTGTTAAGCATTCGTCAATTCGAATATTATTGGCTTTGGTTGCACAGTTTGATCTCGAGTTAGCCCAACTCGATGCCAAAACTGCTTTTCTGCATGGTAATTTGGAAGAGGAGATATATATGTCTCAACCAAAAGGATACAAAGAACCAGGAAGAAAGAATTGGGCTTGCAAGTTGAGCAAGTCATTGTATGGCCTGAAGCAGTCACCGAGACAGTGGTACAAACGATTTGACAGCTTCATCCAAGGGCAGAAATATACCCGGAGTCAGTTTGATCATTGTGTCTATTATCGTAAACTTCAAGATGGTACATTTATCTACTTGCTTTTATATGTAAATGATATGTTAATCGCATCTAAAAGCAAGGTGGAGATCAACAAACTAAAGGCTCAATTGAGCTCAGAGTTTGAAATAAAGGATCTTGGAGAGGCCAGAAAAATTCTCGGTATGGAGATAACTCGAGATAGGGCCAAAAGCACAATCTGTTTGACTCAGACTCAGTATTTAAATAAAGTTCTTCAAACTTTTGGCATTGGCAATGACACAAAACCTGTGAGCACACCATTGGCACCACATTTCAAGCTAAGTACATCAATGTCACCAAATTCTGAAGATCAGAAGAAGCAAATGAAGAACATTCCATATGCAAATGTAGTTGGTGCCTTGATGTATGCTATGGTGTGTACCAGACCTGACATTTCACATGCTGTAAGTATGGTAAGTCGTTACATGCACAACCCCGGTAAAGGCCACTGGCAAGCAGTGAAGTGGATTCTACGGTATATTCATGGTACTGTGGATATTGGTTTAAAGTTCGAGAGAGATAAGAAAAGTTGTAAGCATCTCGTCGGATATGTGGATTCGGACTATGCTGGAGATCTTGACAAGCGTAGATCTACTACTGGTTATGTTTTCACTATGGCAGGAGGACCAGTGAGTTGGAGATCAACACTACAGTCAATTGTTGTTTTGTCTACTACAAAGGCAGAGTACATGACAGTAACGGAAGCTTTCAAGGAAGCAATCTGGCTTCATGGATTGACTAAAAACTTGGGAATTGTGCAGAAGAATGTTGAAGTTTTCTGCGACAGCCAGAGTGTCATTTGTTTGGCAAAGAACCAAGTGCATCACAGTCGAACGAAGCATATTGATGTTCGTTTTCATTTTGTTCGAGAAATAGTAGAAGAATGGAGTATTCTTCTGCAAAAGATCAAGACCGCAGATATGATTACAAAGGTGGTTACAGGGATCAAGTTCCAACATTGTTTGGACTTGATCAACATCTCACGAGCTCGGAGTGCCTAAGGGCACTAATGGAGGCAGCAACAATTTTTTTAAGGAAGTTCGCTAAGGTGGAGATTGTTGCTCTGCAGCTTTAATTGACAAATTGTTGCAGGAGTGGAGGAGCCCTGTTCCACATGAGGTGGAGGTGGAGATTTGTTAGTTTGGTCCACCTTAATGAAGAGCCGCCATCAATAGTCAACAAAAGCATGCAGTGAATAGTCAACAGAATCAAGCTGCATGGGATGCGTGAGCTGGCTGCATGGAACACGTGGGCGAAATGAGTTTTGTTTTAGCTCTATAAATAGAGCTCTGCTTCAACTTGAAAAATATTCCAGAGATCTATTCTGAGAGATTTATTCAAGAAATCCAATCTGTAAGATCTACCTATTGGTGAAGTAATACAAGTTTGCTGTCTCCCGTGGACGTAGGCAATTTGTCGAACCACGTTAAATTTGTTGCCTTGTTTTTTCTTTCATGCTTTACCACGATTCCGCACAACAATGTCATCATTCATAAATTAGCCAAAATTGCAACTGGGACAGTACTCTCATTACCACACAACAAGCAGTTTGTGCTACTCTCTAACCTGGTTTACTTTAATTGTATGCTTCTTTTAGAATAACTTATCACTTCTTTTCTTCTTTTTTTATGCTTAATTTCTCATGTGTTTACTCTTCTGTCTTCATCTTCATCATAGTTGAAAGGAAGTGGTACTGACTTGAATGTGCGATACTTGCCCACATTGTTCAAGTGCTCATTCTCCAACCTAATCAATCAGTCAAGAAAATATTAAGGCCTCCTTTGGTTCGTGATTCTGATATAGTTTTCAGTACCCGAAAACTAGAAAACTTGGAAAAACATTTGGTTGATCAAATCAAAAAATAGCTTTTAAAAAATTTTTTTGTGTGTGTGTGTGGATGGTCTTAACTATTGATTAATGTACCTGAAGAAGTTCCATATGCCGTGACGAATTATCTCAAGGATGGCAACAATAGCAACTAAGGTTTCTCTATGTAAAAAAGGCACCTGTATGTTCAGCACTGTCTGCAGCCAAGCTAGTCTCAGAAAAGTGTTCAAAGCCTACATTATTGTAATCACCAATTTGTTTCCTAACATTAGAGTTATGACTTGAATGGCATGTATAGATATACACATACAATGTTTATGTCAGGCTTGTGAAGCTTACTTACCATGACTCCAAAGTATATACTTTTATGTGACACAAGGAGCTTATCTCTCAACCAATGGTTTTTCAAGTTCCGTTGTAGTAGTCCCCAGTCAACGACAATATCCCAGTATGTACTATAGATTGTTGCAATACATGTGGTGATCCATGCCATCACCCACCAAGCAATTCCCTTTTGTTGACTATAAGCTGTTCTCATGAGCATGGCCACCACTGTTGATAGGTATTTCAGCCCATTATATCCATGCGTTGAGTCTTTTTCTTCAAATAAGCGGCAGAGGCACTATACACACAAGAAACTATATATTTTGATACAAGAAAAGAGAATTATCATAAGATTCAATGTTGTTACGCAAAGAAGGACTAACTTGCAATAAGCGACACAAGTAAGGAATTATAGCTACAATAAAGTAGAAAGTCTTGTAGATATCTTTGCTTTTGCAAGTGTTCTGCCTCATTTTGTAATCTCCCCGTCCATAATAGCAGATATAGAACTCAAGATTTCTAAGGGCTTGGACCTATATGATAGAAGAAACATGTAAAAAGGGCAGCCTGGTGCACAAAGCTCCTGTCTATGCTTGGAGTCCTGGGGAAGGGTTAGACCACTTTTGGGTCTATGTACGCAACCTTACCTTGCATCACGAGAGGTTGTTTCCATGACCTGAACCAATAACCGCATGGTCATATGGCAGCAACTCTTACCGTTGCGCCAAGGCTCCCCTTCATGATAGAAGAAACATATAACGCTTGTCAAATGCGTAAAAATTATGTAAGAGTTTAACTTACCTGGCTAGTTAGCTGATCTGCCAAGAAAAAATAATCATGCGCAAGAAATTAAAGATCAATGAAATTGTCTAAATTTATTTCTTTTCAACATTTTCTTAATTGTTCTTTATCATCATTTACCTTGTAAAAAGGTGCAAATATGCAACGAAACAGACATCGCAGTGGAAAGAAGCGACTTGTGCAATATATGATGTTGAATGGGCATATGACCATGAGAAGTAGAAACTGTCAATAGATAAAATGAAAAATTAATACATCATAAATTGCTAGAAATAATAAGTAGGAATGAGAAGTGTTAAACCTCTTACAATAAGCAATCCCAATGGGACTAATTCCGTGAGGGCCTTATAACTTTTAGTTCTTTCATCCATTTCCATGTCCAAGTTTGCAAGCACACCGGCTGGTGCAAGTATGGCCATACCTGTACTGAGGAGGAAGACTTCTCTATATCCCAACTCTGTTCCTTGATTGAAACCGAATATGAATAGATAATTAACTCGGTAACGCCTCCAAAAGTATATATTTAGAGCATACATGAGCATGTGTAAGACAATGAATCCAAATAAATTGCAATAAGACAGATTAAAATGGTTGTCAAACAAAGAAAGAAGGTCGAAAAATGTCAGAATCTCTACGCCTCTTTTTCATCCTTCCTCATTCACAACCATGAAGTATATATATTACAAAATATCACAACCCTGTATTTTCCTAAAATACCCCAATAATATCGTAATACCCCCCTCAAGTTGGAGCGTGAAGATCTCGAACGCCCAACTTGCAGAGTAGAAACTCAAAGTTCGCTTTCCCCAATGCTTTTGTAAAGATGTCTGCCAATTGAACACTAGTAGAAACATATGACGGACAAATCATCCCTTCAGTCACCGCATCTCGAACAAAATGGCAGTCAGCTTCTATATGCTTTGTTCTTTCGTGAAAAATCAGATTTTGAGCAATGTAGAAGGCAGACTGACTATCACAAAACAACTTCATACCCTTCGGATGTCGCACACCCAAGTCACTTAAAAGTTGGTTAAGCAACTTTAACTCACACATTGTTGCTGCCATTGATCTATACTCAGCCTCCGCAGACGATCTAGCACTGTTTGTTGCTTCTTGGTCTTCCACGATACAGGAGAACAACCAAGTAACACGAGCCAACCTGTTAAGGAACGTCGCGTAAGTGGACAACTAGCCCAATCCGAATCACACCACCCTTCTAGACGTAGGTCACTATCAGCACGTAGCAAAATCCTTTGCCCCGGACTCTTCTTCAAATATCTCACGACCCTGAGAGCTGCCTCCCAATGATCCTCACGAGGTTGTTGCATAAATTGGGACAAAATATGAACCGAATATGCAAAATCAGGTCTCGTCACAGAAAAGTAAAGCAATCTCCCTACAAGTCGCCTATACGGCGCCGGATCCGCAAGGAATTCACCCTTAGTAAAGGCCAAATTGTGATTTTGTTCCATAGGAAATGCCGCAAGCTTTGCTCCCAATAAACCCGTTTCAGAAATTATCTCGAGTGTGTATTTTCTTTGACAAAGAAAAATTCCTTCTAGATTACGGGCTACCTCTAGCCCTAAGAAATATTTCAAAACTCTCAAATCCTTCATATGAAAGCACCTGCCAAGGTAATCTTTAAAAGTTGTCAATGCAACCTTATCATTCCCTGCAATAATCAAGTCATCAACATAAACTAACACGTTGATCTGAGTTCTTCCCCTGCACAACCCAAATAAGGAATAATCTGAATAGGATTGCACAAAACCATAATTCTTCAACGCTGTTGACAGTTTTGCAAACCAACATCGGGGAGCTTGTTTCAGACCATACAACGAATTTTGCAACCTGCAAACCATGTTAGGATTTGTATTTTTGAAACCTGGAGGAACCTTCATATAAACCTCCTCACGTAAGTCACCGTGAAGGAAAGCATTATGCACATCCATTTGATGTACCTCCCAATTTTTAACAGCAGCAATTGCAAGAAAAATACGAACCATCACCATTTTTGCCACAGAAGCAAATGTCTCGTTATAGTCAATTCCTTCCACCTGATGATTGTCATAGATCACAAGTCTTGCTTTGAGTCGCTCTATGCTGCCATCAGACTTATACTTAATTTTATATATCCACTGGCTCCCTAGTGCTGTCTTTCCGGGTGGAAGAGTCTCCATTACCCAAGTCTCATTGTCTTCAAGGGATCGTATCTCCTTACCCATCGCATCTCGCCATCCCGAGTCTTTCATCGCTTCTTTAAAATGCTTTGGCTCATGTCCCGTTGTCACAGCTGCAAGAAAATTCCTATGTCTCACAGAAAAACGTTCACAATTCACAAAATATGTTATAGGATAGGGCGTACCTAAGGAAGAGGAAGTAGCAGATGAATTCTCAGATGAACTTATTTTTCGTATAGTTTGAGTAACAAAATCACGATACCGTATTGAAGGAGTTTTGGCTCGTTTTTCTCGCCCTAGCTCACCGTCAACTTCCACACCTTGCTCCCCCACCGTATTCACCAGCCCCTCATCACGTACATCCTC
This sequence comes from Paratinospora sagittata, assembly GCA_035771175.1. Classification (NCBI taxonomy): domain Eukaryota; kingdom Viridiplantae; phylum Streptophyta; class Magnoliopsida; order Ranunculales; family Menispermaceae; genus Paratinospora; species Paratinospora sagittata. Next base: position 10,926,621 of record CM069602.1, on the reverse strand, counting down.
ATGTGTGGGCTGCTACTCGGGCTGCACCGCAGCACCAGACCCCCCTCGAGGGTGGACGCTGCTTCCAACCCCCCTCAACACACGCAGCACACTCATCGGCACCCTCATCCTTACTCCATGCCCCATCCTCATTGTTCGCCAGCATAGGAGTCACCACATTCCTTGGTTGGTTTGGCGCAAAAGGAAATTCTTTCTCAAAGAACTTCACATCCCTCGATACAAAGTACTCATGTGTTTCTAAATCATACAATTTCCAACCTTTCTTCCCAAAAGAATAGCCAACAAAGATACATTTGCGGCTCCTACTTGCAAATTTATCACCTTTGTGTCATTGATTATGAGCATAGCAAAGACAACCAAATACACGAATAGCATCATAAGAAGGCACATTCCCAAATAATATTTCATATGGCGATTTAGTCTTAAGTAAAGTAGAGGGTGTCTTATTAATCAAGTGACACGATGCCAACACACATTCACCCCAAAATTTGATTGGTAAGTTCCCTTGAAATCTTAGGGCTCTAGCCACATTTAAAATGTGTTGGTGCTTTCTCTCAACTCTCCCATTTTGTTGAGGAGTCCCAACACAAGAAGTCTAAAAAATAATCCCATTATTTTAAAAATAATCATGCAAACAATTAAATTCGGTCTCATTGTCACTTCTCACACGTTTTATCACTTGTTCAAATTGACGTTCAACCATGCAACAAAATTAAGAAATATAGATTCAACTTCCATTTTATTGCAAAGTAAATAGACCCAAACTCCTCTTGAAAAATCATATACTATTATCAAAAAATAGGTAGCCCCACACGAAAAACGAGCCTTGTAAGTTCCCCACAAATCCAAATGAACAAGTTCAAAAATCCTACCAGCTTTATTCGTACTAATTGAAAAACTAGATCTAGGTTGCTTTGCACGCGGACACACATCACAAGCTTTATTATTTGTCCTACAAGAATGACTTACAGCCGGAATCATCTTCAATATTTTCTCCGACGGATGCCCCATTCGTTGATGCCATAACTCGAATGACGAATCACCATCCACTGTCAAGACCTTCACTTGAGGAACACCACGGAAAAAATAAAGTCCATCCAATCTTTCACCCGCTCTAATCACCTTCCTCGTCGGTTGGTCCTGTATAACACAAATATTATTAGTGAATTGTACAACACAATTTGATTCATCGATTAATTGAGTAACAGAAATTAAATTGCGTGTCAATTGTGGGACATAAAGCACATTGTCAAGCTTCAATCCTCCTGGCAGCACGACACTCCCCTCTTCGTTTGCTTCTGCCGTGTTTCCATCCGGCAAACCCACCGGGCAGTATTGCACCTTTCTCACATTCTTCAAAATAGACAAGTCGCACGTCACATGGTTCGACGCTCCTGTATCGATAATCCAACTAAAATGACTGTTCTTACCATGTAGTCGATCTTTTGTTTTGTCGAAGTTCAAAAGTGCAAGAAGTTGCCGCAGTTGCGTTGCGGAAACACCTGCAAGAGCCGCAGCGTCGGTTGCACCCGCAGCCCCTGCGAGTTCCCTGCGTGCTGCCCATATGAAGTTCCAGCCCCGCCAATTTTATGTGCGCGGACAGGCGGTGCACCATGCCCTCTGCCACGACCAGAACCTGCACGCCCACCTCCTCTTCCTGTCCGTCCTCCACCACGACCCGGTCCCTTTCCTCTGCGAGGTCGGTCCCCCCACCATTCGGGGAACCCGTGTAATTAAAAGCAAGAGGATTCGGCGTGACCTTCTCTATTACAATGATTGCAAAACTTGTCAGTAGTATCCACAAAACGAGACTTACCACGCGTATCAGGCTGAATTGCGAAGGCCATGATACCATCTCGTCCATCCTTGGATAACTCTTCGCCACGCAGTCGTTCTGTAACACCCCGTACTTTTAATTAACTACATACGTTGAAGTATGCGTATATCGAGATGTAGAATACACGTATAAGTACATTTAAAGCTATGTGTACATGTGTCAAATGAACTTGACAATGTCAAAAGTCGGTTCGGAATGTGATTTTAAATAGAAATCGATTTACGACACGTGTATGTCTCATGTGGATTGAGTATCTAGAAGAAGAAGAAGAGAAATGAAGTAAGAAAAAAATAAAATAAAAATATATTACTATTCACTTGCAGGTATTGTTCACCAAACAGTACTGTGAACAGTACTCAGATGGAAAGATAAAAAAATAAAAAAAAAATAAAAGTTAAATGAGTTGTTGAATGAAAACAAAAACAGAGAGAAAACGAACGAAAAGGAAAGAAAGGGCAGAGAGAAGAAGGAGAAGAAGAAAAGGGGAAAAGCGGGATTCGCGCGAAATTCTGACCTGCGGTAAGTGATTTTCACTCTTTTTCTTCGTGAAATTACTATCTAAGCTAGATTTAAACTTTCTAGCGGAGTAATTTTTACTGTGGGAGTCGTTTTACGGCGTTTTGACAAATTGGGATTTTGACCCAATGTGAATGAAAATCCGCTAGAAAGGTAGAAAAATACTCCTTAGACGGTAGGGACCCCGAATATGTGGTTAGATTCCATTTCATGAGTTTTGGATACCGTTTGACAATTTTAATACAATTTACATGTCTCGAATAAATAGTGATAAATAGTGCTATAAACAGTGATGTGAATAGTGAACAGTGATGTGAATAGCGCACAGTGATGTGAATATAAACAGTGATGTGAATAGTGAACAGTGATTTGAAATCATAGAATCGTAGAGAACTGAATTCCGGACGTTTCGATGTTAAGATTGTGATTTTTGGATATGATTTGATAGTTTTAGTAACTAAGTATATGGTGTCGTGAAAATAGGATTTGAAAATCTATTTTCACTGTTCTTTCTTGTGGAAATATCTAGATTGACCACAGAAACGATATAGTAGTTTCTTCAACTGCTTATGAGTCCTAAATGGATTTATTATTCGTGATTTGAAGTGAGTTGAGAAATTAAAAATGTAAATAGATATGAATAAATGAAATTGAATTATGGAGTGATTGTAACAGGTTAAATTAGTTGGATTTAACTTGGAGCTGGACTCGAAAGCAACGATGATTGGGTTTAAGTTGAACCTGTTGTACTGTGAGTATAATTTTCTTGATTTGGTTCTTGTATGACTTGTACACATATAAAATGTTTGATTGTATGCATGTGATAGTTATATATAATGCATTGAGTTTTATGGATCATGCAAACTGATTTTAGAAATTAGAGTTTGTAATGATGTCATTTCGTTAGGAATTAGACCCGGATGAGGTTTTGCGAGTCCTCATTGTCAGTAGGTTTGTCCTAACAAGGGTTGCGATCCTTGAAATGACTGTGAATTGGGTAATGAGAGGTTGTGGCTACCTTGTAACAGTCATACAAGGGTTAGACTCGCTCTCTTGCCTTGCGGAGGAGGGAGATTGTGCATTGTGTTATAGAAAACTCATGAAATTTATGTTGTTGACATGTATAATATATTCGTTGAATGCTGCATGTGTTGAATAAGTGTTTGAAATGATTTTAAATGTCATATTTCTCTAAATGTATATAATTGTCATCTCAAGAACTATATTCACTGAGCTGTTGTTTGCTCACTCTATTTCCTCCAATATTTCAGATATTGAGTCGAAGGGAAAAAGAAACTCCGTGAGTGATAATCACGTGAGCCTTCGTCTGGTGTGTGTATGTACGCTTGGAGGAAATAACTTATATTGTTAGTTTGATATGTATACTTATCACACATTATATATATATATATATATATATATATATATATATAGAGTCGAAGGGAAAAGGAAACTCCGTGAGTGATAATCACGTGAGCCTTCGTCTGGTGTGTGTATGTACGCTTGGAGGAAATAACTTATATTGTTAGTTTGATATGTATACTTATCACACATTATATATATATATATATATATATATATATGTAATATCATCTAGATGGGATGTGTGGGCATATATATAGCTTAATATATTGGATGATGAAATGAAAATGTGATGTGTGAATGAATGGAATGATTATAGAGATCTATATTGGATTTGATTTGTGGTATATTAGGAAAAGGATTTATGTAAATGTTGGGAAGGATTGTGAGACTACGTGAAGGCTGACAGTGTATTATATACTGTATATGGGTATGTACAGTGTATAGTACATTGTGCCGATCATGACGTCAGCCTACGTCAGGGGCGTCGTTACACGTTCCGCTTGAATCACTTGTTGATATGCTCGATCAAACCTCCACACGCAACCTGCGTGACTATGCTACACGCGCAACCTCCACACTTACAAACCGACACTTTCACATATGTGATCAGTTCGTCCCAGATTTTTGACAAACGACCAAAATAAATTTCCACAGTCTCGGCTTTTCCTTGCTTGCACTCTCCCAAGGACGTTTTTAACCGACATATACGAGTTCCACTTACCACACAAAATCTGTTTTTGAGATTGTTCCACAGGAGTTGTGCATCATCATATTCTCCAAGTGTCAACCGAACGGACGGCTCAATGGTATTGGTCAGCCATGACACCAACATCGAATGCACAGCTATCCAATCCTCAAGTTTCTCCTCTGTTGTTGGCTTCGGAACCTTCCCGTCCACAAAGCCAAATTTCCTCTTTGCCTTAAGCGAGGTTCGAATTGCCCTCGCCCATTCATCGTAGTTCTCACCACGTAATTGAATCTGGGTAATGATGTTTCCCGGACCGTCACTCGATCCAAGATGATACGTTATATCCACCCTTTTGTCACCCTCTCCGCCAGCCATGATCTCACGTGGAGGTTAAAGTACTAATCCAAGTGGCTCGCGAACCGAACGGAATCGCGACGGTGATGATAAATCGACCGAAATCGCTGAACTCGCTGATTGTTCATTGTTCACTGTTCACCATTGCTGATCAGCCTCTCGGATATGAAAATCTCGTCTTCAACATCTTCAGCGCGGAGTCCACAGATCCACTTCCCTTGATACCTCTCGCGAGTCCGCTCGATGTAAGCTGGAGTGCACTCCTCTGTTAATCCGCAACAATCGCACTTCGCGAACTTGACTTTGATCTACGCGGCGGAGATCAGAGATCTAGGAAAGAGCCGAGTCTGCAGTGAAGGCGTACGACGCAGCCGCGAGAGATTTTCGTGGATCGAAGGCAAAGCCGGGAAGGGAAGGTTTTTCCCCGGAGCCGGTTGCGGTTCCGTCACCGTTGGATCCTGATCTGAAGAGAGGAGTTGGGATCACCTAGAACAGATTTTCAGATGAGATCACCACCTGACATTTCCAGATCTTTTCGTTTTTCATCAGAAAACTCCAAATTGTTGTTGATCAGACTGCTAATCTGTTAATCTGAATGTTCTTATTCTCCGTTTCATTTGAGTTGCAGGTTTGATCCTCGATTTTTAGAGCAGATCAAGAATTGGAAGTGAGAAAGATCGATTTTCTAGGTTAAGAAAACCCTGGTTTTGATTGGACGCAGGTGTACGCGATCTACGGAATGGACGAATGGCAAACCCTGGTTTTCCTCTTGTTTCACGCTCTTCTTTTCTCTTTCCTCTCTGATACCATGTCAGAATCTCTACGCCTCTTTTTCATCCTTCCTCATTCACAACCATGAAGTATATATATTACAAAATATCACAACCCTGTATTTTCCTAAAATACCCCAATAATATTGTAATAAAAAACTCAGTTCTGGCTCTTGACAAGAATCACTTTTCTCCAAGCAGATGTAGGATCGGGAAAAACAAAAGAAAAAGAAAAAGAAACTGACAATGTAAGTTCAACTTAATTACCTATGAAGAGGAAACATGTGTTCCATGTACTGACCATAGCCGTTCATTTTCAAGAGTTTTTGGCATTGAATGATCAATATAAGGGTTATGAGGAGAGCAAATGCACAACCAACAAATAAACCGGAAAATATATTGACAAATAGATCCAAGTAGCTTGAATTAAAGCCTTAAAAAGTTTGTTTTGGAAGATTGAAATATGTCTAACTTTTTCCTAGAGCAGCATATGAAGTAGTACAACTGGGAATTTTAAAAGAATGCTATTCTCAAGTAGCATTAGTTGATCTTTGTAGTGAAAAAAAGGTGTTTTCTATTAGTTCTTACCAAGTGAAAATGTCACTCTCTGCCTTTCTTTCTTTGCTTTTGGTCTCAATATGTTCATTCCTTAACTTCGATTCGAGTTCGAGAAGTGTTTGATAAATGTACACTCCACTCTCTCAATGAGCCTAGTTACCTTCACAAACATAAGCAGAGTCAGAAAATAATCACCAAGTTAGTAGTAAGAAGCTAGTTTCCTCAACATAATTCAGAATTTCTAGAATTATTTCTTGATTGCATTATAGATTTTGGTACTCCACATTCACATCAGAGCTAATTCAGGGCTTTCTGTCAATGTGGAGTATAGCATTACAATTAAAAAAATAGCTATAATCAATATTTAACTCACCTCATCGCAGTGGCCAATTTCAGCATTGTCAACCATGTTTAAAAAAGATCTTGAAGCACTTCTTGAAGTAACCTACAACAAATAAAAAAAAAATCTGACTACTAAATTGCTGAAAAGTTCTTGTTTTAGATACAAAGGGGCATCATATTAAGAGAGGGGTCAATCATTTCTTTTCATTCTAATACTTGAAACGAAAATTGTGATGAGAAAAGTTCTAATCAAACAACTTAATAAAAGAGACTTTAGGTAAAAGTGCTGCTTAAAAGAAGCATATTGATCTATAGGTGAGGAACAATCCTTATCATATTTCTTCATTATCTTGGAGAAGGCCAGGAGATTCAGAAAGCTGAAATCATCACGCATATTCCAAATATAAGTAACTTAATATAAACAATCCAAATCTAGTAATGCAAAGAAAATGTATATGTAAGCATTGTTTGTTACTTGTAGTTCTTCAAAATTAGTAGCTTCTGATAGAATTGGACAAAGGCATGCTTCAGCTTTTCTTCTACCTTCTTTAGATTAGTTTTTCTGAAATCTAACTCTCCATTCCTATCAACCTCGAGGATACCCTTCATGGTTAAACATGATGTATCAGATCTACCATTGATCTTAACATGACTAAGAATTTCCATGGGAGCTGGTTTTAAGGCCTTGAGGCTTTTTGGCTCATTTGCATGAACACTATTATGGACCCTTCTGTCCTCTACTAACTCATCTTGATCTCTTACACTGCTTGACCCTGTTTGTTGTCTGACATGATCAATAGGCAACAATCTTATAGATTTATAATTCTTATCTGCATATATATATATAAACTCAACTTAACTAAGTCTACATGGGTCGGCAACATGAATATGCTTCCTCCACATATATACATAAGTATATATATATATACCTGCATCAGAATTAGCAAGATCATGATGATGATGATGGGTCATATATGTTAGAGTAATATTATATATATTTACTTTGGTATGTTGTTATTAGATTAGGGTACTTTAGTAATTATGCCTCTAGGCTATGTAAGTCATTTATCTTCATTGTAATTATTGTTCTTTCTAGCAATTCTAATGAAACCCTAGCACTCAAGCTAGTTTTCCTTTCTTCTTTGCATTGTTATTATGGTATCAAAGCAATAATCGACATGGGACCTTTGATTGTTGGTATAATAGAGTTGGATGGTTTGTAGATTTTTTTTATTAACGAGTATTGTTTATGGAACTGTTCACGCATTGTTCACATCACTGTTCATAGGCATTGTTTAGGGACTGTTCACGGACTGTTCATCATCACTGTTCATACAAAGAAGAATACCATGTTCGTGCCGGTTTTGGCTTGATTGTAGTTGTTTCAGCATCAGATTTTGCATTATTATCACCATGGGGACGACACGTGGAATGGGTGCATCTTTTGGAGTTAATTGACATTACTTTGGGGTTGATTTTGTACCATTTTGGATGTTAATTTTGGTGCTTGTTATGTGCATGATCCTCATTCCCAAGAACTAATTGGAAAAGGTCGTTGAGATGGGGGATTATATATTTTGAAGCAACTGAGGGTTCCAGATGTAGCAGCCTCCAGCATTGATTTATCATCCTTTCGTTTGAGTCCTACCTCTTCTGACTTTTATTTGTGGCATTATAGATTAGGACATGTTTCCGCTTCTCGGTTAAGATTTTTAGCCTCAAAGGGATCATTAGGAAATTTGCATTCTCATGACATTTCTGATTGTAGTGGTTGTAAATTAGCTAAGTTTACAGCCTTATCATTTAATCGAAGTACTTCTATTTATCTTCTACCTTTTGATCTAATTCATTCTGATGTGTGGGGACCTGCTCATGTTGCCACAATAAGGGGGTCGAGATATTATGTTTCTTTTATTGACGATCATACTCGTTTTTGTAAGGTTTATCTTATGAAACTCCGTTCCTATTTCTTTGGCATTTATGCTTCATTCTGTGTTCTTGTCAAAACACAACATTCTACTACTATTAAATGTTTTCGGTGTGATTTAGGTGGGGAGTACACTTCTAATGAGTTTTTTTGAATTGCTTGCTTCTGATGGTACTATACATCAGTCTTCTTGTACTGACACCCCACAGCAGAATGGTGTTGCTGAAAGAAAGTACAAACACATTGTTGAGACTGCCCGTTCTCTCCTTTTGTCAGCTTCTGTTCCAAGTGAATTTTGGGGAGAGGCAGTTATCACCGCGTTTCACCTGATTAATAAAATCCCAACATCCCACACTTCAGGTCTCTCTCCATTTAAGAAATTATATGGTCATGCTCCAGACTATTCTTTTTTGCAAGTTTTTGGATGTACTTGTTTTGTTCTTCGACCTCATGTTGAGTGCAATAAGTTATCTTCGCGCTCAGCTCTTTGTGTTTTCTTTGGTTATGGTGAGGGACAAAAAAAAAATCGTTGTTTTGATCCTGTTGCACAAAAATTGTATGTTTCTCATCATGTTTTATTCCTTGAACATATTCTCTTCTTTTCTATTCCTGCCATCTCTCACAATGTCACTAAGTTTAATATTGTCTACATAGATCCATTTTCAGATGATAATGATAGTTTGCATTCGCACATGACTTCCTCTATAGATAATCCAGTCACTCACTCTCATTTGCATGTTCGTCATTTTCTTAACCATTTCTCTCGCAGGGATAAAGGTATGAGTTCTGCAGGTTCTGATGTACCACTCGCAAATGCTCAACCCTCAGTTGATAAGGGTGTCTCCTCCCTCCCTACGACAACCCAAGCACCTCCTGAGATTGTGGATCATTTTCCCTCTCGTTATCCACAACGTATTTGTAACACCCCGTGCTTTTAATCAATATATTTGGTTGACTTATACGTACACTGAAGAGTATAATACACGTATAAGTACCTTTAAAGCTATGTGTACATGTGTCAAATGCACTTGAAAATGTTAAAAGTGAGTCCAGAATGTGATTTTAAAGAATTCATCATGTGGATTGAGTATATAGAAGAAGAATAATGTACAGTGTATAATACACTGTGCCGGTCATGACGTCAGCCTACGTTAGGTGCGTCGTGACAATATTCGTAAGTTTACTCAATTTACAGATTTTTCTTATTCATGTTATTCACATTCATTTTCTTCCTTCTTAGCATCTATTCATAATCTTTCCAAGCCTCTCTCCTATAAGGAGGCAGCTCTTGACCCTTTATGGTAGCAGGCTATGACTGGGGAACTTTTTGCTTTACATAAGACGACAACTTCGGATTTGGTGACTCTCCCTCCTGGTAAAACTGTTGTTGGTTCTCGTTGGGTTTACAAGATCAAAACCAAGTCTGATGGCTCAGTTGATAGATACAAGGCAAGACTAGTTGCAAAAGGGTTTACTCAACAGTATGTTATGGATTACAATGAGACTTTTGCTCCAGTTGCAAAGATGACTACGGTTCGCACTCTTATTGCAGTAGCTTTTGTTCGTCAGTGGCCTTTTTCTCAAATGGATGTAAAGAATGCTTTTTTGAATGGGGACCTTAAAGAAGAAGTCAATATGGAACGTCCTCTGGATGTTGCTCATAACACTGGGGAAGTATGCAGGCAAGAAAACCTTATATGGACTCAAACAAGCTCCTAGAACTTGGTTTGAGAAGTTCTCCACAGTGATTGCCTCTCTTCATTTTAGGCCCAGTGATTCTGATTCAACTTTGTTTGTCAGGTCTACATCTATAAGAAGCATTCTTCTTCTATTATATGTCGATGACATGATTATCACTGTTGATGATATGGATGGGATTGTAGAATTGAAGATAGCATTGGCCTATCAGTTTGAGATGAAAGACTTGGGTTCTCTACGCTACTTCTTAGGCATTGAGGTAGCTTCATCTCCTAAGGGTTATCTCCTTTCTCAATCCAAGTACACTACTGATGCCATTTAACGAGCCCGTCTTACTGATACTCGGACTGCCGATACTCCTCTTGAGCAAAATGTTAAATACATCCCCTCAGATGGAACTCCTTTGTCAGATCCTTCTCTATATCACACTATTGTTGGCAGCTTAGTTTATTTCACCATCACTCGCCCAGATATTGCATATGTTGTTCATGTTGTCAGTCAGTTTGTTGCTTCCCCTACTACAGTTCACTGGGCTACTATTCTTCGCATTCTTCGGTATCTTCGTGGCACCTTATATCATAGTCTTCTACTTCCATCCACCTCATCCTTAGAGCTTCGTGCATACTCTGATATTGATTGGGCTAATGATCATACAGATCGCAAGTCAACTACAAGATTCTGCATTTTCTTAGGAGATTCTCTTATTTCTTGGAAAAGCAAGAAACAATATGTTGTTTTTAGGTCTTCTACTGAAGCTGAGTATCGTGACATGGCATCTACCACTGCAGAGATTGTATGGTTGCGCAGATTACTTATTGATATGGGTATTTCTATTACTTCTCCCACTCCTATGTATTGTGACAATCAGAGTGCTATACAGATTGCTCACAACTCAGTCTTTCATGAACGGATGAAGCATATTGAAATTGATTGTCATTTCACTCGTCATCACTTGCAACATGGCACCATCACCTTGCCCTTTGTATCCTCATCCTTGTAGCTTGCAGATTTTTTTGCGAAGTCACACTCCATTCAACACTTTAAATTTCTTATTGGCAAACTCTCGATGCTTCTTGCCGTTACATATTGAATTTGAGGAGGGATGTTAGAGTAAAATTATATATAGCTACTTTGGTCTGTTGTTATTAGATTAGGGTACTTCAGGAATTATGCCTCTGGGCTATATAAGCTATTTATCTTCATTGTAATTATTGTTTTTTCTAGAAAATCTAATGAAACCATTCAAGCTAGTTTTACTGTCTTCTCTTCTCTTCTCTTCTCTTTCTTCTTTGCATTGTTATCAATATGGGCCGTCCAATTGAACCAAGTTCCCGGATCCTCCACCTTGATTCTAAAGGCCATTAAATGCTTCCATTTGCTTGTTCAAGAACATGGCTTCCTTCATCACTTCTTCCACCTTGGCTTTGTAAAACTCATCCACCTTTCTGAACTCCTCATCAACTCTTCTCAAGAACTCAACCTCTTTCTCATCTCTTCCTTCTTCTTCATCACCCAACATTAATAACATCATCATATCATAATTATTTTTCATCACTTGATCCTCAATTTGATGCACTGCTTCTCTTCCACTTGGTTTCCTGCGTAGTAGCCCACTGAAAGCTCTGTATCTTGTCATTGATCGGTTCAAACCGAATTGAAATGGTGGGTGGCTTTCAAAAGGGTCATGAGATAATCATAATTCCTGTAAGCTTCTTGCCATTCTGGCGCCATTTGCAATTTCAGCTCTTTCCCAAATTTCATCTCTTTTAATTTTTAGTGATCTTCTTCTTTCTTCTTAATTAGCGTCCACTGCAGATGTGTCTCAATCAACAATCTATTATATATATATATATATAACTAGTAGGATTTCAGGAGAAAAGTGATGAGTGAAGAGCACTAAATTATTGAGAAGAATATATGATTAATTAATCATATATATATATACTGTGTTCAAAACAAGGAGCCATGAACAATGAGTTGAATGGGGAGAAACAAAACATATTTAAAAATTTTTTAGTGTTTTGCTAATTAATTAATCATTTTGACAAAGAGGGCAGAGCAGTAATTTATTATTTTTGAGAATTTGTTAGGTGAAATTAGCAGCTTTTGTTTATTTTATTAGAAACAACAACATATTTATATTCTTTAGTATATTATTATATTGGAAAAGTAGTACATCATTATTGAAGAACCCTTAGACTGATAGTCTTTGCCCGTACACGTGAACGATCTCAAAAGAAAAAAAAATAAAAAATAGATATAATAGAAAATTAGGAAAGCAGGGTTTTACGTATTTGAGTTGGATTTCTAAGTCGGATCCAACAAAGACATCTTGGTTTTTATCCCAATAATTATTTTTAGTTTTTAAATAGTAAAAAATTAAAAACATAGTTAAAAACATATTTGGTGGAGTAGTTATTAAAAATATTTTTTTTTAATCTTCTCTCACAATAAAATAAAAACTTATATGACATTTTGTAATTTATCAAGTTTTATAATTATATTTTTTAGATAAGCTCAAAGCAGAAAAATTATTTTAGAGTACCCAACCAAACATAATCTTATTTTATGTAGCTTTTAGGGATTTTTAGTCCAACCATACCAGACTACTACTTCCATGCAATTTATAGAAAAAAGAAAATGTTATAGATTTCTTTTCTTTCTTTCTTTTTTATTTTTTTATATTTTAGGCAAGCTAGGGTACTTGAGTTAACTTATGCGCACCAACTAATTCTGTGGGCAAGCCCCAATGAAAGGAGAAAGTAGTGTCTAATAATGAATGTATAGGTGCTCCAACACATAGTCTAAAATACAAGAAATTTTTCTTTAGGTAAAGACCATGTCTATCCCACTCGACAATGAATTCATGTCTTTAAAGATTATGAATACAAGGTCTAACACCTTTGTCATCTTAATCAATGGCAAACAAAATTTCATAGATACAAACATCTTCATATGAAGTTATAAACCTTCGGGCACTGGGCAGGCATTAGCCCCCATACATACATGGTCTTACTACTTTGTGAAGACATGTGTTTTTGGTTAACAGTCGCCCGCCCCAGCCTGGTCCAAACTATATAAAAGAGACGTTATAATTATTCCAAAATAAGATATATTGACTGAAAAAATTGCATTTGTCACAAATGCATACCAATCATCCAATTGTTCGAATTTGTTCTCAACCATCGAAAGTATTAACAGTTTTTTAATATATTCATTAGGTAGATGTATGAAAATTTTGTTAGACAATCAAATTTGACTACAATGACATGCCAAAAAAAATAGAGACTAGAATCAGACCTTCCAAAGCCATTATTTTTATCTAATTGTATTGGAATTAAAATTCAACTCAATTTGATTAGCAAAGCTCTAAGTGTTTGTACTTACGGAATTAAGATCAACCATTGCCAATTATTTGGACATAAATCAGCATTCAATGTATTTTCAATGTTAACATATTGACACAATTTAAGTTGGTGAATTCGGTACGCATTAATCAATCGATTTAGATACATTGAATCAAAATGCATTTAATGTAGAAGAATGTTCATATATTCCTAATTGAAAAATGTTTTGTGCATGATGGGTGTCAATGTCATTTCTTGGCGCTAGCACATCCAACTCCCTTGAATATTTTGAGAATGCGCGTGCATTCCGCAACATCTCCAACATCCAATGGAGGCTAAATGCCAATGTTAGAAAATAACATTGGTACCCAGCGTATCTTTAGTATTACTATTCCTAATTACGTCAAGGGATGATCTCATTCTGATCATCGAATTCTCTCATGCAAAGAATCTAATTAAAGTCAATCCGAGTTTTTTATTAGCATGTGTTAAATAGCAGCTATATTGCTGCAGGGTGTCTCTATGTTGAGAGGCATAAAGAGAGACTAAAAAGAAGAGCTCACATGGTGTGTCAAAGAACCACGTGAATGAGAGTTTATAAAAGGATGTGCAGAGTGAAAACAAAATATACAAAAATTCTTGAGAATTGAATTCCTTTGCGTACATGTTTACTTTCTGGTTTTGAGACAGTCTTGTTGTGACGCCCCGAAAATTATTTCATCTAGCCCATAACCTAACTGCATTTTTGCCCAAACTCTATGTGTTGTCTTGATATGTTTGGTGTTTGTTTGATGATTGTTTAATGTTTGTATAGTTGATGCTTGATAATGTATATAAATATATGTATCATAAATTGTATATGAGTCATGTTAAATTAAAGTATAATGCATATGTTATGATTTATGCATGGGCTCATTAAACCATGAATTGATATGGGTTAGGATTGATTGAATAAAAGGATAAATGAAATTGAAGATTTGGTGTATTAAATGGATTTGACATTTAAAATACATGTGGTTGGTATGGGTAGTATGAGACCAACACATGTGAAGGTTGGTGCATGAAAGTGGACAAGTGTCCAATGCCCACTTCTCTTCTTTAAGGAAGTGCTAGAATGAGTGGAGGGAATCAAGGAGAGAATTAAGGAGAGAATCAAGGAGGGAATCAAGGAAGTGCTAGAAAGAGGTGAGTGAAGAGAAAGAAAAGAAGAGAAAGGAAAGAAGAAGAGAAGGAAGGAGAGAGTTGCAGGAGGAAGATCCCTGCGACGTTTCCATCAAAGAGGTGGATCTTTAGAATATACGGCCAGATTGAGCTCAAATTTTATCAGCACGTTCGTATCTTATGTTTCTTCATTCTGGTCGTTGGAGATCTTGATCAGAGGTTTCGTCTAAGAGATCTAACCTCTCAAACGAAGCTGGTCGGAATTTCTGGGTTTCTCGTGCCATTTCGGTCAAACTTATAGATCTCCTCAATCTACCGTTGGATGGATATCAAATTTTGGTATGTAGTTTATAATAGATATTTCTGTATTCTGAACGGTGGAGATGTTTATACGTTTAGTATTCTGTGTGATATAGCCATATGAGTTTGGGTATTTGCAGCAGGAAAGGAGAAACTGTCTGATTAGATACTTGTTCATCAAAGATACATATCTTTTCGGTCCACCGTTGGATTGGGCTGATATTTATACAGAAGGTTTGTTTCTTCACATACTTCAATATGTACGGTTGATTTTGTGATTACATATTTCTTTTGGTAGATTGGTACATCTGAACAGAACACTAAATGAAGAATTGGTAGGGTTGCTTGTATTAGATCTAAATTGAGAATATGAACTTAGACCTTTCCAAATAGCTTGCATATCAACTATGTTGACCTAGTTGTCATTGTTGATGAAACCATGATGCAAAATCAGTGATATACATGGCTGAACATGGTGACCTAGTGTAAATCGGCAATATGGCCTAAGTATGGAAAATTTCATAATTTAGGGATTTTGATGCTCTTGGCCTAAAATCATTGAATTGATGCAACTTATGTTTAATTAAGCATGATTAGAGTTGATTATGCTACTGATTTGGTGGTTGTGACCATATCATGGGTTAGGCCTACTTGAGATCAAGTGACCCAATTTGGGCATGTTTATGCCTAAAGGAATTGAAAATCAATATTTTTGATTAATAGAATGGTTTATGTATGAGAACTATGCATTAGAGGCCTAAGTCATGTGATTTGAGTTGAATGATGGGATTAGATGAGATTTAGGCCTATTGTTTATATGTGGGGCTGATTTAGGGTTGATGTGTAATGTCTATGTGATTGAGCATAGAAATTGATGTATGGTAGGATATTGATGAATGTTTCAGGATCTTGATTTGGGTTGATTCGGTTTGGTGATCGTGTGGTTAAGTACTCTCGCGAGGCTTGGTTGTGAGTAGACTTCATTTATGATTATATCTTTTATGTCATCATATCACTTATATATATTGTATCTTGAAAGCATGAATGTGTTCTAATGTTTTGAATGATGCATTGATTTGAGAAAACCTTATGACTTTGGTTGGACCCATCTATCTGGCTAATAGGGGGACTTAACCTTGTCATAAGAGGGTTTTAGGAAAGGAAATGATTGGGATCAACGGCACGGTGAAATAGACGTGTACTAGTAACCCAAATAAAAATGATTGGGATCAACGGCACGGTGAAATAGACGTGTACTAGTAACCCAAATAAACATGATTGGGATCAACGGCACGGTGAAATAGACGTGTACTAGTAACCCAAGGCATGTGGAATGTGGATCCAAATTGATAAACTTTTACTTGCATCGAACTTATTATAAATGTTTGATATCTATATGTTATGAGCTTTTAATCATGCTACACATTGACATGCATACATGGTTTTTATTGATGAGTATTGATAGCATATTTGAATTCTATTCACTGGGCATCGTTGGCTCACCCTCATTTTCCTCTTTCAGGTCCTTCTGTCCCGAATAAGGGCAAAGGAGTAGTCATATCTTGAGGGCCTTGCCTGCGAGAGAATCCAAGGCCTCGATGTGAGTTGAGAGGCATTTTGATTGAATTGTGTTTAAATTATGAAGTACTATATTTTGGATTATGTAATTATAACACTTACCACATTGTAGTATGGGTGAGTTGGGACTTGTTAGATAGACTATGTGGGCATATGATGGTTTTATTTGTACCCACAATTTTGGACTTTATGAGTATGTCAATTTTAATGGACTGTAGGGATTATGATTATTATTTATGGTTCATTTTTTTATGGATTATCTCTTGTCTTGGATGATAAATACGGTGGGTAGTTTTGTTTAATACCTTTTGATATCATATTGTTGTTTGGGATAAGGCTTGTAGGGTCTCAACCACCTCACGGGAGTTGAGGAGTGGTCGGAGATGCCTACGCCGGGCGTCCCGCCCCGGCATTCCGCATGCCATTCCCTACGGGGTTTGGTGGTCCGGGACGCGGGGTCGCCACACTTGTAACTAAAGAAATCTCCATTAATAAAGAAAGTTGAAGCTGGTTTTGGCTGGTTTTCCACAAACGTAGATCATATTGATCTAACCACATAATTATGTTGTTGTGTTTGTTCTTTGTCTCGGTTGTATGTTTTCTTTATTGTCAATCTTTGTTGCACATCATTTTCGATTCTTCTTGATAAATTGCTTCCTAAAGCAGCAAGTGAGAAGGATTATTCTCAATAAATTGGTATCAGAGTCTGGTTCTTGAAGGGGCAAGAATGGGTGTCACAAAGTTTGAAATCGAGAGATTTGATGGAAAAACATATTTCAACATTTAGAAGCAACAGATGTGGGCTATCTTGGTTCAGCAGAAGGTGGTACAAGCACTCTGTGGAGAAAAGAATCTTCCAAGCACCATGACTGAAGAAAAGAAACAAGAAATGCTAGACATAGCCTACAGCACCATTATCTTGTATCTGTCAAACAAAGTTCTAAGAGAAGTTTCAAAAGAAAAGATTGCAGTAGGAGTATGGTTGAAGTTGGAACAATTGTATATGACAAAAACCTTCACTAACAGAATCTATCTCAAGGGGAAGCTTTTGGGGTTTAAGATGAAAAAAAGATAAGAGCATTCAAGACAATCTTGATGATTTCAACAAGATTGTGATTGTCACACCGCAGTGTCTAGGTTCAATGGTTACTCAGAGTTCGAAATTAAACCTTATGAGGTCTCCAGTTCGAATATGGGGGAGGCCCTGCACTATTCATGAATGAATAGTATGGACAAATGATCCCGGGGGTACTAGACACTACGGTGGGCTGTGTACTGGGATGTGACAATATTATGTGGTATATAACGGCTGGGGTATGCGTACCCATCACATCCCGGGGGTACTAGACATTGCGGTTTGCTGTGTACTGGGGTGTGACAAAAAGGCCTTATGTATACATAAGGCCTTTTTGTCACACCCCAGTACACAGCACACCGTAGTGTCTAGTACCCCCGGGATGTGATGAGTACCCCCGCAGGGCGTACTCCAGCCATAATATACCACATAATATTGTCGCATCCCAGTACACAGCACACAGCAGTGTCTAGTACCCCCGGATCATTTGTCCACACTATTTATGGACAAATGATCCCGGGGATACTAGACACTGCAGTGTGCTGTGTACTGGGATGGGACAATATTATGTGGTATATTATGGCTGGAGTACGCCCTGCGGGGGTACTCATCACATCCCGGGGGTACTAGACACTGCGGTGTGCTGTGTACTGGGGTGTGACAGTGATCGACTTGGAAAACATTGGGATCAAAGTTGAAGAAGAAGATCAAGCATTTCTAATCTTGAATTATCTACCAAAATCATTTGCAAATTTTGTTGATACAATGAAATATGCAAGAGAATCCTTGACGTTAGAGGAGATACAAGTTGCTCTCAAGTCCAAATCACATCCCGGGGGTACTAGACACTGCGGTGTGCTGTGTACTGGGGTGTGACAGTGATCGACTTGGAAAACATTGGGATCAAAGTTGAAGAGGAAGATCAAGCATTTCTAATCTTGAATTCTCTACCAAAATCATTTGCAAATTTTGTTGATACAATGAAATATGCAAGAGAATCCTTGACGTTAGAGGAGATACAAGTTGCTCTCAAGTCCAAAGATCTTGAAGCCAAGTTTGAAACAAAATCTTCAAGTGGAGATGGACTACATGTTCGAGGTAAGACTGAAACAAGATCAAACAAACATAAAAAAGGTAGATCTAGATCAAAATCTGCAGTAAGAAAGTGTTTCTATTGCCATAAAAAGGGTCATTTCAAGAAAGATTGTCCTGAGAGAAAAAATAAGAAGCAAGGAAAGTCTCAAGAGAATGGGGATGCACCTTTGGTTGAAGATGGTTATGAGAGTGCTGAGGTTTTAACAATCTCAGAAAAGAAGACTGATCAAGAATGGATTCTTGATTCAAGGTGCTCATTTCACATGACTCCTAATAAGGATTTGTTTTAGTCCTATCAGAAAAAATGAAGGTGGAAAGGTCGTTCTTGGTAAAAATGAAGAGTGCAAGGTGGTTGGAATTGGATCAGTTGTCATTCAAGTTCATGATGGTACCCAGAAAATCCTTAGGGATGTAAGACATGTTCCAAGCCTGAAGAGGAACTTAATATCACTAGGCATTCTTGAATCTCAGGGTTATATTTTCAAGGTAGATTGTGGAGTGCTTAAAGTGACCAAATGAGCAATGGTACTGATAAAGGGCACAAGACACAATGGGTTGTATGTTTTACAGCAAAAACAGGGTGAAGCAACAGCAGCAGTAAGAGATTTTGATTGATCTCTCTTGTAGCATTTGAGGCTTGCACATGTTAGTGCAAAGGGACTCAAGGAATTGAGTAAACAAGGACTTCTAGGTGAAGATCAGGTGGATAAATTGCAGTTTTGTGAACATTGTGTTTTTGAAAAAGCTGCAAGGGTGAAATTTTCCACCGGCATACATTCAACTAAGGGGACATTGGACTATATACACTCAGATCCATCTACTCCATCATCATTGAGTAGGAAAATGTATCTTCTTACCATAATTGATGATTACTCTATAAAGCTATGGATTTATATTTTGAAACAGAAGAGTGAGGCATTTGAAAAGTTTGTTCAATGGAAAACCAAACTGGAAAAAAAAAAAGAGTTAAGAGATTAAGAACTGATAATGGTCTTGAGTTTTGCGATAGTGAATTTGATAAATTCTGTCAAAAACATGGTATAACAAGACATCATACTGTGAGACATACACCCCAACAAAATGGTCTTGCATAAAGAATAAATAGGACTATTATGGAAAGAGTATTTGCTAAAGGTATATTGGGCAGAGGCAGCAATGATGGTAAGTTACTTGATATATAGAAGCCCATCATCAGCCTTAAACTTTAAAACTCCTGAAGAAAAATGGTCAGGGAAGCCAGCTGACTATAGTAGACTAGGGATTTTTGGATGCCCAGCCTATGTACACTTGAAACAAGATAAGCTTGAACCAAGAGCACTCAAAGGTTTCTTCTTGAGTTATCTGGATGGAGTCAAGGGATATAAGGTTTGAGTAGGTACTCCCGAAAATGGCAAGTGCATAGTGAGTAGGGATGTTGTGTTCAATGCAGAGGAATTAATTCAAAATTTGCAGAAGAGAAGTGTAGCAGAACACTTGTCTTCAGATGTAGATGGACAACAAAAACAACCTCAAAGTGAGGTGGAGTTGGACATAGACAGCATTACGGATGTTCCAGTAGTTGAGGAATAACCTATTAACAATGAACAAAGCTCTTCTCACCCATCACAAGATTATACATTGGCAAAGGATAGGGAAAAAAGAGTGATCAAGCCTCCAACCAGGTATGGATATGCTAGTCTTATTTCATATGCATTAACTGTTTCTAATGAACAAAATGATTTAGAACCTCAATCATATAGAGAGGCTATAGGTTGTCAAGAGAAAGTTAAATGGCGAGAAGCCATGGATTCTGAAATGGACTCATTAGTTAAGAATAAGACATGGATTCTTGTTGACAAACCAAAGAATCAGAAATTAGTAGGGTTTAAATGGATATATAAGAGGAAAAAGGGAGTCCCAGGCATAGAACTGGCTAGGTATACGGCTAGATTGGTGGCTAGGGGCTTTACACAAAGAGAAGGAATTGACTTTAATGAGGTGTTTTCTCCAGTGGTTAAGCATACTTCCATAAGGGTGTTGATTTCTTTAGTTGTTAGTTTTAACATGGAATTGGAACAAATGGATGTTAAGACTGCCTTTTTATATGGAGCACTAGAAGAAAACATATATATGAAACAACCTGATGGATATGTTAAACAAGAACATGAGCAACAAGTATGTTTATTAAAGAAGTCATTATATGGCTTAAAACAATCTCCACGCCAATGGTAAAAAAGGTTTGATGAATTCATGATTACTAACAGTTTCAAGAGAAGCCAACATGATAATTGTGTTTACTATAGGAATGTTGAGCAAGGTGGAGTTTTATACTTGCTATTATATGTTGATGATATGTTATTGGCATGCACTAATGTAAAGGAAATCAGGAAAGTAAAGAAACTGTTGAGTAGTGAATTTAAGATGAAGGACCTAGGGCCAGCTCAAAAAATATTGGGAATGGAGATACGCAGAGATAAAAACAAGGGAACTTTGTTTTTATCACAACATACATATATTACAAGGGTTCTACAAAGGTTTAGAATGCTTAATTCAAAACTAGTTAGCACACCCTTAGGAGCTCAATTTAAATTGTTCGTAAGCAGTCACCCAAGGATGAAGATGAAAAATTAGTCATGGCAAATACACCATATGCTAGTACGGTTGGAAGTCTTATGTACCTCATGGTGTGTACTAGACCTAATTTAGCATATGCTCTAAGTGTAGTGAGCAAATTTACGGGACGCCCAGGGAAAGAACATTGGACTGTTGTAAAGTGGATACTCATGTATCTAAATGGTTCCCAAGGTCTTGGTTTAAAATTTAGAAAATCAGTGAATGATCACGATAGGGTAAAAGGCTATGTTGATGCTGATTACGCAGGAGATTTGGACAAAAGGAGGTCAATAACAGGTTATGTATTTACAGTTTGTGGAAATCCTGTTAGTTGGAAAGCATCATTGCAGCATGTTGTAGCTCTCTCTACAACAGAGGCTGAGTTTATTGCAGCTACAAAGGTTGTTAAGGAAGTCGTATGACTTAAAGGTCTTATGATAGAGTTGTGAGATGTTTCTGCTCATGCTGAACTCTTTTGTGACAATCGAAGTGCCATTTATTTGGTTAAAAATCCTATGTTTCATGAGCATCCTAAACATGTGGATGTTAGACTATTTTTTATTAGGGACATTGTTGAAGATAAACAAGTGGAGTTCAAGAAGGTTGCAACCTCAGAAAATGCAGCAGATATGCTCACCAAGCCGGTACCTCTTGCTAAGTTCAGGTTATGTTTGGACTTAGTACAAGTTGGTGATCTGTTAGAGCCTCCAAGATAGTTGGAGAGATGGAACTTCACAGCCATTCTCGAATTCAACAAAGAGACAAGGTGAAGATTTGTTAAATAACAGCTATATTGCTACAGGGCGTCTCTATGTTGAGAGGCATAAAAAGAGACTAAAAAGAAGAGCTCACGTGGTGTGTCAAAGAATCACGTGACTGAGAGTTTATAAAAAGATGTGCAAAGTGAAAACAGAATATACAAAAATTCTTGAGAATTGTATTCCTTTGTGTACATGTTTACTTTCTGGTTTTGAGACAGTCTTGTAACTAAAGAAATCTCCATTAATAAAGAAAGTTGAAGCTGGTTTTGGCTGGTTCACCGTGGACGGAGATCATATTTATCGAACCACGTAATTCTACTGTATTGTTCTGTTATTGTGTTTGTTCTTTATCTTGGTTGTGTGTTTTCTTTACTGTCAATCTTTGCTATACATCATCTTCTTGATAAATTGCTTCCTAAAGCAGCAAGTGAGAAGGATTATTCTCAACAGCACGTTTCCATATATTTGATGAAATTCTACTTTTCTAACCCTTGAGGTGACTTATATAATAAGGTTTGAAAAAGCTGTGTTGAGATTGTCAACTAGCTGGGAAACATCTACCAGTTTAGTTTTGGGCTCAAATTCAAATTTATTTATGTTGTTGTATGCTTTGTATGAATATTACAATCTACTAGGTTTGTAACTCCACAAAGGATAATACAAGAAAAGAAATGTATTTTTATTAATACATAATTTGAGACAATCAAACAATTTTTACGAATAATGTCAACAAAATGTGTTTTCTAAGTATTTTCCTTTTTATAAGGCTACCTGAATAAATATAATTATTGTACTATCCTTAATAATACATAAATACTCAAAAACAACATTAAAATGAAGCTTTTAAGTGTTGTTTAATTCACTGTTTTCATGATATCTTCTACTTAAATTCTAATACTTAAAAAAAAAAGAGGACTTGATTTTGACTGCAAGATTGGTGAATATGGTAATCTATAAACAAAATAGTTGTGGGTTAATTTTCATAAGATTAGATACATAGAACACGATGATTGATTTTTTTTAAAACGCGCTTACAGCTATACATTTCTTAGCTAGCTGTTGGAAATATCAGCAAATCTCCTGACTTTTTTCAGGTGTTTAATTGACATTAATTGGTAGAGAAGGCGTCAATATCATTGTAAATTAGAGACATTTCTGAGATGAATTGAACTTTCTCCTAGATTTGGTTTGAAATTGAGCTAGGACTTTTGCTCCTAATTCTCATCCTACTAATTATTATGTTACACGCTGCTGGTTTTGCATGTAAAATAGCCTCCAACACTTCTTCCTATAGAAAAAAGGATAAGTGTTTTTAGCAATAGGTAGTAGTTCTGTTAGAAGTTGATTAAGAAACTGAGTATAAGTTTGATTCAAGTTCAGGTCTTAAGTTTGAGTCTAAACGTACTTTTATTTATCTACTTTTGTTGGGAAGATCAGTCTAAATATCTTTGTAATATGCGAGTCCAAGAGAATTGAATTAGTCTCGTCTAAAGAGACGTAGGACACCTTACGGGTGCCCAAAAACTAGTAACAAATAAATAAATAAATAAAGTGTTTTGATTGTAATCAATGAAATCAGGGAGTATATATCTTTATTTAATCAACTTAATAAATCCTTTTTTCTAATTATGTGAGTCAGAAAAATGAATTTGCTTTCTCCATGATTTAGGTGTCCGTGTCAGCAGCACCTATAAGTACTATCATCTTAATGTCTTGTGACTCTTCCATGAATTAAGGGTTTCTCTTACGTACTATTAATTATTATTTATTTTATTTCTTGTCACAAGTACTATTAATAATTAGTCAGGGTAGGAATAAGTGGAACCTTGGATGCATATGCATATAATTTTTTAAAGGAAATGAGAAGATTTTATTGAAAATAGATGTGTGTGTGGTATAATTAGGTGAAACGAAACCAGTGTTAATTTCATATATTAATTAGTAGGATCCTCATGTTTCTTCTTGATATTGTATTTCCCCAATAATATGATTTAACATCATTTTCTTGTACATTTTATAAGCAAATTTCATCTGGCATAATCAAAATGTTTGATTTGGCATAGGTTTTTTTTTTTTTTTTGTATAACAGTTGTCAAGAGAAACTCTTTAAAGATAATGTAATATTTTTTCGATAGAACCAAAAAGGCAATTAAGGCACACGTTGGTTAATTCTAACTATGTATTTGAAGTTAAGAGTTTAATTCTCTCTCTTTATAAATAAATGAGAGTTTTACATCTCTTAATAAAAAATACGAGCGGGACGATAGTTGTTATTTCATAGTCTTTATCTGGCCTCGTCGTTATGTTCATTTTCTTAACTCTATTAAAAAATTTCGACTTTTTCTGACTTTAGTGTAAGTATCTTTGACCTCATACCAACACTAAAAAAGTAAAAGTTCAAAATTTGAAGGGCAACTTGAATTAAAGAAAGCCAAAGAGACGTGTGCAATAAAAAGAAAATAGATCTTTTGAATATATATATAGTAATTAATATAGTGAGATAAATATATATTAATTTTCCATTAACTTGATGCATTTGAACCCTGCCCAACCCTATAAATTCTTTTGCCCAAGTTGATATTAAAAATCAATTCGGTCTCAAGACCTAATTATTATTATTATTATTTGTTCTTTAAATTAATAAAGTTGGTACCTGCAATAAATCTATATCACTGTCCCTACTTTTCTTGAACTAGTAAACAAGTTTTCAACTACTTAAATATATTTATTATTAATTTTCAATATAAAAACTAGTCCCGACCATATCACCTAAACAAACCCAAGATGAAGAAGAAAAATGTTTTAAAAATGCCTAATAATGAATTAATTGAATAGATTGAAAACAGGACCTAAGACTAAATACAATTTGCAAGAATAAATACATTTTCTGGTAGTAACTACAAAAACCATGTACATACACAGCTCTTCCTTCTATTCTGCACCTTTCCAACTGCCATCTTAGGCCTTTCAAGCTAATATTGGAGACATTCTCCGGAGGATATTTCCCTGATAATGGCCTTCAACAGATATATAGGATTGCTTTCCATCGCACTGGCGAATTGCCTACTCATCTCTGTCTTCATCTTCGTCGTAGTTAAAAGGTAGTGGTACTGACTTGAATGCCCGATACTTCCCAACATTGTTCAAATGTTCATTCTCCAACCTGATCATCAACAGTATGATTCTTCGTTACCATAACTAAGTGTAGATATCCGTTTATATACATCACATTTCGAATTTCTCAGAGCCTAGAATTAGTTCAAGTCTTAAACATACCTGAAGAAGTTCCATATGCCACGACGAATGATCTCTAAGCTCGCAACAATCGCAATTAGTGTTTGTCTATGTAGGAAAGACACTTGAAAGTTCAACACTGTCTGGAGCCAAGCAAGTCTCAGCAGAACGTTCACAACCTGCATTTTTGTTTTGCATAAAATTGTTTAGTATGTTAAAGATTGAGTTTGGAAAATAACAATAATGGAGATTCATGGGTCGGGGTTGTTTCTTCAGAACTTACCATGGCTCCAAAGTATATGGTTTTGTGTGGGAGAATGAGCTTGTCTCGTAACCACTTGTTCTTCGAGTTGCGCTGCAAAAGCCCCCAGTCCACAATAAGGTCCCAGTATGTGCTAAAGACTGTAGCAATAATGGACGTGCTCAAAGCCATCGACCACCAAACTCGTCCTTTTCGAAGACTATAAGCTGTTCTCATGAGGACGGCAACAACTGTTGACAAGTACTTTAAGCTGTTATACCCTTGCATTGGATCTCTCTCCTCGAGCAAACGGCGCAGACACTGAGCACAAGAAGCCATTTTTAGCGAAAATATTAACTTTGAAAGGCAAGCGCTTTAGGATTTCAGGTCTTAGGCAACCAACCTGAAGTAAACGGCAGCAATATGGAATTGCGGCTACAATGAAATAAAATGTGTTGTACACATCACTACTTTTGCAAGTGTTCTGCCTGTGTTTGAAGTCTCCCCACCCAAAATAGCATATGTAGAATTCAAGACTTCTAAGAGCTTGAACCTGAAATAGAAGCATAAGAAGAAAAAAAATCTTAGTTAAGTGAGGTGTAAAATGAAATTTTTCATAGTTTATTTGTACAAATACAAACCTGGCTAGTTAGTTGGTCCGCCAAGAAAAAATCTGGGAGGGTCACCTGTGGAGAAAAATAACCGAAGTATGAGTAAAACTGTCTTTTCTCTCCATGTGTGCCATTTTTTGAAATTTACATGATTGTTATTACCTTATAGAGTGGTGCACAAATACAGCGGAATGCAACAAAGATTAGGAAGTAGCGACTTGAGCGATATATTATGTTGAAAGGGCAAAATGTAATGAGAAGCACAAGCTGTAGAAAAACATAGAATTGCAATTTAGTATCGAGCAGAGTCATATTTTTGGAGGGGTGAAGAACAAGTCATCCAAGTTTTTAGTATCTTACAGTGACTAATCCCAATGGGATCAGTTCAGTAATCGCCTTGTAATCTTTGGTTCTTTCATCCATTTCCATGTCCAGGTTTGCAAGCACACTGGCCAATGCAAGTGTAGCAAGACCTGCACTGAGGAGGAAAACTTCTCTGTATCCCAACTCCGTCCCTTGCTTGAAACCAAATATGAAGGGATAATTCACTCGGTAACGCCTCCAAAAGTATATATTCACAGCATACATGACCATGTGTAGAACAATGAATCCAAATAAGCTGCAAGAAGTGTAAGATTTCTAATTAATCAAAGAGAAGATTTACGCAACAGCAGAACATGCTAAATGCATATTGGGATTAAATAACAGTTACCTACCTATAAAGGGGAAACATGGTTTCCATGTACCGAGCATAGCCCTCTTTTTTTAAGATTTGCCGAATTTGAATGATCAAAATGAGGCCAATTAGGAGTGCCACAGAACAACCAGTAAAGAAACCTGAAAAGTTGCAACAAATGGATTCAATTCAAAAAGGTATGTAAATGCAAAATATAAACTTTTAAATGATTAGGCAAATTCTGTGGTAGGTTGTGCTTACCTAATGAAAATGTAATTCTATGCCGCTCCCTTTTTGCTTTTGGTCTCAGGATGTTCATGCCTTTACTGCGGTTTGAGTTTGAAAAGTGCTTGATAAATGTAGACTCGACCCTTTCAATGAGCCTAGTGACCTTTAATTGAAGACAAACAGAAGAAAAACAAATCAGGTATCATCAATGGCATGTTACATTAATTTTGGTTGAATTAAAAGGTGGAAACTTTTAAGAAAGCTAATGAATGTCTTGCAAATTAAGTCTACCTCATCGCAGCTGCCAATGTAAGACTTATCCACCATGTCCAAGTAAGATTTTGATGCATTTCTTGAAGAGACCTGAAGCAATGGAGTTATCTCAGCAGATTAAGATTTCAGATGTTTTGATTAGAACCCAAAATTTAACAGAAAGAAACACTTTGGTTTATGAGAGGACATCTAAATAACCTTGTCGTATTTCTTCATGATCTTTGAGAAACCCAATAGATTCAGAAAGCTGTTTCATACATAAGCATAAAATTCAACGAGTAAGCATATACTTTTGTGACCAATTCCATGATGTATGTAGTATATAAGATGTATGTATTCAGTGTTTTTTCCTCTAATTTTACCTATAGTTCTTTAGAAGACGAAGTTTCTGATAGAACTCGGTGAATGCACGCTTCAGTTGTTCTTCGACTTTCCTTAGGTTCTCTCTCCCAAAATTCAGTTCTCTTTCTTTGTCAACCTTGAGGATGCCTTTTATGGTTGAACGTGGAGTTTCGACCGTGTTGTTTATCTTTACATGGTCGAGAATTTCTAGAGGTGTTAGTCTACTAACCTTTATGTTTTTCAGCTCAACTCCACCATTACCACTTTCAAGGTCACTGGATTCTGCTTCTTTGCTAGTTTTTTCGAATTGCACTCTTCCTGCAATTGAATAAAAAATCCTTGCATAAGAGACATTCTACCTATGTTTTGCAATTAAATGCAAAAATAATAATTGAAAGGAGTCTTGAATTGAAAACAAAAGAAGTTGACATTTTGAAAACTAGGACTAAGGGCTCAAACTAATGAATTGCAATATTAACTATCCATACATCTATAAATATTTGGCTTATAATCAACAAGTATGAAAATTTTCTGTAAAGAAAAAGAGGAGAATAATCACAAAAAACATTTAAAAAAATCCTCTAGTTAAATCCTATGTTACCCCGGGCTCTTTACTTTAGCCTAAAGTACCTGTGTCCAACACTTCATGATACGACATGAGTATGAGGTATGTGTCTTAGAATATTACTATATAAATTTTCCAACGGAAAGAAGAGAAAGCATAAAATAAGATAATGACTAATAGGTGAAATAACAACATATAATAAAGTTGAGTCTCTGTGTCCCAAAATTTGTAAATGAACAAGTTAGACCTTTAGATATGTACCCGTATCCGAAGTCCAGAAACCTAAAAGAAAAAATATGTATAATTTTTTAGGGCCCAACAACAAAATTGTCAAGGAACACATATATAAAGAATCAAGTAGCGGTAATGACAATGATAGGTGACAATGAAACAAATATTGACACATCATTCATTACTATTCCATTGTCAAGAATCATGTGTCGCTCTACAATTTCAAACAATCCAAAGAACGTTAGGTCCCAATTTTTATCATTGTCAACCATGATTACCGCTTGAACATTTTCTTTTCAAAATCTCATGAGCCATCTTCCATGTTTTGGTCCATATGCAACCTAATTTCTTTTGACAGCTGCACTCGAAACATCGTTTTCCAATAATCTAAACACATGTTAAGGGTTCCAGAAAATTAACTTACAAATTAAAATCAGTAATTCAACGTTAATTAGATCATACTAATTTTTATTTTTATTTTATTCATCAAGTAATACTAGTATCAAACAAGCAGATTCTAAGAAGAGAAGAAGGGTATTTGGAAAAAGGGTATGAATGCTTTTGATTGTAGAGATATGTAAGCAAGTCTTTCTCTTATTTTCTTATCAGAAAACAGGAGGATAAGATGCAGGGGGTATGAATATGATAGAACTTCTCTGGTATTTAAAAAAAAAAATTTATTAATTGTTTTGAAACTTTATCTAGATTTATTTTAAACTTAAATTTTTAAAACAAAATTTAACAAGCCCTAGACTCTAAAACTATTAGAATTATCATCCACAATTAAGGTATACTCAATGTAATCTAATACACAAAGTAATATAAACGCATATTAGCTAGCTAGAAAATTTCATCATTTTTCTTGATGCAACAAGAACTCACCTGCTGCTCTAGCACTGCTGGGTGCAGAAGCTGCAACTGTAGCCGCCGATGCAGCCACATCCGAAGCAAGACGGGTCATCTCAGCCGTCCAATCTGCCCTTCTGCCTGGCTTCTCCACTTTGATCCTAAAAGCAATCAAAGCATCCATCTGCTTGTTCAAAAGAGCAGCTTCATTCATAACCTCCTCAACCTTGCTCCTATAAAACTTATTAACTTTATTAAACTCATCATCGAGTCTTCTAAAAAACACCAATTCTCTCTCCCCTCCTTCTGCTGCAGACATCAAGAACATGGTCTCGTACCGACCCTCTTCAGACCCTTTTGGCTGAACAGCATTTACAAGAATTACTTGGTCTTCAATGTCCATTCCTGCATTGTTATTAGGAGTCTTTTTGTTGGGAAAGCTGCTGTTATTGTGTCTTTGGGTTAGGCCACTGAAAGCTCTGTACAATGTGAGCCTTCTTTTTAATCCTTTTGGATTGTTGTTTGTGGGTTTTTTGTTGGAGACTTGAATGTCCTTCAAAAGGGTCTTGAGATAGTTGTAATCCATGTATGCTTGTTGCCATTCTGGCACCATTTGAGATGCAAATTCCTTGCCAAATTTCATCTTTTTTTCTCTGATTTTCTCCTCTGATGATGATTTTTATGAGTACCCAGTTGGATTAATTGCTTGATGGGCTTAGAAAAGATGAGATTTTGGGATGTTGATGGAGGGAGGGAGCAAGAATTTATAAAGAGCAGGTGGTATTTAAGAGCAGGGATAAAACGTTTGGGGATGTTTGTTGATTGTTTGTAGCAAGGAAGGGAAAAGGATGGTGCAGCTGAAGCGCGTGCAAGTACCTTTATTAGGTAGGCTTGTAATTAATTAAGAAAATTTAAATGATTAATATAAGGTTAGCTGACAAAAGAAATGATTATAATAGGTTTTTAATAGATTGGGTGGGCGTAAAAGACGGCTTCAATATTGGGTGTAATGTAATAAATATTCCTAAGTGTCAAAGTTGGATAGTTCTTTAGAAAAATAAAAAAGTTGAACAGTTGAAAGTGGGTGTCGTGACGCTGCTCTTTTGAGACCATTGTCTTTGAGACCGCTGTCTTCTTCAACTTTTTTAAAAACATAAAGGGAGGAAGGAAAGAGTGAGGAAAAGGATGGGTTTTAACAGAATTTCAACAACACTTTTGCCATGGATTATGCATTGGTGATTGATGTGATCCATCATCATTTATAGCCGTTTGATTAAAATGCCTTTCATGATGGCCTAGCTTATGTAACAAGTGGGTATGTATTTTTATTTTATTTTTTTGTGTTATTGATAAGCTCAAGGGCTAAAGTCTTGGGTTAAGTCACAAAATAAATTCATCATCAACCAGCCTGAAATAAAAATAAAATAGAAAGAAATTTGCTTAGATCTGTTTTGTTTTATTATTATTATTATTTTATTTATTTTTATGTCAATCACCCATGTTGAAGCCTGGGCAAATCCTTCTTCTCAAGAAAGTATAGAAGTCAGAGCTTATTGATACCATGTGCTTTACTTAACACGTAAAATTTTAGGCCCACACAACCTATAAGCTTAAACTAAGCATACAACAATAAGCTTCTAGGCCCACACTACATACATAGAGATTTGTCCTTTAGTCACCAACACAGTATATTTGTAGTCAACGTCTTACTACTCTCTGGATCTGGTTTTTCATTTACTGTCATTTATTTTCTAAATCTGGTAGAGTCACATTGATAAAAAAAAAAATTGGGGCATTCCATATCGACTAAATGGAGATTAACACATCTCGTGTTTTTTTTTTTTTTTTTTTTTCAGATTGATAATCGACAATCATAGGTCGAGATACTCCTGCTCAGGCAATGGAAACCAATTCTGGTTTTCATAATTCGTTAACATCACTTTTCTTTTTCCCATTTTTATTGGGTTAGTACCTGACCCAATACTGCCAACATCTCAACCTTACTCAATGTTTCACTTATCTTCACTTTCATATTATTGCCCCCAACATTTCCTTACATTCCTTATTTCTCTTTTTACCTAACACTGGTATCCAACTTAAGGAATTTCGTCCTCGAAATTTAAAATCAATGACTTCCTCAAGTGATACTCAATCCCAGAAAACTGCTCCCGCATTTTATATTTCAGCTCTCATGTTTGCTCTTCTTGCTACGTTGGTATCCTCCCCAACTTAAAGTTGAGTTATATCCATAACATATATGGAATTCGAATGACATTTCCTCAACATCAATATATATACACTATTCCGAACACTTATCAACTGTAACAGTAGAGCAAATCGGTAAGCCAATGGACCTATCCTCTCAAGGATCTCTCATGGTCCAGCAAATGCGAGCTTTCTTTTCATTCCAAATTTCATTTAACCTTTCTGTGGTAAGACCCTTAACAAAATGGAGTCAGTCACAATATAACAACCTTGTGTATTTAATAATATCCTGTGGCACCAAGAACAATAACTGTAATACCCTGTATTTCAAAAAAAAAAAAAAAAAATTAGTATTTGAAATTTTTACTATTTGGGCAACGCCCGAACGTTCAGGCGCCTGCCAGAACGTTCAGGCGCCTGCCAGAACGTTCAGGCGCAAAAATCTCTATATAAGAAACCTCCTCATTTCTCATTTCTCACACCAAATCACCTTCTCTTGTGATTTTTCTTCTCCTTTCTACGCATTCTAAGTTTTTAGTCTTTGAGACTCCCGGTGCGGTGCAACAAATTTCTGTCCGGAGGAGAGCGCCAGATCTGAAAGCGGTGCAACGAAGTTCTATCCGGAGAAAAGCACCAGATCTGAAGGTGGGGAACGAAACATAGGTTTGCGTGTTTTATAACTTTTATTAAAGTTTACATTCAATTATTGTTATATCTACTATTCATTTACACTGCATTATATCAATAATGTTTATGACCTGAATGTCCTAACCTTGCACGTCGTGATACCGACCCTAATAAGGATCACTAGACGATGCCAAAGTCAGTCTAAATGTCAAGAAAAGACCAGACCAGTAGACTAGACTAGTTCATGCATTGGCATCATACATATCACCACCTAGGGACGTATATGGTTTATGACTCATAGAATAGTTAGAAGCATTGCTCACTATTCATATTATTTCTCTGGAGAGGGACGTACATGTGAACCTGGCTACGCCGGGGAGGGACATCAGTACGTGAATCCAGAGCATCGTTCCTGAGGAGGGACGTACAGTGAGAACCTGGCTTCGCCCGGGGAAGGACACCAGTACGTGAACTCAGGCGATGTACGTTCATCAAACCATCAGTACGTGACGGTGTCATGCATACATACATATTGATTGATTATGATGCTTACATGTGTATTTAAGATATTTGATATTGAAGTATGCTTTATTAATTGTTATACTCATGCACTATTTACCCACTGAGCGCGTTAAGCTCACTCCAATATTATCAAATCTTTCACAGGAAATTAGGGTGGACTGGGTGCAGGTTATGGGGCCCACATTTTGTACCATTTGTATGAATCATTGGGGATTTTGGGAGTATGTTCCCTTAACCATTTTATGTACAAAAGTATTCTGAATTATATGAAATCAGATTTGTACTGTGTACTGTATTTCCGCTGCGTACTCTGCTATTACCATTATGATTGTTCCAAATGCGCGCCCCGTCCGAGAGTGTACCGCCGGTTTAAGGCGCGTCCGGGCGGGGTGTGACATTTAATGGTATCAGAGCGTACGGTCCATGGCCCGCCCAAGTCCACCAAATTAGGGGAAGAAAAAAAAAATGTTATTAGATATATATATCTCTAGAACTATATATACATACATCAATTATATATAGTTGAGATTTGTATTAAATATATATCTAGAAAAGTATATGATTTTTATATAGTTTGACTTAAATATACATATAGTCAAAATTTAGTAGAAACTATATGTGTAGTTATTATTGAATATATGTATCTATATACATTCGTGTATATGAGGTACGTATAAAAAAGTAAATAAATAAAAATTGAATTTTTTTTTTCGAAAAATAAATATTCAAAAAATAAATATTCGAAAAAAAAAAAAAAAAAAATTGAAAATTTTTTTTCGAAAAATAAACAAAAAAAAAAAAATGAAAATTTTTTTTCGAAAAATAAATATTCGAAAAAAAAAAAAATTTAAATTTTTTTTCGAAAAAATAACTATTCAAAAAAAAAATTATTTATTTTTTCGAAAAATAAATATTCAAAAAAAAAAAAAATTTATTTAGTTTTTTTGAAAAATAAATATTCAAAAAAAAAAAAAAAATTCGAAAACAATTTATTATAAAACCAAAATCATCATAAAAATTTGAAAAATACTTTATAACTCTATATATATGACTTTTATATATAGTTAAGATTTGGATTAAAAAACAACTATATATATATATATATATATATATATATATATATATATATATATATATATTTTTCAAATATATATATAGTTGCTTTATAGAAACTATATATAGTCTTGATTAAATATGCCAATACATTTATAGGAGAATACGACATATATACATATTCCAACTAGTTAATTTTTGGAAACTATATATAGTTATGATGAAAATGTCTATATATTTCTAGGTGCATACAACATATATGCATCAAATCACTCATGAAGAACATTTCATGATGGCATAAACATCAAAAGAAAACTCGAAAATAATGTCTAACGGACAAAGCATAAATCTTAAAAATGTTAGGAATATATTTTGTGTCTTTCACACAAATTTATTCTCCTTTCAGCAAAAGAATGACCTCAAGGGAGGGAACAACTTCTACTAGCAGGGAACCAATTCCTACTAGACTAACGGAATTGTCCAAAAGAGAGATTGTAACAATGAGGAGCATCGACAATAGCGATCTCCGCCTCCGTCCAATCCTTCATGACAAACTCGCAACACTGGATTGGTTAAATATAACCAAAGTCGAGGGTCAAGTCTCTTACAACTTGGTCAGATCCTTCTATGAAGCCATGACTTACGTGAGACTTCACGGAGATGAGATCAGCCCTAAATTGGAGACAACTATCATGGGAACAACAATTCTTATCAACATCGAGATTATTGCTCGACTTTTAGAGATTCCGGTTGAGGAGCGGATAATTGATCCACATGAACCCCAGACAGTTGCCGCGATCGCCGAATCTACTGAACAATTGTTCAATTCCCTCGCCAAAGAGCCATACACTCAATCAACATACACCAACCTCCCAAACAATCATCTTAAGCCATCTCTTGCAGGCCTCGGAAAGATTGTATACGGCAACATCTTGCCAGAAAGGGGCACTAGGGGCACTATGTCAAGGGCCCAACTCCTTGTGTTGTATTGCATAGAGAAGAAAATAAAGGTGTCCCTACCACACATCATCATCCAACAAATGTTAAGGGTAATTCAAAACCCTTTAAAGAAGGAATTCCTCGGTTACGGAGTCTTGATCATGAAGATGTTGTACGAAGCCAACATCAACACTTTTGATAGGACTTCGAAGCAGATCACTGAACCAGTTACAGCCTCATCTATCTTCAAGATATATGCCACAAGGGGAGGGGTAACTGACGAGGAAGTATTCGGCATGACGTTAGGGAATGATGAAAGAATGAGAGACAAACATGGACGTTCTCTTCGAAGAAGTCGACGCAAGATTCCTGTTAGGGAAGTACCGAATAACGGGACAAATAAAAATCAAGATTGATTACTGGCATTGTAAAAAATTTCTTTGATGTATATGAATGAAATTGTTTTGTTTAAAGACTATCTTTGGTGGGCAGACTTACAACCATTCTTTCTTTTGTATCACTAACTTTGGAGTGGTATGGGACACAACAAAATTGGAGGATACTAAATAAAATGTGGAAGTAAGAAAACCCATGACCTTGTGTGAAAAGAAACATTTGGAGAAAGTCGCATTACTAATATTATCACTAAGTTTACACGGTATGGGACGAGTAAATTTGGACGATACTATTAGTGAACTTCTATTCAGCCAATGTTTTTAGAGACCGTGTTCATACAACTTAACTTGGTTTCCACCCTTATTACTAAATTCATGTGGTATGGGACATATGAACTTGGATAATAATTGAACAGACTAAGAGTAAGCGTATGAATGCATAAGATTGCGGTAGAACGTTAGATCAGGATATTTACCGAGGTAAATCTTAGATTTCTCATAACTCGTATGACTTTTCAATAAAACATATATGTATGTTCACAACGACCACAACAAAATCATTTTAAATACTTGCAAAGGTTTGTACTTATTATATAAACATTCTAACCTTGTTTTTTTTACACCATGGCCAAACATACGAGTTATATAAGATTCTTTGATTCCTCAACAAAAACCTTCCACTATACTTAGAAAAATAGGTGACTTTAATATTACAGTACTCTCGAAATTGTTGCTGAGCATATTATAACATTATACTTGGCTACAGTTCCTAAATCTTGGTTTTCTTTTTCTCCTTGCCAGTGAGACAATGCAAACCAAGAAGAGAGGAAGGCCACGTACTGTTCGTCCAACAGTGGAGGCCCCTCCTGAGATTCAGGAACCGCCGCCTCCGACAACAGCACAGGCCCAACCCACCACTGCCACTACATCTGGGCAGATAATACCACCCCCACCCGCACCCTTTGCCATGCCTTCAAACATTGGAACCTTCTTCGCTGGATTTATTGAGGCAATGAAGGTCACTGTTCAAACTACCGTTCGTGAGACCGCAGCCAGTCAGGTTGCCACGGTACAAGCACCTATAAAATTTGGGTCGGAAGCTCAAACCGATCAGATTACTAAATACAAGCGACTACAACCTCTTACTTTCGATGGCACCATTGATCCTGATGAGGTGCAAAAGTGGCTAGATGAGTCAAAGAAGGCTCTTGATGCAATGGGAGTCGATGAGACTCGCAAAATTCCACTAGCAACTTACCAACTTGTTGGTGGAGCAAACAAATGGTGGCTCACAGTGAAAGAAGACCCACGGGTCAATATAGCAGATATGACTTGGCAACAGTTTGAGTCAATGTTTATTGATGAGTATTTTCCCAGCGCGGTGACAAAGCAGAAGCGCCAGGAATTTGCTAAGTTATATCAGGGCACCATGACCGTCAGAGAATATGCTGGAAAATTCAAAGAATTATCTGTCTACTCTCTCTCCACCATCTCAACGGAGCGAGATAAGTCCGAGAAATTTTATAATGGCCTTCGCCATGACATTCGGCAAGCCTTATCGATCTTGGACATCAAGATTTACAAGGAGGTTGTTGACAAGGCCATGAGCTTTGAACAAGAGAAGCTCTTACAAGAACAGCGAATGCATAAGGGCAAACGACCTGCCACATTTCCTCCACAAGGCTCACAACAGGGCAACAGGAAAAAACCCTACTACAATCCAAACCCAACCCTCCCAGCCCCAGTTTCGACGAATGAAGGCACAACACCTGCGGCTGAACCTTTTAACTCTAACCACCAGGGTTTCCGAAATCATGGTCGTGGCGGTCGTTATGGAAGAGGTGGCTGTAGCAACGGCAATGGCAGAGGTGGTGGCCGACACCACAATCAACAAGGCCAGCACAATAATCAGAATGGTCAGCAAAACCATCAGCAGTACAGGCCGACTTGTTACAACTGCGGCCAGAAAGGCCATGTAAAACATCTTTGTCCGCACCTTCAGCAACCTATTCCGGCTATTCCAGTCCAACAAGCACCACCTGTTGCTAATGCCCAACCCAGGCCGACCCAACAGAACCAGGGTCAACGGAATCAGGGCAGAGCATATGCCATCGCTCACCAACCCCTCCCAGACAATAATGTCGTCGAAGGTACCTTTCCTTTGTTCAATACATTGGTGCATGTTTTGTTTGATTCAGGTGCTACGCATTCTTTTATATCATCAACATTGGTACGACATTTAGGCCTGCATCCTGAACCCACACACATCACACTCCATGTCACATCACCATTCGGATCGGGTACTGACGTGAATTTGCAGTGTTCTCGATGTGAGCTTCGAATGTCTGACCAGATAATATATGCCGATCTTTTTGTAATGGATTTTGAAGACTTCGACATCATCCTCGGCATGGACTGGCTGGCACCACTGAATGCAAAGATCGACTGTATGAACAAGCAAGTTCAGTTAACTTTGCCTACAGGAGAGTTTGTCAAGATTCAGGGAACAAGGCAATCGATACACAAATCAACAGTTACCCTTCTCAAGTCACAACTTCGAGCGTTGTCTCTTGGTAACGACAATGAATCACCAGCTCTGTACCCTCCCGAAGTACGCGATGTTCCCGTCGTATCTGAATTCCCAACAGTTTTTCTTAATGACCTTCCTGGTCTACCTCCAGTTAGGGAATTCGATTTTGAGATCAACCTCATACCTGGGACAGGGCCTATCTCAATTCCACCATACAGAATGTCAAATATTGAACTGGTTGAATTAGACAAACAACTTAAAGAATTAGAGAGTAATGGCTTCATCCGAAAGAGTTCATCACCCTGGGGCGCTCCAGTTCTGTTTGTTCGCAAAAAGGATGGTTCGTTACGACTTTGCATCGATTATCGTAAGTTGAATAACGTCACCATCAAGAACAGATATCCGTTGCCCAGGATCGATGACTTATTCGACCAACTTCGAGAAGCCAAATACTTCTCTAAGATTGATTTACGGTCCGGTTATCACCAACTCCGAATCCGGGAGTCAGACATCACCAAGACGGCGTTCAGAACTCGGTACGGTCATTACGAATTCTTAGTTATGCCGTTCGGCCTAACAAATGCACCTGCTGCATTCATGGATTTGATGAATCGCATATTCAGGTTATACTTAGACCGGTTCGTAGTGGTTTTTTGTCGACGACATCTTGATATATTCCTCAACCGAGGAAGACCATAAAATACATTTGAAGATCGTCCTCCAGACCTTACAAAGACACCAACTGTATGCAAAGTTGAGTAAGTGCGAATTTTGGGCGCAGAGAGTTCAATTCCTCGGCCATGTGGTTTCAGGCAATGGCATTGAGGTCGATCCTTCTAAGGTTGAAGCCGTCTTAAACTGGAAGCAGCCTACCACTGTTACTCAGATTAGGAGTTTTCTTGGTTTGGCTGGCTATTACAGACGCTTCATCAAGGATTTCTCAAAGATTGCTGAACCTATGACCAAGCTCACTCGAAAAGACGTGCGCTTCATCTGGAATCCCGCCTGTGAAGCATCATTTCAGGAATTGAAGAAACGCCTTACGACAACACCTGTACTTATCACTCCAAGAAATGGAATTGGTTTTTCATTATACACCGATGCCTCTCTCTAAGGCTTAGGTGCCGTACTAATGCAAGACGGCCAAGTTGTTGCATATGCCTCCAGGCAACTGAAGATTCATGAGGGTAATTACCCAACCCATGACTTGGAACTTGCAGCTGTTGTGTTTGCACTGAAATTATGGCGTCATTACCTATACGGTGAACGGTTCGAGGTCTTCTCAGATCATAAGAGTCTTAAGTACATATCCACTCAGAGAGACCTAAACCTCTGCCAAAGAAGATGGTTAGAATTCTTGAAAGACTATGACTTTCAACTACAGTACCATCTTGGCAAGGCCAATGTTGTGGCTGATGCCCTGAGTAGAAAATCTTATGTTGCTTGCACTCTTAACTATGAAATGGGAAAATTGGCTACAGAGATAGAGAACTTTAACCTCCAGCTAAACGAAGAGGGACCACGCCCACGGCTCTCTCACTTATCAGCTACCTCTGACCTTGTTCGCAAGATTTCAGCTACTCAAGCCAATGACCCTATATTAATGGAGAAACGTAAACTTCTACTCAGCGGGCAAGACCTTCCTCATTGGTCAGTATCTGACGACGGAGCCGTTTTCTATAAAAAAACGTCTTTGTCTTCCGAACGATCCTGAGGTTTGGAAAGACGTGCTTACTGAGATGCACTGTTCGAGATACGCTATGCATCCTGGGGGTGACAAGATGTACCAGGATGTCAAGCGACAATTCTGGTTTTCTAGAATGAAGAAGGCAATTGCAGACTTCGTTGCTCGATGTCTTGTTTGCCAGAAAGTTAAAGCAGAACGACGACTTCCCTCTGGCCTTCTCCAGCCGTTACCTATTGGAGAATGGAAATGGGAGAACATCGCAATGGATTTTGTTACAGCCTTACCTCGAAATAATAAAGGGCAAGATGTTATCTGGGTTATCATTGACAGACTCACCAAGTCTGCACACTTCTTGCCAATAAAGTTCACGGATACTCCCGCCAAACTTGCCGAACTCTATGAAAGAGAGATCGTCCGCCTTCATGGCATACCACTCACGATCGTCTCTGATCGAGACCCTCGATTCACATCCAAATTTTGGCAAAGTTTCCATAATAGAATGGGTTCTAAGATCACTATGAGCACATCTTTCCACCCTCAGACTGATGGGCAGTCTGAGCGGCTCATCCAAATCTTAGAAGACATGTTACGATGCTGCATTTTGGACTTTCATGACGGATGGGCAAAGTATTTGCATCTAGCTGAGTTTGCCTACAACAACAGCTACCAAACTAGTATCGGCATGGCACCATACGAGGCTCTCTATGGTCGGCCTTGCAAATCTCCGATATGCTGGTTAGATATGGCAGATCGACCGCAGTTAGGCCCTGAACTAGTACAAGAGACTTCTGAAAAGATCACACTCGTAAAGGACCGACTTCGTGTTGCACAAAGTTGACAGAAGAGCTATGCTGACAAGCGGCGACAACCTCTAGAATTTGATAAGGGGGACTTTGTTTTTCTGAAAGTCCAGCCCACAAGAGGTGTCAAACGCTTTGGGATCAAAGGCAAGCTCTCCCCGCGATATATCGGTCCATTTCCGATCATTGAACGTATTGGCAAACTTGCTTATCGTCTGTCCCTTCCATCATCCATGCCTAAGGTTCATGACGTTTTTCACGTATCTATGCTTCGCAAGTATCGTCCTGATCCTTCGCATATCATCCCTTTAGTCGAGGTTCGGGTTGAGGAAAGAAATACGTACCAGGAGAAAGCAATCCAGATTTTAGATACAAAAACTCAAGAACTACGGCGCCGTAGCATACCACTTGTGAAAGTGCTCTGGGATCACCACGGCGTAGAGGAAGCAACATGGGAACTAGAATCAACAATTAAACAAAAATACCCTGAATTGTTTTCTAGCACCAACTGATGAAGTGATACGTTGTATTATTTTCACTTATCAATATCAGGATGAAACATTGTTTACAGCTTGATACATTGTTTCACTTCAATAACTACCGGATGTCTGAAAATAATATCAATGGATAGAGTATTGCACACATGCAGTGGCCTCATTCACAGCCTGCGGCTGCTTCTAAAACCGACAACCCCCATCACTACTTGACATGATTTCGAGGGCGAAATCCCTTTAAGGGGGGTAGAGTGTAATACCCTGTATTTCAAAAAAAAAATTAGTATTTGAAATTTTTACTATTTGGGCAACGCCCGAACGTTCAGGCGCCTGCCAGAACGTTCAGGCGACATGCCAGAACGTTCAGGCGCCTGCCAGAACGTTCAGGCGCCATGCCAGAACGTTCAGGCGCCATGCCAGAACGTTCAGGCGCAAAAATCTCTATATAAGAAACCTCCTCATTTCTCATTTCTCATTTCTCACACCAAATCACCTTCTCTTGTGATTTTTCTTCTCCTTTCTACGCATTCTAAGTTTTTAGTCTTTGAGACTCCCGGTGCGGTGCAACAAATTTCTGTCCGGAGGAGAGCGCCAGATCTGAAAGCGGTGCAACGAAGTTCTATCCGGAGAAAAGCACCAGATCTGAAGGTGGGGAACGAAACATAGGTTTGCGTGTTTTATAACTTTTATTAAAGTTTACATTCAATTATTGTTATATCTACTATTCATTTACACTGCATTATATCAATAATGTTTATGACCTGAATGTCCTAACCTTGCACGTCGTGATACCGACCCTAATAAGGATCACTAGACGATGCCAAAGTCAGTCTAAATGTCAAGAAAAGACCAGACCAGTAGACT
Organism: Paratinospora sagittata; assembly: GCA_035771175.1. Lineage (NCBI taxonomy): Eukaryota > Viridiplantae > Streptophyta > Magnoliopsida > Ranunculales > Menispermaceae > Paratinospora > Paratinospora sagittata. The sequence continues at coordinate 10,885,294 of CM069602.1, read as the reverse complement.
AGACTAGTTCATGCATTGGCATCATACATATCACCACCTAGGGACGTATATGGTTTATGACTCATAGAATAGTTAGAAGCATTGCTCACTATTCATATTATTTCTCTGGAGAGGGACGTACATGTGAACCTGGCTACGCCGGGGAGGGACATCAGTACGTGAATCCAGAGCATCGTTCCTGAGGAGGGACGTACAGTGAGAACCTGGCTTCGCCCGGGGAAGGACACCAGTACGTGAACTCAGGCGATGTACGTTCATCAAACCATCAGTACGTGACGGTGTCATGCATACATACATATTGATTGATTATGATGCTTACATGTGTATTTAAGATATTTGATATTGAAGTATGCTTTATTAATTGTTATACTCATGCACTATTTACCCACTGAGCGCGTTAAGCTCACTCCAATATTATCAAATCTTTCACAGGAAATTAGGGTGGACTGGGTGCAGGTTATGGGGCCCACATTTTGTACCATTTGTATGAATCATTGGGGATTTTGGGAGTATGTTCCCTTAACCATTTTATGTACAAAAGTATTCTGAATTATATGAAATCAGATTTGTACTGTGTACTGTATTTCCGCTGCGTACTCTGCTATTACCATTATGATTGTTCCAAATGCGCGCCCCGTCCGAGAGTGTACCGCCGGTTTAAGGCGCGTCCGGGCGGGGTGTGACATTTAATGGTATCAGAGCGTACGGTCCATGGCCCGCCCAAGTCCACCAAATTAGGGGAAGAAAAAAAAAATGTTATTAGATATATATATCTCTAGAACTATATATACATACATCAATTATATATAGTTGAGATTTGTATTAAATATATATCTAGAAAAGTATATGATTTTTATATAGTTTGACTTAAATATACATATAGTCAAAATTTAGTAGAAACTATATGTGTAGTTATTATTGAATATATGTATCTATATACATTCGTGTATATGAGGTACGTATAAAAAAGTAAATAAATAAAAATTGAATTTTTTTTTTCGAAAAATAAATATTCAAAAAATAAATATTCGAAAAAAAAAAAAAAAAAATTGAAAATTTTTTTTCGAAAAATAAACAAAAAAAAAAATTGAAAATTTTTTTTCGAAAAATAAATATTCGAAAAAAAAAAAAATTTAAATTTTTTTTCGAAAAAATAACTATTCAAAAAAAAAATTATTTATTTTTTCGAAAAATAAATATTCAAAAAAAAAAAAATTATTTAGTTTTTTTGAAAAATAAATATTCAAAAAAAAAAAAAAAATTCGAAAACAATTTATTATAAAACCAAAATCATCATAAAAATTTGAAAAATACTTTATAACTCTATATATATGACTTTTATATATAGTTAAGATTTGGATTAAAAAACAACTATATATATATATATATATATATATATATATATATATTTTTTTTTTTTTTCAAATATATATATAGTTGCTTTATAGAAACTATATATAGTCTTGATTAAATATGCCAATACATTTATAGGAGAATACGACATATATACATATTCCAACTATTTAATTTTTGGAAACTATATATAGTTATGATGAAAATGTCTATACATTTCTAGGTGCATACAACATATATGCATCAAATCACTCATGAAGAACATTTCATGATGGCATAAACATCAAAAGAAAACTCGAAAATAATGTCTAACGGACAAAGCATAAATCTTAAAAATGTTAGGAATATATTTTGTGTCTTTCACACAAATTTATTCTCCTTTCAGCAAAAGAATGACCTCAAGGGAGGGAACAACTTCTACTAGCAGGGAACCAATTCCTACTAGACTAACGGAATTGTCCAAAAGAGAGATTGTGACAATGAGGAGCATCGACAATAGCGATCTCCGCCTCCGTCCAATCCTTCATGACAAACTCGCAACACTGGATTGGTTAAATATAACCAAAGTCGAGGGTCAAGTCTCTTACAACTTGGTCAGATCCTTCTATGAAGCCATGACTTACGTGAGACTTCACGGAGATGAGATCAGCCCTAAATTGAAGACAACTATCATGGGAACAACAATTCTTATCAACATCGAGATTATTGCTCGACTTTTAGAGATTCCGGTTGAGGAGCGGATAATTGATCCACATGAACCCCAGGCAGTTGTCGCGATCGCCGAATCTACTGAACAATTGTTCAATTCCCTCGCCAAAGAGCCATACACTCAATCAACATACACCACTGAGCGCGTTAAGCTCACTCCAATATTATCAAATCTTTCACAGGAAATTAGGGTGGACTGGGTGCAGGTTATGGGGCCCACATTTTGTACCCTTTGTATGAATCATTGGGGATTTTGGGAGTATGTTCCCTTGACCATTTTATGTACAAAAGTATTCTGAATTATATGAAATCAGATTTGTACTGTGTACTGTATTTCCGCTGCGTACTCTGTTATTACCATTATGATTGTTCCAAATGTGCGCCCCGTCCGCGTCCGGGCGGGGTGTGACAATAACTCCACACTTTCAATTCAACAAGTTGGAGATCTATAAGGCTTACTATCAAACCTTTAGAGTACCATCATTATGCTCGTATACTAGCTATTTATACACATACGTTTACACACATAAAATATTCCTTCCAACTTCCGCCAAAATTCAAGTATACTAGTCCCGAGCATGCTCGCAAGCATCAAAGTCACTCTCTCAGTCTGTCAACCAGTCTGAGAGTACATATCACACTGAGAAGGAGATGAGTACCAAAACGAGTCTGCATCATATATCAGATCTCGACACAATCTTCGGATCTTAATCCGACATGACAAATATCTGAGTACTCCCACAAATCTCCATATCTCACACATATACAACCTGCTCAGTCTATCAATAGAATTCTGGTGTTCATTGGAAGCATATATAGACTTACCAGACCACTAATGGTTATCCAACTGGTATCATTTCTACCCATAACCCATAAGATACCATTTGAATCCCATATTCGTTTAATACAATCCATAATATTTCATACTAATATCATACTCGTCTCATCATAACTTTTTCTCTCTGAATGTGAGTATCAATCAGTTGAACATGCATCCGAGCGCAAATATCACCACGTGGAGTAATAGAGAGTACACTCATAACTGTAACTCTCACTCACACAATCTCCATGTATGGTTAACTGATAGATACTACTTCAGTTTCAGCTTGTTTCCTGCTCAATGCCTCAACGACATCTTGGCCTTTCCCAGGATAATAATTAATCAAATCCTTTGGGAATTCTTGCCACATTTATCACCTCATATTTTCAAATAATTACTTCAGACTCTTAAAATCTGAAGATAGCGTGACCTTTTATTATACAGGCAATGCTCTCATCAAATCACTACCAACAAATTTTTATTCACTCTCAGGATAGTTATTATTGTGTACTACCAAATACCTGGAAACACAAGTAATTAACCTATCCTTTTGTGTCAATGTAAACTTCAGATCTGGACGTGATATTCATCAATCACAATTACTTCCAGATTCTGAACCTAGTAACAACATTTCATACTATGAGAGCTTTCCTCATACACAACGGTCCACACAATTTATAACATTCATCTGGCTTAGTTTCGTGAGTAGAACGGATAACTTCAAGGATCTTTCCACACACGTTCTATAACATACAACTAATACCAGAGAACTTCTGATTTCCATCATTAACATCAGTTGTCACAGTACTATGATCACTTTGACCTTCACAGCATCCTTAATGATACTATTTAAACTAGTCACGTGATCCAAAAATTCTTATCTCAAGTCTATTCAAAACTCATATTCACCAAGCTTGGCACTCAATCAGTGCTCTCTCAGTGACTACAAGATCATTCTGAGGTGTTATTCATGCTCCTCTCATTTTTCTTGGGATAATTTCATATATCATCATCGAAGACTATGTACCATTGCATCAATCCTATAACGTGATTGACACATTAATCAAGGATACCAACATTTCATATTACCCATATCTTGTCTTACAACAGTCTGCATTACATCATTTTCTCGAATTCTTATCTGATGGTGCCTAGATCTCCAAATGATCTTAACGAAAATTTGGTAATCGAATTCGACCATCTATCCATGGTAAAGGATATTCATTCTTTGTTGTCACCCTGCTCAGTTAACCGTGATTCATACTTAAACATATTTCACTATACCTTTTTTCCATCTTATCACAAATGCTCTTCAAGGTGGCATATCAAAGATAATCAATCTTTTTTTTTTTTTTTCATTAACACATGTACTTACCTTCAATCCTCACAATTCCTCAGGTACTCTTTATATGAAGGAATTGAGATACATGTTATACTAGTATCAAGGTTATATGCTATCAATCTCCTGTCCAAGTGGCAATTTTTAATAATTCATCAGAGAATACTCTAATATACCAGCTCACCACAGGAATTTTAATCAACTGCATGTCTAATGACATTACGCTAAATGGCTTTTTACTAGTCATATGCTTCATTTCCTCGTCAATAACTATCTTATCTTAGATACAAGATTTTGAGGGTATAACTTTCTCGAGATTCAAAATGAGAATTTTCTACTCATTCAACATATTACTTCTTTTCAGATAGACGCTCCACCTGGCATAAGAGGTAGCCAGCCAATCATACCCAACAAAGCATCCACTTCCAACATTTTCTATTCTAAAGTCCATAAATACTTGATGACCCCCATATTTATTCCACATAATATTTGCTGACCATATCAATGTAGATTCTTTCTCCTGCAGGCATACTCACAATCAATGATGCATTATTTTAACAGAAGATAATACAATCTGTCTACCATATCACCAGAGATAAAGGACCAGGTAGATCCAACAATACATCAGACTGTACACAATAGCAAAATGTTGATCATATCTGTTCTCAACGTCTTACTACTCTCTGGATCTGGTTTTTCATTTACTGTCATTTATTCTCTAAATCTGGTAGAGTCACATTGATAAAAAAAAATTGGGGCATTCCATATCGACTAAATGGAGATTAACACATCTCGTGTTTTTTTTTTTTTTTTCAGATTGATAATCGACAATCATAGGTCGAGATACTCCTGCTCAGGCAATGGAAACCAATTCTGGTTTTCATAATTCGTTAACATCACTTTTCTTTTTCCCATTTTTATTGGGTTAGTACCTGACCCAATACTGCCAACATCTCAACCTTACTCAATGTTTCACTTATCTTCACTTTCATATTATTGCCCCCAACATTTCCTTACATTCCTTATTTCTCTTTTTACCTAACACTGGTATTGATGACTCGGCTTCTAACGACAGTGCAAGCTATATCACTAATATTGCTGGGGTTAACAATTTCACTGCAGCTTTGGCTGACCCAAAATGTATAGTTTGCCTCACAACCTGCACATATATTTATAACCCAACAATTAGCAAACTTGCCGTATAAGATCCCAAAATTTATTCTAGATTCTTATCATTCTCAGAATACCCATTCCAAAAATAAACTATACCAGTCTATTTAATTCATGTTTGTATTTCTGGTTAGGCATGTCACTACATTGTAACAAGATAAACTTTTTCATGCCTTAAATCAATTTCAGCATGATGATAGAAGCCCTTATACAATAGCTTCTTTAATTAATCTCATGCCTAAATCAACTCAGAGTCCTTAACCCAATTTTCTCTTATCTCTTATCATCAGTTAGCTTAAACTTAGCTAACTTGCTTTATCATTTTCAGAGACTTAAAGATGGTCTCCACTCGAAGTTGCAAATTCTTTATTTCGTCTACTATCAGACTGCCAGTTAAGATAGGAGAGTCTCTTCTCCTGAAAGTTTCCATAACTTTCACATCTCTTTTCATTCCATCTGACTTATCATTGAGACCTTCTATTTATTTATGTTTACTTCAGTCTTAACTATATATGTTTTTATAGAAGTACTTACACCATTAGCATCCACATCAGCTATCAATGGTTCAAGCTTCTATCTTCCTCACATTGCAACTTTGCCACAAGCTCATAAGCTGTGCATTTCGTTGTTGTTGGGTAGTTACTAGCCATATATAAGCTATATAATTTATTCTCACTGGATTACATCCAATTCTTTTTCTTTCAGCCTTCTGATCTTTTCTTGATCAGCAATTTCCATTGTTAATCTTGACTATTCTTTTCCAAATCTGGAATTCACTGACACAGGAGATTCTCAGTCAAGATAACATATTGGATTAGGCTCAACATAATGGTACTACCCATATGTATACCCATACAATCAATCATAATATCATAAAGCTTTTATCTTTTTTAGAATTTTAAACTTAAGTCTCTGATACCAATATTGTCACGACGCCCCTGACGTAGGCTGACGTCATGACCGGCACAGCGTATTATACACTGTACATACCCGTATACAGTATACAATACACTGTCAGCCTTCACGTACTCTCACAGACCTTCCCAAAATGTACAGTAATTTTTTTTTGTCACACCCCGCAGGATGTGATGAGTACTCTACCCCTCAACCACACAGGTCTATTGGGAGCACTCCAGCCGTTACATACCACATAATATTGTCACACCCCAGTACACAGCACACCGCAGCGTCTAGTACCCCCGGGATCATTTGTCCATACTATTGGCTCAGTGGCTACTCAGATTGCGAAATCAAACCTTATGAGGTTGTGAGTTCGAATCTGGGGGAGGCCCTGTACTATTCATGAGTGAATAGTATGGACAAATGATCCCGGGGGTACTAGACGCTGCGGTGTGCTGTGTACTGGGGTGTGACAATATTATGTGGTATGTAACGGCTGGAGTGCTCCCAATAGACCTGTGTGGTTGAGGGGTAGAGTACTCATCACATACATAAGGCCTTTTTGTCACACCCCGCAGGATGTGATGAGTACTCTACCCCTCAACCACACAGGTCTATTGGGAGCACTTCAGCCGTTACATACCACATAATATTGTCACACCCCAGTACACAGCACACCGCAGCGTCTAGTACCCTCGGGATCATTTGTCCATACTATTCACTCATGAATAGTACAGGGCCTCCCCCAGATTCGAACTCACAACCTCATAAGGTTTGATTTCGCAATCTGAGTAGCCACTGAGCCAATGGTTCAGTGGTTACTCAGATTGCGAAATCAAACCTTATGAGGTTGTGAGTTCGAATCTGGGGGAGGCCCTGTACTATTCATGAGTGAATAGTATGGACAAATGATCCCGAGGGTACTAGACGCTGCGGTGTGCTGTGTACTGGGGTGTGACAATATTATGTGGTATGTAACGGCTGGAGTGCTCAGCGTATTATACACTGTACATACCCGTATACAGTATACAATACACTGTCAGCCTTCACGTACTCTCACAAATCTTATTAGAAACGAGTATTATTTGGTCAAATCAGGCACTGAGTGTCGCGAACCCAGGCCTTGATCGCCCTTGCTCGGGAGGTGTTAGGATTTGCATTGACATGTTTAGTAAATGATATACATTGTCTTGGGTAATGACTTGATGCATTATATTAACATATATGTAATCTTATTTATCACCATGTTATTTCAAATGTTTTTATGATATTACCATGTTTTACATAAATACATGTATATTGTCACTTGTAGAAGACATTCACTGAACTTGTTGTAGTTTACACCTCATCCTTATCATTTCAGGTTCTGATAGAAAAGAGAAAGGAAATGTTTGACTGCGGAGTACTTCCTTTAGTATTTTGTAATGTAAGTGTTGTACATTTTTTTATATTTTGATATTATGTACATGATAACACCTATTATATATACTTAACATATAGATGGGATGTAATTTATGGATAGGTATAATTTTGTATTATTTAAACTTTTGAAATTTTATATTTAGTATTTTTGGAGATGTAATATTTATTGTTGTTAATCATGTTTAGATGGATGTTTATATAGGATTATTCATATTGGGATTTATGCTTAAGTTAGGCTGACGAGACGCTGGGTGTATCGCCAGAAGGTACATTAAGAGGTTCTGTGCCGATCATGAGTCGTGACATTATCTCAAAATATATATATATAGGAATGCTCTTGACTACCATGGGATCATTTGTAAAATGTTTGATGTTCACCACAGCGTAATTTCGACCCATAAATAATGTGGCATTGGTTTAGAAGATTGAACTTAACATAAATTAATGATATTGCAAGCGCTTATTCTTTTGGAGGTGGAGAGAATTCAAGTTTTCCCACGGTCTTATCTCTTTAAATAATGATCTTATCTCTTACAATAATGAGGCGCTATAGTTGTTAGTTCTCTATAGTCATGTTGGAAGCTTGTGCCCCTAAGTGGGATTTGATTGTTTCGTGTTGGAGCGTATGTGCCCAACTTGATTGTTTGTAAGATGAGCTTCTAAAATAGATAATTATGCAATTTTGTGACAATATATATAATGATTTTTCATTGGATGATTGGGACTCATTAATTCTTAGATTTTTTATTTTTTTTTGGCAATGCATTAATTCTTAGATTCGAAGTATTTGTACCATTGCATAATAATTATCTTGATAATTATTTTATTCATTTTTTTTTTTTTGGAGAAGACTTGATAATTAATTATTAATCTATTTATTTTACAATTTTGATTCTAACTCTAAAATTGTTTGACAGTGATAATGTTTAATAATCAAACAAAACTTAGGCAAGAGCCAACCATTTGACGCGCAGACGAAACCCCATTTGAATGATACTTATCCGTCTTTTATCTATAGTTTTATTTCCAAACTTTGACCTATACAGTAACAGTCCATTTAAGATGGCCTTTGAAGGATAAATAAATAAAATTTAAAGATAAAAAAAAAAAAAATTTAAAAAAAGAAAAACTCAATGAAGCAAGCCAGAAAATTTTTGATTCATTCAAGTGTTTCCAAATTAATTTAATTGATAACCAACAAGGGGATTGATTCGCTTATGTGAAAAGTGAATTACGAGGTACGATTAAGAGACTCATCACAAGTTCGAGTTCGTTCTCATCCATTCCTACAGAGAGAGATGTTTTTATTCCTGTAAATTTTTGAATCCAGAAAGATTAGTCTCCCTCAAAAAAGGAAGAGGACATTTACGGAGTCTCGAAAAATTGATACCAATAAAAAAAAGGTTAGATTTAGATTATATTGTTTACAATTTTTTATACCAAGAATTATTATAAAAATAGTTATTTAGATTTTATTTTTGTCAATAAATAAATAATAAAAGCCATGGTAAGGCACATATTTACAATATCATTATTTTTAATCAGAGTTTTAACTATATAATATACCTTTTTAAGGTGATACTTGCAAGGCACATGTATGCATACTTGTACATTAATTATTTCTGACCACATAACGTACATCTCATTTTCATAACCTAATATATAGTACTGCAACTTTCCTCTACTAATGCCAAGTTTTTTTTTTTTTTTTTCTTTAGCAAAATGACAAGCTACTTTTTCTCTGGCATGTACAAGCTTTATGCTATTACTTAAGGCCTTTCTTTTTCAGAATATATTGTTATTTTTTAATATCATAATTATAAACTTGAAAGTATAAAATAAGTCTAGCTTATTAAAACATCTCAGCCTGCCACTGATATTTATATTCTCCATTTTAAATATTCTCAAATTGTTTGATTATACAACAAAAAATATTACAATTCTTTAGAATGAATATAATATACATAACATGTTATTATAATGTTAAAAGTTAAAAAACTTAGGGTACGATCATTTTTGTCATCTTTTAAAATTATCCTTAAAATTATTATTATTTAAAGCTGAGATTTTTTTTTTCCAATTTTACACCCTCCAGTTATATCATTTTATATCATTTATCACTAATTCATTTTAAATAAATAAGAAAGTTTTGTCTTTCTAATTTCAATAATTTTTTTTTTCAAAAGTAAAATGATGACAATATAAAAAAAATCATAAAACTTAAAATTTTGTTCTTAAATAATAAAAATTAGTGCATGCACTGCAGTTAACTTAACTCAACCATTAAGTATTTTCCTAATTACATACATAGGCTACATAAATTTGCCTTTTCCATTTTACTTTATCAAAATTAATTAAGTCGACATTGTCAACAAAGTATGACACAGTTGGTCACTTACACATTAGGCACTACACCAAATACGGGTTTGAGTTTTGACATAGAATTGTTCTTCGATCGTAAATTCTATAAGTGAACGCAAAAATTTATTACGTCGATGAACAAATTTTCAAATGCAGTTGCTCATGTAACATTATAGGTGAAGGGATTAGGGGGAGTTAAGGATGCAATACCCACTAGAGATGAATTTGTAATATGATTGTTTCATCTTTAAAAAAAAAAAACTAAGTCCAAATTTAAATTACAGAAAATTAAATCTTGTTTATACATAAGATATTAATTAAAATTCATGGATTGACCCCAACCCAACAAATAGCATAGTAATTACTTATAATAAATGTTAAATGTTGTCCAAATTCATCCTGCTCTGATCATATGATAGTTATTAGTGTGTGGGTGAATTTTCGATTGTTGCGCTGCTAGTTGTTCTTGACAAAAAGAAAATGCTAAACGAACACGCAGACAGCAGGCGTCCATCAGATCACAGGGACCACGCGTCCGTGCACTGCACAGCTCCAATTATAAATACAAAAATTGTTTTTTAATTAACAAATATATTTTACTTTTTTAACCAATGTGAGTCATGTGACACACGACGGACCCACAAAAATTGTACGCCAGACGAACCTCGAGACTGAGACAGGAGCGTGCATGAGTGGTCCACTCCATTTCTTCAGCTTTATCTCTTAAAATTAATTAAGGCCGTACTGTGAAGAAATATGTGTGGTTGGTTAACTCTCAATTTCAATGACAGCAAAAGTACTTGATTTTAATTTAAATTGTTTAATTATGTGATCATTTGCTGTGTTAGTTCATATACTTATTCTGGTATTAATTTGCAAGAGAGTGGATGTAATAAAGATTATGTTTTAGTTTTACTCTTATATTTAATAGCGGATTAAGACGAGATAATTTTTATTTTATTAATTTTTTTATTATATTACAGCAAAATAAAATAGTGATGGCTCAAAAATAAGGTAAAATTATCTCACCTTTTTCTTTTTTTTCTTTCAAAAATAAAATTAAAAAATATTATAAATTACAACATTCTTCTTTCTTCTTCCTCCTTCTTCCTCCTTCCTCATTTCCTCCTTTTTTTTTCTCGTTCTTTATTGTTTTAAAAAATAAAAATAAAAAATTATTTGCAAAACCACACAAAATCAAAACCTGAATTTTTGCTAAATTCAAAACCTGGGTTTTGTGATTTTGCAAAATCATGATTTTTTTATTTTTGTAATTACTTTTTTTTTAATTTCAAACATTCCATTGTATTAGATTACTATATTTTTAATCTTATTTTATTTTATTCAATCTAATAATCTCATTCTATCCCATAAAAATATTTTTATCTTATCCCGCACCCACACCAAACGAGCTTTAAGTGCCTTACTTAAATATTACTTAAATATTTAGGGTCTCATTGTATCTAGCTAGCAATAGAGATGAAATTACAAAATCATTCAAATTAATTATTTAATTTGTCTTGGAAATCCATGATTCTTTCTTCTTTTAATTTTTTTTGTGAGAAATCATTTGACCTAAAGGTCTAAATATATATATATATCAAGCAAATATTAATATTAACACCCTCTCATACATGCATTATGGCACGTGAATTAGATTTACAACGAGGATACAATGCCCAATTAATAAATAAGATAATCAAGTAAATGCTTGCAAGAAGGTCGAACATAAAGACCATAATTATAAGGCTCTGTTGCTGTGTTAGAAACTTTTTGAAGTAAATGCTTGCTTCCGTTTTTTTGTTGAAGAAATTATAACATTTATTATAACCATCTGCACAAATGATTTGATTCATGAATACATCAATTAAAATCTCAAAGAAGAGTATGGTATTAATTAAGCACATATTTTTACACAACTACAACTAAATTTCTACTGCGTGCTTCTTCTGAATCAATGAAACCACATGCAACAATATCTCCCCTTTAACTCAAAACTGTTATTTCTTTTGCTTCCTTGTGTAATCAATGTGTTTCTCAAGATGAATGCCTTCTTTTGTAGCCACCATCTTTCGATCCCTTCGCATTTACATTTCCTTCCAAGGCATCGATCGCTCGGTTTATTATGTTTCTTTCTTTCTTTTGCAAGACATATTGTATGAAAAGGCCTGCCTACTCATCCTTGTCGTCGTCTTCATCATAGTTGAAAGGAAGTGGAACCGACTTGAACGCTCGATACTTTCCAACATTATTCAAGTGCTCATTCTCCAACCTGATCAAACAAAATTCCAGCTTCAATTCTCATCAAAAAATGAGGAAGAAAGAAAATGTTTCTTGTGATAGAGATAATAAAAAGAAAAATCATAAGATCACTAGTTACCTGAAGAAATTCCATATACCACGACGAATGATCTCAAGGCTAGCAACAATTGAAATCAAGGCTTCTCTATGAAGGAAAGAGACGTTAAAGTTCAATACAGTTTGTAACCAAGCAAATCTCAAGAGGACATTCAAAACCTGAAGAGATTCCATTGAATTATTACGTCAAGGAATTGCATTTTTATACTCTTTTAAATTTGATCATGAGAATGAGCTTATTACATACCATGGCGACATAGTAAACACTTTTACGTGAGACGAGAAGCTTGTTTCTCAACCACCGATTCTTGGAACGCTTCTGTAGGAGCCCCCAGTCTATAACAATGTCCCAATATGTGCTCACTATTGCCGCAATTGCAGAGGACACCCACGCCACAGCCCGCCAACCTGGTGCCTGAGACCGGTTATAAGCCGTTCTAGTGCAAACAGCTACGATCGTAGCAAAGTATTTTAACCCGTTATACCCTTGCATAGCGTCTCTCTCTTCGTACAAGCGCCGGAGGCACTGAAGAACAGAAACTAGGAATTAGTTTCAACTTCAAAGAGCTTGATTACAAATTACAAGCAAACTAAGAGGAAATTGTGCCTACCTGAAGAAATCGCCACCAGTATGGAACAGTAGCTATGATGAAAGAGAATGTGACGTACACGTTTTTAGAAGCACATGTGTTTTGTCTGTGTTTATAATCTCCCCAGCCATAGTAGCAGACATAGAACTCGAGGCTCCTGAGAGCTTGCACCTGGAACAGAGAACAACGAAGACATGTTAGTTTGATTCATAATGTGTCAAAAATTGCAATGGAAATTAATAATAATCGAATCATCGCATTCCAACCTGGCTAGTTAGCTGGTCTGCCAACAAAAAATCTGGTAGTGTGACCTGTTTACGATAGGATATATTCAACAATATAAGTTAATTAGCTTTTCTCATAGCTGATATATAAATCTCCCATGTTGTGTAAGAGAATCACTTTCTTGTTTACCTTGTACAGAGGAGCACAAAGACAGTGAAACAAGCATTGTAGAAGGAAGAATCGACTGGAGCGATATATGATATTAAACGGGCAGATTGTTATGGTAAGTACAAGCTGCATGGCAAAATTATGAATTGTATCTTCAATTCAATGTATGTTATAAAAGGAAAATAGAAAATTGAACTAAGTCTTTGTATCTTACACAAACTAATCCTAGAGGGAGTAGTTCAGTTAAAGCTTGGTACTTTTTGGTATTCTTATCCATGTCCATGTCAAGGTTCGAAAGCACGCTAGCTAAAGCAAGTGTTGCTAAGCCCGTTCCAAGGAGGAAGACTTCTCTATAACCCAATTCTGTTCCTTGCTTGAAACCGAATATAAACGAGTAATTCACTCGGAAACGCCTCCAAAGAAATATATTTGCACCATACATGAGGATATGTAGGACAACAAATCCAAATAAACTGCGTAGAAGTTTTAGTTACTTTGGTAGGTTGAGAGACAAAATTTTGACATAAAAGCAAGTGTGGCTGAAGCAAGAACGTTGCAAATTTACCTATAAAGAGGAAACATGTTCTCCATATATTGAGTACTACCGGGTTGATTTATGATGTTTCGAGCACGTATGATCAATATAAGCGCTATAAAGAGAGATGCCGTGCAACCAGAAAAGAAACCTGAAATGTAACAATAGAAGAGCCACTTAGTCCCTGTACAATATCTACGATTCTAAAGTGCGTCGCGGTGGATTCTACGAGGTATCAAGATCTTACCTAAGGAATATGTTATTCTATGCTTTTCTCTCTTAGCTTTCGGTCTCAAGACCCTAATTCCTTTACTGCGGTTTGCATTCGCAAAGTGTTTGATAAAGGTAGCCTCCACCCTCTCAATGAGTTTGGTTAGCTATGTAAGAGCACAAGGGAAACCAGAATTATTGCAGAGTAACTGAAAAATTGTATCAAACAATTAAGACAATTCTTATTTGAGCCAGATTGCTTTAAAATAAATTAAGCTAACTAGTCAATTCATCATGCATATAAAATAGCAAGGAAAGAGAAATTAGAATATGTTTTATCAATGATAGAATTATTACCTCATCAGAATTGCCAAAGTAGGAGTTATCTACCATGTTAAGGTATGATCTTGATGCATTTCTTGAAGTGATCTGCATAAGGGAAAAAAGCATTGATGTCTCAGTTTTCTTTTTTTAATAAGAAACGAGATGTATAAATATTAATTATGTAAAGAAGAAGATTATAAGAGCATCACTTTCTGTTCATTGTGGACCTATCAGAACAACATGGGAGATTTTATTGACTTTTCTACAACAAAAAAAATAAAATAAAAGGAATTAAAAAATAAAATCCAAACCAACCTTGTCATATTTCTTCATGATTTTTGAAAATGCCAAGAGATTGAGAAAGCTACAGGTGGACCCAAGAAAACAAAGAGTCAGAGTAAGTTAGTAACATCATCATCTCAAAGAGAGAAAATCAAAGAACAAGAAACCCCATATCTTAAAAAATCTAAATTTGCACTACCTGTAGCTCTTCAGGAGTCTAAGTTTCTGATAAAACTCTATAAAAGCCCTCTTCAGCTGCTCTTCAACCTTCCTCAAATCCTCCCCTCTGAAATTCAAATCCTTGTTCTTGTTCACTTTGAGAATGCCCTTTATGGTAGACCTAGGAGTTTCAAGTGTATTATTAATAGTGACCCTGTTAAGAACTTCCAAAGGAGCTGGCCTTTTTGCCCTGACATTTCTTGGCTTCTCTTCATTAATCTTATTGCCATTTGCAATTTTCTTCCCACTATTAACACTAGAATCATCACCTGATTCTTCAGAGGTCCCTTCATTGCCCTGATCTGCCTCTTCTATTACATCCATATGTGTTGCATTTCCTACACATTTTGGTTCAAAAATCATGTTAAAATCTAAGTTCTCCTAAAAAAAACACACAACCAAAAAAAAAAACTCAAGAAATTTGAAGATATATAGTGAAGAAAGACTACTTACTAGTAGTACTTGATCTAGGAATTGCAGGAGGTGAAGTTGCAGGAGCCATGGCAGCAGTGGAAGAAGCAATATTGGACTTAAGCTTGGTCATTTCAATAGCCCAATCAAAACTCCCATCTGGGTTTTCAACTTTGATTCTAAAAGCAATTAAAGCATCCATTTGCTTGTTCAACAACTCAGCCTCTTTCATCACTTCCTCAACTTTACCCTTATAAAACTTATTAACTTTGTTAAACTCATCATCAAGTCTCCTGAAATAAACAAGTTCGTACTCCCCACCTTCATCAGATGACATCAAGAACTTGGTCTCAAAGTTCCCAGTTTCAGATCCATCATGATGTTGAACTGCATTAATTAGTATCACTTGATCTTCAATATCTCCTCCTCCTCCATTAATACCAGGACTTCTGATATTGCTGCTGTGTTGCCTCTGTGTTAGTCCACTAAAAGCTCTGTAAAATGTCATCTTTCTCTTTAACCCTTTTGGTGTTGGAGCTGGCTTGTTTCTTTGCTTGAAACGGTGGATTTCTTTGAGTAATGACTTGAGATAGTTGTAATCCATATATGCTTCTTGCCATTCTGGCACCATTTGAGATGAAAACTCCTTCCCAAACTTCATCTTTTCTTAAAGATATGAGATATATGATATGATCTGTTGCAGAAAGAAAAAGAAAAATCTGAATATGAATATGATCTTATCAAGCTTATTAAGGTTGTTGCACAAGATTTAAGAGCTACCCAGATGATGAAAACAAGAAAAAATGAGAAGATAATTAAGAAAAGGTGGGTGGGTGGTGGTAGTGGTGGTAAGTAAGAAAAAATGGTGATATGTAGGTGGATTTTATAGAGGATTTTGTGAGAGAAGTTAAATAAAGGTTGAAAGTAATAATCTTTGAAGAGGTCAAAAAAATTGCTCAAGATTTATTAAAGAAGAAGGATGCAGACACGGAAGGTGGTGCAGTTACTCAGAATGTCCTTTCAAAAAAGAGAAGAATGTGTTGGAAGGATTCAAAATTTTTATTTTTATTTTTGTGTTAAAAAACAAAAGACAATAAAAGGACTCCGGTTTTGACTGAAGATGTTTTTATTTTGGAAATTATTCAGAATCCTTCCACTATTTTATATTTTATTTTTTGTATTATGATTATTGTATTTATACTAAGATTCCCTCAACTTGTGTTGATATTCATTGCAAATTAAACAACATGTGAATAGTAAATTATAAATACATAAGATATCACATTAATATAATGTGGAGAAAAGGTCCCTTGATTGCCACTAAGAACCTAATATAGATATTTTGTTAATTATTAATCACATTTTGGTAATTTATTATACTTTTTATATATATTTCTTGAAATTATAAATATGATATAATTACTGTCATCGCTCCTCTTGCCTCCTAAACATATTATAATAAGATATATATATATATATTACCTATTTAATGAACTTTGACAATTGTATTAGAAATAAATAAATCATAATCTAACTGTAAAAGTTGTAATTGCATATGTAATCAGATCCATGTATATAATACTAAATTAATTAGGGTGTTATATTATAATTTAAACTGCAACACCTCATCATTCTTAAGATTGCATTAAATTATGTATTAGCACGTGATTCAATATAAATTTTAAAATGATGAAATTGGTATAATTTGTATTATAATTTTTATTTTAATTAATATAACATTACTTAAAATGAAATATACGTCATTTTTTTTGTTATTAATTGTAGTTTAAGTTTTAATATTGTGATGATACATGATTTTTCAAGATAAAACTTATTTGTACCTATGAAAACAAAAATATTAATTACACGAATTCAAAAGCTTCTTGAGGAGAGGAATAAGAAATAGACTTGTTCTTCTTCTTTTTTTCTTTTTTCTTTTTTCTTTTTTCTTTTTTTTTTTGGTTGAAACACTAAATTAAATAGACTTGACAGTTGGTTTTTATATTCATTGTATTTTTGAAAAAAATATTGCCCTGAAAGTGGTAGCTTCATATTATTATTACTATTCATTATTTATTAGACCTGAGCCCACCTGTCCTATATATAAATTAAAGCCAAGCAAATTTTATGTTATGGCTTTGACCAATAGATTTGATGTGCTACTAATAATAAGTTTGCTTTTGAACACAACATAAAAAAAGATTTATAAAAGAAATCATGAAAATCTAACTGTTTTTATTTTTAAAAATTTTTAAAAACATAATTTCAAAACTGGTCACAGCATATTAAAAAATATCCAAAAACAAAAACAGAATTAAGTCATGGTCAATAGGTCTAGATTAGTCAGAATGATGGACAACTAGATTTGTGCCACGTGGCGAATAGCTGATGTGTTGGAGAATGAGATCGTAGACTTAACGTCATCTTCAAATAAAAGTCACAAGGCGGGCGGGAATAAGGTTGACAAAGAGGAGCCCTGGCTCCCAGTCTTTCGACTTATTGACTATGCCTAACCCTAACCCTAAATTTTTAATTTCAGTATTCCAATACCCTGAAGAAGACCCAATAATGTCAGGGAATGTAGAAATATTAATTAATTATACAAGTGTCCTATTATATAATTATATATACACAGAAGATGGAGAAGTACTTGGGAACCTAATTCAATATATTTACTCTTATGATATTAATTAACTAGGTTTTGATGCTAATTAGAAAATATTCATCAATAATGCAACTATAGTTTCTTAATTAATTTTCTATAATAAGATAGAGGACAGAATAATTGGATACCTAATGTCTTTCCTTGAGACTATAACCAAATTCTTGTTATAATATATATATATATATTAAAATTAACTAGGTTTTGGTGTTAAGGAATTCAATAATGCAATAATAACATATAGGTACTTTTATATGATGTAAAGTTGCAAACCCAATTTTTAGTGGGTACAAATATCAATGTTATACATATTAAGATAAGTATGCATGTGTCTGAAAGGAAACCAAGTATCCATATTAAATATCATGCATGTGAATGAATAAATTAATATCCACCTTTTAAAAAAAATATATGTTTCTTAATTTTTACCTTGTAATTAGATTTTTAATATTTGAACTTTTACTTATAACTTGATTAAATTTTAAATGAACAATTATATTATTTAACTCTTCTAAATAATACTTTATATTCAATTATATATATATATGAGTGATATACGTTGGGTGTCAATGCCTATCACGAGACATTGGCCCCCAATACTGTTGAATGTGTGTGATGCACATACATCCGATGGGGCTGGGTGCCAGAGTCGCGTGATGGACGTTGGCGTCAGGCAGATGTACACATAAAATTTTTCTATTTTTGACATTTTGAATATTTTAAGCCAAACTAACCCTAAGGAAACAATTGGTGTACCAACCAATTAGAACCTGCAAGAAGAAGCTCGTTTGGTAAGTTGGTATATGACTTTTTCATCATCACTTCGGAATAGTCTTCTAAATGAAATTTAAATTTGTTCGTATAAGCAAATTTAGTTAAATGTCGTGTCAAGATTTATGAACCATAAGTGATCTATCAGTTAGATATTTGCTTTCACCCCACTATTTCAAGAAAAGATATTTAGAATTGTTCAATCAAACGTACGTGAATTATATATTCATAACAAAGATAATAGAAACGAGATATTATATCGTTTTTTTTTTTTTTTTTAATTTTTGAGAAGAAATAAACCAAACCCCCTTACCCCGGAGGGGGCCTAACCTACCCTAACTCGTGGGGTATTGGATCCTTACAGTACCACTAATCCTCACTCCAATCCAACTTCAATGAATGATTGATCGAGTGCAATTAATTAAGCTGAAATTATTTAAATTCTTTCGTATCAATTTGTATCTAGATTCGAACCAATAACCTAACCATAAGGCTGGTGAAGCGCCCTGACCTCGAATCATCAAGTCAATGCCGCGGTTGGCACACAACAATTTTCTTTGTCACTTCTTGAGTATAAATCATTACTTTGTTCTTTAAAACTCCTTAGATCCTTCTCTCTCTCTCTCTCTCTCTCTCTATATATATATATATATATATATATATATATATATATATATAATCTATTATTAATTATGAGCCTACTATAAACACGTAAATTGTGTAACTATATAAGTAATAAAACAGCTATATTGATTAACTTGTCTCGCCCTATTAAGGTCTCGGTTACCTCAGACATCATGTTATGCACTATAAAAAGAAATTGTAGACCATTATCAATTAAATCACTTACAATCTACGTTCTTATCTCATATATAATTAATCAGTGCATGTGCTTGATCTCAATTAATTTAATTTACCCTATTATTTCACATATATTTGATCCATATGTATAATGCATGAATCAAAATAATGGGAAAAATGTGGTCAAAATAATGTCCGTGTTACTTTTTAATCTTAATAATAACAAATTAATTGCATGCATGGGCAAAGGTTAGACATAGAAACATTCATATCTGAAAGAATCATTCAATATATATAAAGTAGGTCCCCCTGTTTTGAAATGTTAACTACCGCGTGTTTAATCTTTCTTTGCTTCCAATATTGAATAATATTATTCCTGCAGGCCATCATATCATAATTAATTAATTAATTAATGCACTGTATGATTTTGATTAACTAAATAAAGAATATCTAATTAGTTATATAATTAACAAGGTGGGCAAAAGTCTCGTAAATATAACACGCAGCAGCCTCTTCTGGACTCCCACTCTTTACTAGGCTACTAGCCTACTACGTAGTACGCACCTTTTGGAGTCAGGTCTTTCTTCTTTTAGTTATTTTAGTTTCAGCTTTTGACCTTTAATTCAACCCTTTGAACGTACGTACATGTTCTGCGTCACTTCCTCGTCAGCTTCAGTTTGAACGTTTCGTATTATAATTCAAACTTGTTTCGCGTCGCTTCTCCCTTTGTCTTCTTCGTGAGAGATGTTACGCGGCTCTTGACTCACATATCGCTCGAGTGCTTCAGAATGATCAAACAACAATACTGTGGACGATAGCAACTTGAGAGACGTAAGTTCAATAATAATGACCTATGAATTAACTGAGATATGTTTTATATATATTTGATGATCAATCAGTGGGCGTTTTGAATGCACGTGCTCTTTAATCTTTATTAATTAATTTAGTTCAGATCACTTAGGCCGTTGAGTTTGAAAATAAAATTTAACATTTTTTATTAAGAAGTTAGAATTCAACGAATCGTGCATGCATGCATGCAACTTGGTATATAATTGAATTAGTTTTTTTTTAATTAATTATCAACTCATGTTGTAATATATTTTATGAAAAGTGTTGAAACGATACAAGATATGTATTCAAATTTATATGACAATATAACACATTATCACATAAAAATATCATCTAATTATCATACACCACGTTAGTATGAATGTAATTTTAAAATCGTAAAAGCATTTCCCATCTACAGTCATTTATGTATACTAATCAAATTACGTGTGCCATGAAGATGATATGAATTATTATTGATATAATAGATATACATTATTAACTGTGGGTAGAACAAGAATATAGATTAATAGTTAGAATAGCATATCTTTCAGAGCTATTATATGTCATTATCATCTTGATTTCAAAAGTATCTAAACCTCTCAAATCAAATTGCTGCATCTGTTTATCGAAAATGCATGGAACAAAATAATAGTGTCATGCATATTAGATATGAGCAAGCTTATCACATGAATTATAATTTTTTATTTTATTTTATTTTTTGAAAAGCACATGGATCATGTTAAGGTAGAGCATGTGCATTGAAATATCATCTTTAATATATTCTTAAATTATCTTAAATAATGTATAAATATAAAATTGAATACAATTTACTGATATATTGAGGAACATATTTTCTATCAATATCAGTAAGAAATATCACTTTTAACATAATTTTCTATTAATTTACTGCCTTATGACTCCTCTAACCAGTCCACCATTAGATCTATTGCATTCTCTAATCACGATGTCGATGTTAGTGATATTCTTTATTTGGCTCGCGATATTTTTATTTTTATTTTGAAAGGGAATTTATTTTTATTTTGAAAGGGAAAATGGATTATATTGAACAGAAATGAGAGTTTTTAGATACAATCATACAACATCCGAAATTATAGGGGGGATTACATTCTGCCAAGACACTTTAGAATCAATTCCCATTGCATATTGACACAATCTATGGGCAACTTCATTTTGCTCCCTGTAAACAGCATAAAGAACAACATCTGGTAAATTCTTCATGAAATTCTGACAGTCTTCGATTATCAAACCAAATTCTTCTGAGCTGCTACTGTTGGACTTAACAGCAACTGTTGGACTTAACAGCATTGATCACAGCTGATGAATCACCTTCAATGCAGTGGATAGTAGGGGTGTTCATCAACCCGACTAAACCGACCGAACCGAACCGAACCTTTTGGGTTGGTTTGGGTTGGGTTGGGTTCTAAAATACTCAACCCGGTCAGTTTGGGTTGGGTCATAGGTTGAGCCCCTAAAATTTTGATTAAACCGACCCGAACCGAGGTAAGTGTTAAAACTCTAAAATATCCCTTTAGGCATTATTTTTTTTTAATATTTATATGTATCTTATAATTCTTATCTAATACTATTTAATTTACTTTATACCATAATATATATATTTATATACATATCATAGGGTTACTATACTATTAATATATACAATCTCAATCAGTGCGTTGCTATTTTGTAAATTATTATTACTATCTACTAATATGTAATATTAACATACTATTCATTGCAAAATAATAGTGAAAAAAATACTAGTAAATCTAAACGATAAATGAATAATTAAAGTTCCTATATTAATAAATTATATGTCAAATATGAGATTTAAGTCTGACCAGATCAAACCGACCCAACCCAAACCGAACCTAAACTGTTTTGGTTGGGTTAGGTTTTGGCCCCGACCCGACCCATGAACACCCCTAGTGGATAGCTAAGCCATGATCAGCTACAAACATAAGGCCCTCTCTAAGGGCTAAAGCTTATGCTATTTTTACCTGAAATCGGCCCTCCATTTTAACTGCCAACATTGCAACAGGGAATCCCCGATCATTTCTAATGACCACTCCTATTCCAATTCAATTTATCTCCATTTTGACTCCAACATCAAAGTTAAGCTTCAGCTTATGGCTATCTGGAGCTTCCCATTTGCTCTGAGTGCGAGCTTGTTTAACATGACAATTTGTGTGCTTCTTCCAAAATTCATCTACTAGATGCAGAACTGAACTTAGAGAGTGAGAATAGCTCCCTTGGGCACCTCGATAAATTCGGAGGTTCCTAGAATTCCACACATTCCAACACACGGTAATAAAATCCTTAGCTTTTTTCTTATCCACTCTTTCCATTATGTCTTAAAAGTTCCCCATTTAAGAAAATCTTCAATAAAATCACCCTCCATACAAGGAGCTTCAGCCCATATTCCATGAGCATGATTACAAAAGCCAAGAGCATGCCGAGTTGTTTCTTTATCTTCCTCACAAAGCCTGCAAATTGGAGAGGCTAGCACTTTCCTGAAATATAAATTAACTGTTGTTGGTAGAATATTATTTAACACCTTCCAAAAAAATATTTTCACCTTAGGGGGAAGAGAGAGACTTCAAATGAGGGACCAACTTTTGTCCAGCCCTGAAGAAGAAGAAGGAAAGCCCCTTCCACTTGAGTTTCTTTCAACCCAATAGCCACTTTTAACTGAATAACAACCATCTTTTGAGTAGTGCCAAATTATTTCATCCTCCCTATTTCTAGAACTAATTGAAATCTTAAAAATGGCTTCAATGTCTTCCTCCCATACAACATGATTAAGATCTTCCTTCTTCCACTTACTATCATGGGAAATAAAATCTTTCACCAACTTATTATTTAAAATTGAAATCGATGATATAATTCTGAATGTGGATGGTCTTGGAACCCATCTGTCTTGCATGAAATGGACACTCTGATCATTTCCAATTCGCCACCTAGTTCCTTTTTCAAGAAGACCTCTTCCCCAAATAATACCCTTCCATATCAGAGAAGAGCCTGTGCATGTTTTTGCTATCCAAATATCCCCTCTTGGAAAATATCTAGCTTTGAGCAAACAGGAAACAAGGGAGTCTGGATTCTTAAAAATTTTCCAGCTCTACTTTGCTTACATAGCTCTATTGAAGGACTTCAAATCTCTAAAACCCATACCCCCTAGTGATTTAAGCATGCACAACTCCTTCCACTTCTTCCAGTGGATTTTATTGCCAGTCTTGTTATAACCCCACCGAAATTTAGCAACCAACGCATTCAACTGGTTACATAGCTTTGATAGAAGCGTGAAACAACTCATGGCATCAGAAGGAAGGGCTTGAGCCACCGCTTTGATAAGAACTTCTTTATCTCCCACAGAGAAGAGCTTCTCCTGCCACTTCTGCATGAGTTTCCACATTCTCATTTTTATATTCTCAAACATTTGCATCCTATTCCTTTGTCCCATAAATGGAAGACCCAAGTATTTTGAAATGCCACCATCCTTCTGAATCTTCAAGAAGCTAGAAACTTCAACTCTTGAGCTTTGAACTGTATTTGGGCTGAAAAATATTGCCAATTTATCCAAATTCACTTGCTGACTAGAAGCTTCACCATATGTCTGAAAGATTGAATTAATAGCTCTCCCATCTTCCTTCCTTGCTCTGCAGAAAATCAAGCAATCATCTGCAAAGAACATATGAGGAATTTGAGGGTGCCTCTTTGTAATTTTTATCCTGTCCTGCTGGCCATTATCTTTAGCAACCTGGAACAAATGAGAGAAACTTTCGGCATAGATAAAAAAAAAAGTGTTGTAGAGAATTCCAGTAAATCAGTTCTTGATTTACGAAATCCTCATTGATTATAGGAGATATAGTTTAGTTTATACCGTTTTCATTTATTTGTTATACGGTTTCCATTTGTAGTTATCTTTCCTATTTTATCTTTGTATTCAAACTCTACTTTGTTTTGTATACATCTATATAAATGAAAAACTCAACCCCACAGAAGTGTGGTGGTTTTACAAACATTATTATGGTATCAGACTTCTTTGGATTAACCTCCTCGATCCCCTCACGGCCGATTCTTTTCTCCTTCAACACCATGATCCACATGGTTACTATTAAACTCTCCTCCACAAATTATCTTCTCTGGCGAAATCAACTTCTCCCCCTTCTTCAATGTCAGAACCTCCTTACCCATGTCGATGGTTCAGTTGTAGCGCCTCCAACCACCATCGCCTCTGATTCTTCCTCTTCTCAATCGAATCCCAAATATGTGGAATGGCAACTTCAAGATCAACGTCTTCTCAGTCTTTTCTTTTCGTCGTTGACTGAAGAAGCCATGGCTGAAGTCCTTGGTCTCACCACCGCTCGTGATGTTTGGCTTGCTTTGGAAAATTCCTTCAGCCATATTTCTAAACTCGTGAGCTTCACAACAAAGATGATTTGCAACTCATCAAACGTGGCACCCGAAGTGTCACTAAATATTCTCGTTCATTTAAGGCTTTATGCGACCAACTCACTGCAATAGGCCACTCGGTTGATGATACAGACAAAGTTCACTGGTATCTCAGAGGATTGGATGCTGACTTTGCTAATTTTTCTACTGCCTAGATGTCTCTCACTCCATTACCAGTTTTTAAAGACTTGGTTCCCAAAGCTGAAAGCTTTAAGATTTTTCAGAAGTTACTCAGGTCCTCCTCTCATATTTCCTCTGCTGCTTTTACTGCCACCAACGGGTCTCTTCCTCCATCTCGTGGTGGTAGTTCCTTCAAGTCTCGTCGTTCTCGCGGGGCCACAATGAAGGCCATGGCCATGGACGTGGTAAACGAGGCTCCTACACCCCTCGGTGTCAAATCTGCAAGACTGAAGGTCACACTGCTGATCGTTACAGGAGTCGTTATGATCGTGTCGAACCTACGACACAGCTTGTTGAAGCTTTCACCACAGCACGTTCCCTCTCAAATGTCGGAATCTGATTGGTTCACTGATACAGGTTTTTCCGCTCACATGACCCCTGACCCTTCTCAGTTGGACAAGGTTGAGCCATATCATGGTAAGGACTGCGTAATAGTAGGCAATTGTGCTTCTTTTCCTGTTACACACACTGGCACGCTCTCTCCCTCTTCCAATTTTCAGCTTTTAGATGTTCTTGTTGTTCTTCGTCTTACCGAAAACTTGTTGTCCATCAGCAAACTGACCTCTGACTTTCCTCTTTCTGTCACTTTTTCTCATGATCATTTTGTTGTACAGAATCGAGTAACAGGACCGGCAGTGGCAAAAGGTAAACGATAAGGTGGGTTGTATGTGTTGGAAAGTGGCAACTCTGCATTTGTTTCTGTCCTTAGAAATAAGAATTTACATGCTTCATTTGAATTATGGCATGCTCGCCTTGGTCATGTAAATCACTCTATTTTATCTCTTTTGAATAAAAAAGGACAATTACTTCTTACTTCTCTGTTGCCTAATCCATCTCTTTGCTCTACTTGTCAACTCGCTAAAAGCCATCGCTTGCCTTATTCCCCGAATACTACTCGATCTAATGTTATTTTAGGTCTCATCCATTGTGATATTTGGGGTCTCGTTCCCGTCAAATCTAATTTGGGATTTAGCTATTATGTGTTATTTATCGATGATTACTCTCGATTTACTTGGCACTATCCAATGAAATTAAAATCAGATTTTTTTGATATTTTCCTCCAATTTCAAAAATTGGTTGAAAATCAATACTCTACCAAAATCAAAAATTTTCAAAGCGGTGGCGTCGAATTTACAAGCAATCGTTTTTAATCGCATCTTCGACAATTTGGCATCCATCACCAAATGTCTTACCCATATACTCCTTCCCAAATGGTAGAGCTGAGCGCAAACATCGTCATGTGACAGAAACTGGCCTTGCTCTCCTCTTTCATTCCCACGTTCCTCCTCGGCATTGGGTTGACGCTTTCAGCATAATAACCTACATTATCAACCGACTGCCTATGCCTGTTCTTGGTGGTCTTTCACCTTTTGAAGTTTTATTTGGTAAGTCTCCTAATTATGAGAATTTCCATCCCTTTGGCTGTCGAGTTTACCCATGCTTACATGATTATGCACCTCACAAATTTTCTCCCCGTAGCTTACCATGTATTTTTCTTGGTTATAGTTCCTCACATAAAGGCTTCCGTTGTTTTGATTCTATAACTTCTCGCACATATATTACACGACATGCTCACTTTGATGAGAATTTTTTTCCTTTTTCAAATACTTCCAGTGTCGTTACTCTTGCTGATATTGATTTTTCACATTTTTTTTGAACCCTGCGTCCTTGAACCATCTCCTAGCACATCTTCTCTTACTACTACACAGGTCCCTCCTTCTCCTTGTCATTTTTGTGCAGATGACTCTGTTGTTGAGCCCTTGCAGGTTACTTCTTCTGCTACGGAGACAACATCCCCATCTGCTGCAATCTCTCCTGCACCTGCAACTTCTACGGACTTGGTTCCTCCTGCAGCTCCCATGGACCCGATACATGCCACTACTTCATCAGCTCCTTCTGACTCTCATCCCATGATTACAATCTCAAAATCAGGAATTTCCAAGCCACAGCATCCTGCGCATCTCAGCCTTGTGCAGTCTTCTCCATTGATCCATGCACTGCTTGCCACCTCTGAGTCTAAGGGATTTAAATCAGCTGCCAAAAACCCAACTTGGCTTGCTGCTAGGGATGAAGAGATGAAGGTGCTTCAAACCAATGATACTTGGGATCTTGTTCCCCGGCCCTCCAACACCAATATTGTCGGTTCCAAATGGGTTTTTCGGACTAAATTTCTTTCCGATGGATTCATTGAGCGCTTCAAAGCTCGCCTTGTTGCAAAGGGCTACACTCAACTTCCCGGTCTTGATTACACGGATACCTTCAGTCTTGTGGTCAAAGCCTCCACAGTTTGTGTTGTCCACTCTCTCGCCGTGTCTCACAAGTGGCCCATACGTCAACTTGACGTCAAAAATGCTTTCCTCAATGGAATTCTTCATGAAACTGTCTATATGGAGCAGCCCCCGGGCTATGTTGATCCTCACTATCCCCTTCATGTTTGCAAATTAAAGAAGGCCCTCTACGGCTTGAAACAAGCACCCCGTGCTAGGTTTCAACGATTTAGTTCATTTCTTCTAACACTTGGTTTTTTTTGCAGCCGCGCGGACAGTTCTTTATTTGTCTTTAATAGGCAGGATGATCTTATTTATCTCCTCCTTTACGTTGATGACATCATACTCACTGGAAATAACCCTGCTCTCATTAACCGATTTATCTCCCAGCTGCACTCTGAATTTGCTGTTAAGGACTTAAGTTCGCTGAATTATTTTTGTCACACCCCAGTACACAGCACACCGCAGTGTCTAGTACCCCGGGATGTGATGGGTACCCCCGCAAGGCGTACACCAGCCGTTATATACCACATAATATTGTCACATCCCAGTACACAGCCCACCATAGTGTCTAGTACCCCCGGGATCATTTGTCCACACTATTCACTGATGAATAGTATAGGGCCTCCCTAGATTCGAACTCACAACCTCATAAGGTTTGATTTCGCAATCCGAGTAGCCACTGAACCATTGGCTCAGTGGTTACTCAGATTGCGAAATCTCAGTGGCTACTCGGATTGTGAAATCAAACCTTATGAGGTTGTGAGTTCGAATCTGGGGAGGCCCTGCACTATTCATCAGTGAATAGTATGGACAAATGATCCTGGGGGCACTAGACACTATGGTGGGTTGTGTACTGGGATGTGACAATATTATGTGGTATATAACGGCTGGTGTATGCCCTGCGGGGGTACCCATCACATCCCGGGGGGTACTAGACACCGCGGTGTGCTGTGTACTAGGGTGTAACAATTTTCTTGGACTAGAGGCAACTTCCACACCAGACGGTCTTTTCCTCAGCCAAGTTAAATATGTTATTGATGTTTTGGCCCATGCTCAATTGTTGGATAGCAAATCGGTTAATACTCTCATGATTGTCTCTCAACGACTCTCCTCTGAAGGTACTCCATTTGCAGATCCGACTCTCTATCGCTCCTTAGTGGGAGCCTTGCGTGTTTAACGATCACGCGTCCTGATCTTGCCCATTCAGTCAACTCTGTAAGTCAGTTTCTTCATGCGCCTACTGTCAGGCAGTCAAGCGAATCATTCGCTATGTTAAAGGAAAACTTAATTTTGGTCTCCATTTCACTTCCTCATCTTCACTGGGCTTAGTTGCATACTCGGACGTTGATTGGGTTGGCTGCCCGGACACTAGACGCTCCACCTCTGGCTACTCAATTTTTCTTATCAATAATCTTGTCTCTTGGAGTGCCAAGAAACAGCAGACAGTTTCTCGTTCCAGCTGCGAATCCGAGTACCGAGCTCTCGCCCTTGCTGCTGCTAAAGTCTTATGGCTCATTCATCTCCTGCAATATCTTCGAGTTACTTTAATTCACCGGCCTCTCCTTCTTTGTGACAAAAAGAGTGCAATTTTTTTGAGTTCAAATCTCGTGTCCCACAAGCGCGCCAAGCACATTGACCTTGATTACCATTTTCTCCGTGAGCTTGTTGTTGCTGGCACTCTTCGTCTTCAGCATGTTCCGTCTCACTTACAACTGGCTGACGTCTTCACCAAGAGTGTCTCACGGGATCTCTATGTATTCTTTCGATCCAAGCTAAGAGTTTGTGTTAATCCCACTCTTAGCTTGGGGGGGCTGTAGAGAATTCCAGTAAATCAGTTCTTAATTTACGGAATCCTTCTTGATTATAGGAGATTTAGTTTAGTTTATAAAGTTTCCATTTATTTGCTATACGGTTTCCATTTGTAGTTATCTTTCCTATTTTATCTCTGTATTCAAACTCTACTATGTTTTGTATACGTCTATATAAATGGAAAACTCAACCCCACAGAAGTGTGGTGGTTTTACAAACATTGTTAAGTGTGATAGTGGATCACCTTGACGGATACCACGTTGAGGAATAAAGTCACCAACACATTCTCCATTTATTTGAATTGAAAATGAAACTGAAGTTATGCACTTCATAATTAAAGTTACCCACTTAGAATCAAAACCCATTTTCAACATAGTTTCTTTAAGAAAATTCCACTCCACCCTATCATAAGCCTTGCTCATGTCAAGCAAGCTTTAAAGCCATAAATCCCTTTTTTTCCACTATGTTTGTTCCTCATAAAATGCAGCAATTCATGGGCCATAATAATATTATCTGTAATAAGCATACCCCCCACAAAAGCACTTTGGTATTCAGAGATAATGTGAGGAAGACAAGGTTTCAATCGATTGGCTAAAACTTTGGCAATAATTCTATAAACAACATTGCATAAACTAATCGGTCTGAAATCAAACACACATCTAGGCATCTCAATTTTAGGAATAAGAACAATAAGAGTTTTGTTTATATCATCCATAATAGAATTCCCATTAAGAAAAGATAAGCAGGCCTTACAAAGATCATCACCCACCACACTTTTGATAAAAAAGAGCAAGAAGTCTATCTGGGCCTGGACTTTTGTTGGGTCCATATGGTCAAGTGCTAATTTTACCTCTTTCTCCTGGAAAGGCTTAAGAAGCTCCCCGTTCTTGTCGACCGTCACTTTCTGAGGAAGATCTTTTAGGACTTTCTCCATTGCTAAGCTTGATTTCCCCTGGGAATAAAAGAGCTTCTTAAAATATGAAATGATAACTTCAGCCTTGTCTTCCTGAGATGTTACCCAATCACCATCATGATTTATCAACCCATGAATTGTGTTTCGCCGTCTTCTTTCTGTAGCTTTTGAGTGAAAGAATTTAGTATTTAAGTCACCCTCAGCCAACCACTTCTCTTTGGTTCTCTGCTTCCAGTACTGCTCCTCCTTATTATACAAATCCTCCAACTCTGCCACAATTATTTTTATATGTTGAGCCTCTTGCTCCCCCCCTCCAGGATCACTGTACAAGACTTCCAACTGATCTCTTAAGTTCGAAGTTTTTCGGTGGATGTTCCCAAACTTGATCCTACTCCACTTATGTAATGCTTTCAAGCAATTTTCAGCTGCTTTACTGGTATCAACAATGCCATCCACCTCTCTTAAATTTTGCCAGGCCTGCTTAATAAGGTCATTTGGATAATCCTCACCAATCCATATGGATGCAAACTAAAGTCTTCTTTTCCTCACCCTTTTTCTCTTGATGCTCAATACTTCCTTTAGTTAATAATAAAATAGCTCTGTGATCTGAACAAAAAAAGCCCAGATGATGGCAGCTAGAAGACATAAACATGTTCCTCCATTCCCAAGAGCACAAAACTCGATCCAATCTTTCTTGGACATTAGCCATGCCACTACGTTTATTAGACCATGTAAATTTTGGACCCACATAGCCCATATCAATTAGCTCATAGTCATTTATTTCCCTTCTAAAGTCTTCCATTTGTCTGCTAGCTTTGACTGCTCCACCTCTTTTCTCATTGTTTTCAGTTATTTCATTGAAATCACCAATCACCAACCACTTGGACTCAACATTGTCTTTCAGTCATCTCAATAAGTCTCATGATAACTTCATTTCTTGCACATATGCTTCCCCGTAAAAGCATGTTAGTTTCCATTGAGCACCATCTTCATCAACCACATGCACATCAATGTGAGCTGAAGAGAAAGATCTCAAATGGACTTGTATTGGAGATTTCCACAGCAATAAAAGACCACCACCCAAACCTTTCTTTTCCCCAAGTAAGTAGCCATCAAACCCAACTTACTTTTTAATTGCCCTACTTTGGAAGACGATAATCTGGTCTAATTTAAAAGCACCATTTCAAGATCTTGAGCGCGAAAAAGGTCGCGCAACGCCCAGAATGTTCGGAGGTTCCCATGCCCTCGAACATTCCAACTTATTATCCTCATGGCAACTATCGGGGCTGCTAAGCAGATATTAACAACATATCTATTTGGCCCATAAATTTATATTCAACTCGGTTTCTGTCTTTGCCTCGTTACCTTGATTATATATATGTGCCGATATCAACCCTAAGCCCACACCAAATCCTTCAGTTTTGAGAGGGCCAAGTTGTAATAACGAGGAGAAGCCCATATGCTCATGTTATTTCTCTTTATGTTGCACGGTGATATTGTATTTGTGATTTTTATTTTTTTTATTTTTTATTTTTGTTTACAAAAGATAAAAACACAATATTTGCCCTCTGTAGGCTATCAGGCTCAATTCTTGAACCCACTAATTCTCATACTAATAAAATGAGACTATAATGACTACTCAACAACACAAACTAGCCTAAGTCGACCTTGTGCAGGCGTTCGCCGTTACACATGGTTTAAAAAACTGCTGTCTTTCCACAACTCGAACTCACAATTTGTGCAATGCCTGTGGAGCTAGCAACCAACTGCGCCAACACCTCATTGGCTTGTATTTGTGATTTTGCTTAATGTTATCATTCTCACCATTTGTGTAGCACCTACTTGAGTTTTGTCATGGAAGCAATCATAGGGAATATATACATTGTTAGTCACAATATTGTCTATTTTATAACCTTATCTAGGTAAGTAAATCAAGACCGTCAACTACGACAATCAAGTTATATATTGATATCAATTTTTATTTTCTATTTTTTTTTAAACAATGTATAGTTTTGTTACATTGGATTATGACAACTCAAATATTAACTGATCGTTGAATTAAAGACAAGGACAATATTAGTTGGTAACACGAAAAACAAAAATACTCACACTAAAGCCGAAGAGGGCCAAAATAAACCCCTTTAACATAAGCATAAAAACTCCTCACCTTATATAAGACTGAGGAAATTTAAATCCTCCACCTCATACGAAGGGAGGTGGATACCTAACCAGGTCAATCTTGATAAAAACATGTTAATGAAAGATGATCCCAAAGATGATAAGAGGGTCCATTCAAACCATTTATATATATATAATGTATTAGACATACATTGGATTTACTTCTTATTCATTTGCGAAGGTGACTAATTCAATTATTCAATTCTTCATTAGATTTACTTCTTACTCAATTATTTAATAGAACCAAAACAAATCGATATGTTCTTTCAAGGAATGTTGATCGACTAGGTTTTGTATGTTTGGAGCCAATTACTTCGGTTCTTACTCAATTACTCAATTATCATAAATTAATGCATGGTTGGAGCCAATTAAGCAAAGAACTAAGCTCACTCAAATCCAAATATAAAATAAAAATAAAATAGATAAGTGCTAAAATGATCCAAAATATATATTTAAAATTATACATAGAAATACACTATACCACTAAATCACAAGAAAAAAAAAACTCGAAATATGAACAAGGATATAATTTTAAATATAATTTTTTAAAATAATATTTGAAGGATATCTTTTTAATACACTTTGTTAATATTGTACTTAAAAGCCATTAGATTGTTTCGATTCATTCCATTAACGTGCTTTGAGACAACTTTCAAAAACAATATAAAAATATATATTTTTTAAACATTTCTCTATTTTTTTATTTTTTTTATATTTTTTTTTGAGTCCGAAAAGCATATCTGAATAAGATAATAGAAAAAGGTAACAATATCCACAAAGTATAAATCGAAGGCAACATATGATGATGAGGCAGTAAAGAAGGGCCTCAGAAAGAAAGAATTAATGGCCACCCTCTCTTTCTTCTTCCAATCTTCTTCATTCCTCCCTTCTTCAACACCCTTTAAACGATCCCTCTCTTCTCAAACAAAGTCTGTCTCTCTCACCGTCAAATCTATACTCTCCCCAGCGGCTGACCCACCGTCGTCGGCGGCAGTCCAGAACTTCTGGCAGTGGCTCTGTGACAAAGGAGTGGTGTCATCCTCTTCTCCATCTGTAAAGCCTGGAATTGTTCCAGAAGGGCTGGGACTTGTTTCCCAGAAGGATTTATATAGAAATGAAGTGGTTTTGGAAGTACCCAAGAAGCTTTGGATCAATTCCGACGCTGTAGCAGCTTCCGAGATTGGGAAGGTGTGTTCCGGGCTGAAGCCTTGGGCTTCCATTGCTCTGTTCCTTGTGAGAGAGAAGTTGAGAAATGAGGAATCTCCTTGGTGTAGCTATCTTCAGATTCTTCCCAGCACTACTAATTCTACTATTTACTGGTGAGTTTTTTTTTTTTCTTTTTAAATTTTTTATGGGTTTTTTATTTTGGTGGTTTCGAGACTCTGGATCGTTTGGTGGGTTTGATGAGGAAAAATGGAGGGATTTTTGGTGCTTGATGAGATGATGTTAATAAACATGTTTTGATGTTTCCAGTGCAGGTCAGAAGAGGAGTTGTTTGAGCTACAAGGTCAGTAGAATCACACATATACAAGTCCTTTAAAGAGTAATTACTAATGGATGTGTTCACAAAAAAGAATTTTGTATAATGCCCAGCATATCTGGTTCCTATACGACCCATTTTACTGAAATGTCATGAGAGAGTTCTTCTATTTCTACTAGAATTTAGGGATGTGGGACGGTGTTAAATCTGTAGTTCAATGAAAACCCTTTCCTTGTTTCTGCCTATATGCAAATCCATTTGACAAGTCATGAGGAAGTTTCTGTATTCCCTTCTAGCAGTCGATAAAATGTTTTTAAAGAAAACCCTTTTCAAATCTTTTTTTATCTTTATCAGTATGTAATGGTAACAAGGGCGCGTTTCTGACCATCTTAAAGAACTTGAGATTTCTTGCAGATTGAATTCAATGAATTGCCAACATGGAGTTGGTACAGTTAGTAAAGGGGTTGCTTTGGAACCCAAAGGTTCTAATTTCAACTCTTGTCACTGCCTCATTCTAGGGGATGAGGAGTACTAATGGGTCAGGAACGGACCTGATACTTCTTCGAGAGTACGGTCTGGTGATGGAGCTGATTATATAACTAACTACTAATATTATATCTTCTCAAAAAAAAAAACAAATCAATTAATCATGCTGTTACAAAAAGATTTATCTACTGAATTTAATCCGAAACAAGTTGATGTTCAATATATTAATCGGGATAAAAATTAAGCCCTGGTCAAGAATAAATGATAAGAAAAACTTGGGTGTAGATTGTTGTACATTTTTTTCCTTGCTTTAGAATTTTAATTTGGCAGCTTTTGGTTTCATTCATTTTGATATACAGCTCACTTATGGAATTGAGTTCTTTTGAAGGGACTCAACTGTTGGGCACAACTTTGGGCGTAAAAGAATATGTGGAAAATGAATTTCGCAAGATTGAAGAAGAAATCATACTACCAAATAAGCATCTATTCCCCACAACTATTACATTGGATGACTTCTTATGGGCATTTGGCATGCTTAGATCAAGGGCGTTTTCAGGTCTTCGCGGCCAAAATCTTGTTCTAATCCCTCTTGCAGACTTGGTAAGTTCGCTTGCACTTTTCAACTAGTTTCAGGGGGGATTTTCAACAGTTCCAAATGATCTACTCTAAAGCTAGCAATGTTCATTGGCAAGAGCTAATGATTTTGAGCTTAACTCATAAATTCAAATGTAAACATCCATTTTCTTCACATGTAAACATTTGTTTTCTTCATCAGATCAACCACAGTTCCAGCATAACTACAGAAGATTATTCTTGGGAGATCAAAGGAGGGGGTCTCTTTTCTAGGGATCTTCTGTTTTCTTTGCGAACACCTGTTCCAATTAAGGCGGGTGACCAGGTTAAGCCTCTCTCTCTCTCTTTGCTCTGTTAAGTTCTACTGATTTGCTGGTTCCATAAAGACATCACCATCTTAAGTGATGATAGGAGGGTTTCATTGCAGGTTCTAATCCAATATGATCTAGGGAAGAGTAATGCAGAGTTGGCATTGGATTATGGATTTATCGAGTCGAGATCAGACCGTAATGCATATACTCTGACACTAGAAATACCTGAATCAGACCCATTTTTTGGGGACAAGTTAGACATTGCTGAATCAAATGGATTTGGTGAAACTGCATACTTTGACGTTGTCTTAGGTGGTTCTCTCCCACCAGCAATGCTCCCGTATCTGAGGTTGGGGACTCTCGGGGGAAGTGATGCCTTCCTCTTGGAATCCATTTTCAGAAATTCAATTTGGGGTCACCTTGAATTGCCTGTTAGCCGTGCCAACGAGGAGCTTATATGCCAAGTGATCAGGAATGCCTGCCAGACTGCACTTTCGAACTATCACACCACTATAGAAGAGGTAATGGGAATTCCCTATTCAATCTCTTTTGACAATACTGTTTTAGTTCATCAAGTCAAGAAAGGCTGATAATGGCAGAATGGAGAAGCAGTCTCTCACCTGGTCTTGGGTTTTTTCTCTCTTTTATACCTTCCGTTCCAATGATTGTTGGAAATGACTTGATTTCCCTTCGTTTCTTTGTTAAAATGAATATCGTATTGCCACTCCTGCTAATTGTGAGGAGTGCTTTTCTCTTCGACATTTAATTGGGTGGTCGGGAAGATCAAGAGAAATTGAAACAGTGGCCTTCTTTGCAACGGTGTGGTCACTTTGGGTGGCGAGGGAGTGGAGAGTTTTAGAGGATAGCCCCAGTGATGCATGCTACCGTAGTGTGGGAGTCTTCAAAACTTGCAGCATCAAGCTGGGTAGCTTGTTGGCTTAGGAATTGGGCAAACCTTATGTAATATTAAGAATTGTAGTTTGTTTTGGGTCTTGGCCCTTGAAGGTCTTGGTTTCAGGTTGCTGGAGTACTAGTGGTACTCCTTGACTCATGTTTGTCTTCTATTAAGTAATTAATGTCTGTAATTCAGCATAAAAAAATGGTTTGCAGGATGAGAAGCTGATGCAAGAAGGGAACCTGGACCCAAAGCTTGAAATTGCAGTTGGAGTAAGAGCTGGAGAGAAGAAGGTCATGCAACAGATTGATGGGATCTTTAAAGACAGAGTTGAAATTAGATGTGCTGGAATACTACCAGGAGAGGAGACTCAAGGATCTGGGTCTGGTCGGAGAGCAAGGCGACATCATCTTCTGGGAACCAAAGTAAAACGACATAATGTTATCGTTAGGGGCATGAAAATAAGATGGCATACCTGTGACAGACAAGCATGGAGACTTATTCATAGGCGTCTTTGGTGTGTACAGGGAAGAGAAGAATATTACCCAATGTTAATTAATGCTTTCAGCTGATGCACCATAGAAGCTAAATAAGGTTTTTTCTACGAAGACTTCCAAATTATTTTCCTTTATTACTTAATCTGATTGCAATACAAAAAGATGAAAATTGGTTTTTTTCTTTTTTATTGCAAGAACATCCCCAAAACACATACTGTCACAGTTCTTGTTACTAAATCAAATACACTAAGCAAGATATGTCATGTACATAATACAAATTGGTTCCCCAATTCTTCTACTGTGAGGCCTCGTCCTAAATTTCAGAATATTTTACACAGAGTAGGAGGCACGGTTCTTATAGCAATGGACAGCTTCATATCCACTCTATGTTACAGGAAAATATACATGCATATACAAACAGAATAGCCAAAAAGATTCTAAGTACCATTGTCTGGTCTTCACAACAAATCAAAGCCATAATATACTATACGTCCTGTCTGCACACAGGGCATGAATCATGTCTGACAAGCCACTTGTCCAAACAGGACAAGTGAAAAATGTGGTTGCATCGGTGCAAGCTTCTCACAGTTTCTCCTACTTCTATATCCTGCAAGTAAGATAATAATTCAAGCGAAAAATTCAACAATTGTAAACCAATAATCAAATAAACTACAAGAAGATATTGCAGCTCTAAGGACGTCTGAAAGAGACAATGATAAATCCAATTATGATAAGAAAGTTGTGACCTGCAAACAAATTGTGCAGCACATGCTTCCATCCAAGCGTGCCTTTTCCTCACTACTTGCCACATGGCTTGGCAATTTCTTCAATGCCTCCCTCGATAAACCCCTTGACACAGCAACTTCACCATAGACATCAGATATCTCACCATAACTTATATTTGCAATGCTCACCTGGGCATTCCAACATAAAGCATCCAAATCCAAATATCAGGACTCAAGCCTAAGCTGTTGGTCTCTCAACTACGCATTAATCAATTAAACAATTGTATGTTTGTAAAAAAGTGTGGAGAGCAGTTCACCTGCCATCGGTAGTCTGTGAACATTGTGGGTACAAATTGATCCTGCACTAACCGTCCATGGAGGAGCTCCTCTACAAAGTCTGCCTGAAAAATGCCAGCCAAAAAGAAAAGAACATAAGCTTGGAACTACAATTCAGAAGACGTACAAATCCATTTAAACACTTAGGCAACAGTTATAAGGAAAAATGAAATAATAAAAACTACCATGGATGATGAGTTTTGAGAGTTAGATCGCTCTGAACACCAGTGGGCACGGGATGCCTCCAAAACCTCAATGGAGAGGATCGCGCCAGCCACAGCTCCTAGTCCAGCTCCTCGAAGGACACCACAGTCAGACGCACGACCAGCTAAAGCACCAGTGACTGCACCAGTAAAAGCCCCAGCTGGATATAAAAAGATAAGAAAAATCAGACCAGCAGCATTGCAGTAATGAAACACCAGCATAATTATAGAAAGGACCCATTTACTTATTCGGTCACCTATTAGAATTGGTCTAATCTTGAGGATGCCCAAACCTAGTCAACCTAGAAGTAAGATTATCTGAGCTTTGGTGTATTCTATATGTGCCAATCACTGCACCTATTAGGAGTCTCTTAGCCGGATTTATGTCCAAGGCAGCTGGAAAAACCAAGTCAAGAAGAAAAAGAAAGATTTGTGCCATCTTTTTTTCTTTTTTTTGAGAAGAAACAACCCCACGTGCAATTGCAACTTAGTGAAGACTAAAAAAAGAAAAGAGGTAAAATAATTTAAAAAAAGGTGGGAATGAGAAGTGGCCAAAGATAGATATGAGTAAGATGAGAATAAAGAAGAGATTCTCTTCTTACGAAATTGAAGCTTACACCTTATTTGCAATTTCATATGTATAAATAATACATAAGGTTGAGTCATACTTAAGACACGTAACAACACACCTAACATTTATCTAAGACACGTAACAACATACCTAGCACTTGTTTATACAATTATCTTACATACTCCTTGCATACATTTATGACATATAGACCGAGATAAGTCAGGTGGCTTATCATACACACTTGGTGCCCTACCACGAAGGTGAATTAGAGCTGGAAGAACGCCCTCGCCCTAACACAATTGAAGATTAGGTTAGTGGTCCGTGAGGGGCGGTAATAGTTGTCCTAAGCAACTAGTGCCTCACTAAGCACAATGTAGCTTCTACTGGGGCCTCTACGAGGCCCATAAAGAAGCATATAACCGACATTTAAGACTTGTTATGGTATAATAACCGCTGACTAATACAGACAAAAGCAGCCGTCAACCGCACATGTAATAAAGTTGTTCTCATCCAAAATTTTGTAATTTTGTTTTATTTATTTATTTTATAATAAGCAAAAGTGTGTATGATAAGCCATCTGGCTTATCTCTGTCTATGCGTCATAAATGTATGTAAGGAGTCTATTGTATAAACAAGTGTTAGATGTGTTGTTACGTGTCTTAGATAAGTATTAGGTGTGTTGCTACGTGTCTTAAGTATGTCTCAACTTTATGTATTATATATACATATAAAGTTACAAATAAAGAGTAAGCTTCAATTTTCTAAAAAGAGAATCTCTTTTCCACTCTCATCCTACTCATATCTATCTTTCACCACTTCTCATTCCCACCTTAAATTATTTTACCTCTTTTCTTTTTTAGTCTTCACTAAGTTTTTTTTTTTTTTTTAGCAAAAACAAAAGATGATTTTATTAGCAAAAACCAATCCAATGAGAAGCACAATTGCCAAAGGCACCAAAGGTGCACCTTGGAAAAACAAAAACTAGACCAATCACAATAATAATAATATCACAGAGTACAAACGAATTCAAAAACCCTTTCCTTCCTTTAAACCCCATGTAAACTAAACAGCTACCCCAATCTGATAACGACGGACCTTGGACTAGTGGGGCCGCATGCACCCAAGAGCTGGCAGCATACTTGATGTCCTCCCACAGTTTATTAGTCTCCTTACATCTGTCATTGAAGATCCTGTTATTTCCTTCCAACCAAATATGTCAAAGAGTTGCAAAGGAAGTAATAAGCACCACATCTTTGCACGTACTAGATACTATGGCATCATGCGGCATAGACATGCAATCCTCAATATTGGTTGGAGAGGAAAATTTCCCTCCCAAAAAACTGATCCATCTTTCCCAGATCCTCCTTGTCACAGGGCATTCAACAAAGTTCGTATCACCACCCGTGGGTACTGAGCCCCATCTTCGGAAGAACCCACTAATCCCACAACAATTGATTGGTCCCCAAGGTCAATCCCAGGTTAGAGAAGGGTCACCACTCCGCAAGAATCAAGTCGCAGTTTTGCTCCCATGAAGACTCGAACTTGAGACCTACCGTGTAGCTAGGTTGTTGTTGCCCACCGCCTGACCATAGGACCAACACCCCGAATTGGCAAATAGACAAGATATGTGCTATCGATTTCCAACTAAAAACAAAAACCTTCAACAGGAAAACCACCTATGTTATTTGTTTCCAGCTTAGTCATTTTGTGATTTCCACCTGACTAACTAGTTTAACCTCAGCCATTACCAGTTTACCACAGGTAAGCTTCACAAACAGAATCTATTATGGTGTGGATTTTATAGCCTTCAATAACTCCTAAAATTCAACTTTCCTGCCATCTCTGCCTATTTTGTTTCAGGCAATCTCAGTCATCACAAACTTTGACATCCTTTTTTTAAGATTATGTTTCATAATTTCAACAAGTGCCTAGGCCTTCCTGCTAGAATTTCTTCTACTAGTTTTTGCAAAGATTGTACTTGTTGCCTTCTTGTTATGGGGGCTGATTGCAAAACTTTCTTGTTTATCCCATGCATGACCATGATAACTTGCATGTTTTCCCACAATGGCATTTTCATAATACAGGCTTCACGATAGACAATTCCCACGACAACCTGTTCTCCGTCTACATTTCAATTGATTGTATCTTACAAAAGAATCAATCATTCAAGGACTTCGCTTCTTTTTCCATAACAAAGAAGTCCAAGATTTTCCTAAGAAGTTGCAAAAAGAAAGCATGTCTCTCTTTTTGCTAATTTTTGTTCTTTCTTTCTTCGATCAATCAACAAAGAAAGTTCTTCCCAATTAAGCGATAAATCATCAATCCACAACAATCTGCATTTCCTAAATCCTAACCTTACTACATATATGGCAGACCAGGTGTTGTACGTTCTTACAAAATAATCGACCATACCCTTGCCCAACATTTGTGTAGATCATTGGTGTTTCATTTAGAAAGAGGACATCTTGGCTATCGCCGTGAAACCTGGAGACCAGAGCCGCATAATCATTTCCAAACAAGTACTAGTAGTCATGCTTCTCTATGAAGAGATCTGTCATTTTCTCAATGTCCACCTTTGAACAAAATCCCAGTTCATTTATTTTGTATTTTTCACATAAATTGTTAGATCAAATATCACCAATTCACCACGTATAGAACACATCTTTACTTGTCACTGAGTCACTTTTCGAAGACAAAAATTGTTAGATCACATATCACCGTACAGAGATCACATCTTTACTCGTTAGTGAGTCACTCTTCCAACACCTGTATCCACAGTCCAAACTATTTACCCCAAGGGTTCACTTCCTAAAGTGGGGAGGGGAGAGGCCCTGTACAAAAGCGAGTTAGGCAACTTTAGCCGTCGAAATATTCTTGAGTTAGATACCAAGCAGTAAGTAGCTTGGATTATAAAAAATGTTAGCCTTTCTCTTTTCTTGACATGAATACTAGGCACTTCTTTTTCCTTCCTTTTTTGGATCTATTAAAGCATT
Organism: Paratinospora sagittata; assembly: GCA_035771175.1. Taxonomy (NCBI): domain Eukaryota; kingdom Viridiplantae; phylum Streptophyta; class Magnoliopsida; order Ranunculales; family Menispermaceae; genus Paratinospora; species Paratinospora sagittata. The sequence continues at coordinate 10,843,941 of CM069602.1, read as the reverse complement.
AGGGGAGCAATACTCTAATTTTCCATTTTAGACAAAATTACTGAGCATACCCCAAAACTCGTGTTTTCTTTTTGTCTAATGTGCCACATTTGAGTTCCTTGTTTTTCATTGGAGTAGGTCCTTACAATGAATTCATATGGCTACTGATAGACTGATAATATATATAAAGTCAATTATTTTCTCTTGTTCTTTGCTTGGCTTGGCTTGGCTTGGCTTGGCTTGGCTTTTTTGTTGTCAGTCTAGCTTTGATATAGGGTTTACTTCTACCCCCTTTGTTTATGATGATTCATTGTTTTTAAAGAAACCGAGGCACATACCTCAAGCGATGAGTTGAAGCAGCCAAAAAGTGCTTAGAGGCTTAAGCCTTTAGGTAATTCTATGTGCTTAAGTGTCAAATGCATAAGCTACAATGTGTTAGAAACTTAAGCTTGAGAGTCACATGCACAGAGTTAAAACCACACACAACCTAGGGCCAAAATTAATCTCTATTTTACACTTGTTCTTCTTTTGCCCAAAAGTTCCTACCAATCTATGACTTGATCTCTTGTGTTTCTTAAGGAGTGATTCTCTCACATTTCAGAGAAATCGTCTTTAAGATTTTACACTCTAACCCTAATTTTCCTCAGTGGAGAAACAATTGATAAACTCATCCGATATTGTTTTATTTCACAACTCCAATCATTCTTCTGAGTTTCTTGTGACCAAATGAAAAAAAAAAAAGAAAAAAAAAACAACAGCAAAAATAAAATGTTTCTATATTCGAACATGTTGCCTTTAGGTCACAATGAAGCAAACTCTACCCTTTAACTTCTCTCTACCTCCGTAATATAATCTCTATTTTGTTGGCCCCATGACATGAAAAGTTTGATACTGCACCCCAGACATGCAAGCAAGAAAGCTGCTATGGGTCAACTCTCATTGTGAGTAGAATTTAAACAAATAAAAATAAAAATAATAATCAATGGTATGAGTAAAAGGCATGTTAAGGTGATGGAGCCAGCGGTGATGATGATGAAGTTAATAATAATGATAATAATAGTAATAATATTAACAATAATAAAATACGATGAATGCCTGCCAAATGCTAATTGGAGTTCACACACAGTTTGCACATAAGAAACTACTAATATAAGTTCAATGTATTTTTTTTCTAATATGCAATAAACTTTTCACTCAAGTTTTCAATGAACATCCAGCAAATCTCAATCTTCATATTATAATTCTTTGTGTACTAATCCATAAAAGAAGAAGGTAAAAGATGCATCCAATTCAATCTTCATATTATAATTCACTGTGTACTGCATCTAACTATGAGCTTGTTCCCACATAAACCTTTCAAAAGTAAAAATAAAAAATAAATAAATAAATAAAAATTGCAACAGGAAACTATTCCACGAAACTAAAAACAGCTTAAAGGATTAGTTCATAATGGCTACCCAAAAGTGGATGAAAGATCATCCACTTCGCCCACAACTACTTATAAGGAACAAAAGCAATATACAAATTGAGCGTTTTCAAATTAGGATTCAATCAGGCTTCATGAAGAAAAAAAAACCCTAATTCGCTACAAAAGATAATAAATTTCCAATCCTTATAGGTTCCAATCGTATCGAATCCAATCAAAACAATCAAGCAATTTTCCAAATGAGACATCAATCCAAACGAATCACAACAAAGAGAAAGAGAAAGGAAATTAAAAAGTTACCGAGAGCAAACAGGCCAGTAAGAGCTCCAGAGAGCATCGCAACGATCAATTTGGGAATATAATTATACATCCCACTCTTTTCCACGTCCTTTCCCCAAAAACGACGACAAAACACGAATTCCTGCACCAACCTCTGCAGGAACAACCGCCACACACGCCGGAATGTCTCTGGTATCCACTTCTGACGACGCAGTAACGTATCCCCTTCATCAATTAAAAACACAACCACAAACCCTAACCCTAATTTTATTTTTTTTCTTCTTGGATCTGACGCTACGAACCCTCCTCCTACCAAGTCCTTCACGCCGATGGCAATAACGGCCCTTGAAATCAAGGAGCTCTCTTTGCCTTAGATTTTGAAGGGACTGCGTCGTCGTCGTAAAGCCATGAAAAAACAGAGCTTTTTCCGAAGAAGAAACAAACTGCGTGTGGATTTTACAAACTCGTCTCGAGTTTTGACAAAAATGGTGGGTTGCTTGCGTTGGAGAACACGGGAACGAAGACGAAGGTACGGTTTTGATGCCACGGCAGTTGTGGAGAATGATGTCGAAGTTTGTCTGATTTTTTGCCGCGTGTTAGAAATTTCTTCGATCTGGGAGGTTCGTTTTTTAACCATGGTTACGATGACACGTTTCAGAGTTTTACAGAGGGAGAGTGTGGTTTTTGATGCGACTGTTTTGTTTAGTAGGGTTTCTTTTCCAGATAGGGCGGCTGCGTGTTTAAGGGAGTTTTCGGATTTTCGTTGTGGAAAGTCCGGAGATTATCTTATGATGCGGGAGATGGTTAGCAGACGACTAACTTTGAGGTAAAGCGCGCCTTATTGGGAAATGCTAAACCTCAAAATACAAACGAGATGATGAGGTGGCCAGCGAGGCAACAGCCTGTGATAGTATTGTCCACCTCATCGAGTTTAAGGGTGTCAATAGATAGGCCTAAACCGTAAAATCGAAAGAATTAATGTATTTGTATTGTTGAAAAATATTTAAATAATATTTTATTTTAAAGAAAGGGTGTGAATAGTATAATGAATAATTAATTGTTTAGATTTAAATACATTGAATCTAAATGTGTTCATTAGTAGAAATTAAATATATTGAATATAATGCACATTCAATTAAATAGACATATCTATTTATATTAATAGGTGTCTATTAATAAAAATATACACATTTAAACAATTAGACATGAATGTTAATAGGTGTTTGTTAATTAAAAGGGTGCAACTAATTAAAGGGGGCGAGTCTATTAGTCAATAGATATTAGAAAACTATAATATAGGAGTTTAAGCCTTCGTTTCCATCCATCCCGATCATAATTAAGTGATTAATTAATTATTTTATTCTATTTTCTTCTTCTTCTTAGCATTATCATTGTATCCTCTTCTATTTTCTATATATCCCACTATGTTCTCATGATTTCATCAGAAAATTAAGTGTCTTAGAACCGATAGATCAACTTCCTTCCATTATCTTTACCTCAATACATTTTTTGTAACAGCATGTATTGGGTTTAAATAAGCTATAGCTCGATCATTTTGATTCAAATTATTATTTGAGGCTTTAAAAAGTAATTTAAACAGAAAAGTGTTGATATTTATTTGTTAATATCTAAAAATCTTTATTATAATAACATAATTGTAAAAAATTATACAACCATCTCATGAAATTTAGGATTACTTCACACGAAGTTTAACATATTATAGCCAATTTAATTTATTAAACTTTCCATGTTGTGAGATTGTAATGAAAACTATCTTAAAACTAGTGACTTAAAGCTATTTTATTCTTTTCGTTGGTAGATCTCCGCCAACGTGTTCTCTATCCAGCGGGTTGAGTTTGAGTATTTGAAAATGAATAAAATAAAAATAAATCTAATTCCCATCGAACCAATTTTGGCGGACTTAGACAGCTGGACTACGTATCCGTTTACGTCAACGAAATCTCAATTCACATGGAGTTCGCTTAACACGTGGATCTCGAAGCTATATTGCCTAATCGACTAACAGAGCGTAGAATCATAACCACACACTAAACTCACACGTGGCAATTTATGAGTAGAGGTACATCTATCTGACTCGTCGGCTATTGTCACCCGGAGACCCGCTTTGTGTGCTTATCGCCGTCATCTTCTTCTTCGCAGCGAAGAACCGATCTCTTCGTGTCAACCATAATACAAATCATTCTTTGAAATCGAGTTTGATTAAACCTAATCTATATCACCAAAACAAGTGTATATACGATGGATAAATTCGCGTTTCTTCTCGCAATAATAATTCCCGTGCTTCTTTCTTCATTCGCCGAATCACTACGTTTGGACGTGCAATCCGGCCACACAAGATGCATCGCAGAAGACATCAAATCGAACTCGATGTCGGTCGGGAAGTACAGCGTGGTCAATTCGAACGAGGGCCATCCGTTGCCGGATTCGCACAAGATCACAGCTAGGGTACGAGAAATACAAACCCTAAACCTAATCTTCTTTTTATTTTTTGGTTGAATTTTGGGGTTTTTTTGGGAGTAATTGTGTTTGTGTTTGGATTTTAGGTTACTTCTGCTTATGGAAATAGCTATCACTATGGCGATCGTGTGGAATCTGGGCAATTCGCTTTTACGGCATCGGAGACTGGCGATTACGTTGCTTGCTTCTATGCACCGGATCACAAGCCGTCGGAGACGGTGACTGTTGATTTTGAGTGGAAGACCGGTGTCTCTGCTAAGGACTGGTCCAATGTTGCCAAGAAAGGCCATATTGATGTAAGCTAATCGCAAGCTTTTCTTTTCGAATTATAATTTCCGTTTTCTTGAGTATGTCTTATGGTTTTTTGTAGTCTTCGATTCAATTTTTTTTTTAACAGTAAGATTTGGAATTTATCATCATGTTATACCTAAAGTTGGGTAAACCGGTTTGGTTGTTGTATTCTCAGCTTTCATTGTAGGGATTTATTTTACGTCTCTGCTTTCTTCTTGACTGATAGACTATCTTATATTTATTTCTCAACATTGCTCTAGCTTTTCTTTATTCTTTAGTGATTATGTAGCTTTGTTAGAGTTACAATAACTCTCCCTAGTTATGATCTGATCTAGAGAGAAAGTACAGAATAGATATGTAGTCATATTTGCAGTGTTTGCACTTGATGGACCTGCTTTATAGAAAATATCAGTTAATTATATATGTGCAGATGTGCCCAACTCAACAAGGCTTTATCTTAACTACATTTGATCAATTTTTATTTTTAGAGGCGTACAAGCTTGCAAGCAGGGTGCGTGAAAGCCTAACATGACTTGTTCAATTCAACTGAAATACCCAGATTTAGTCGAGTTGGGCGCATTGGGTACCATTTCTAACGGACCTAATGGGTCTGTCAATTGCTCGAATTGATAGAGCTCAATGTACAAATTTTTTAATCATACCGTATCCATATATTTAAGCTCAACAAGCCAGGCCACTTCCCTCTATTCATACAACCTAATGGACAGCATCTTTATGTCTCCTAGGTCCCCAAACAAAATTTCTTAGATCTCATTCTTAGTCCCAAATTTCTAATTCTTGATTCCTAGACCATAACTCTTCCTCTACAAACATTATCTCCAACCTCCATCTTGCAAATGATTATCCCTTTGTGCACTTTCCAACATTCTTATTCCAAACACAAGTTGTGGGCCTCACTGATTGTGAGCTATTTTCTGGCAGCACACAAAAGAATTTTCCTAAGCAGTTAATTTTCCAACACCTCCAAATAAGGTGCATATGTGTGAGACACTTTGCCTCGAAGACGGAAACACAAAAGTGCAGTCCCACTAACCATTTCAGGTTAGTGTAATTAATCTATAAGTTAAAACCATTCCTTATCAATTGATCTTATACTAATAATCATATTTGCTCCGAAATGATCAGTTGCATATATTTGGTCAATCGGTTTGCTTTGATGACTCTTAGGTAGTTCGAAGGAAAAAAAAATATTAAATTTTAAATTGTTAAAAATTTTGACACAATTTTTTATTTGTGTCATCATGAGTCCAATGTAACTGACTGTGTTCAAATCATACATCAAACGAATTTGTAGCGCATGAAATAATTTTTTATTGTGCATACACAAAAATTGAGACACATCACTTCAAGGAAAATGATACGTGTGAAGCTTTCATTGGGCCTCAATATCAGTCAATCAATAGCTTGAATTGACATAAAAGTTGCCAAGTGTTATTAAATAAGAGAATTAACGATGCATCCTTGAAATATTAAAAAAAATTACATGCAAGTCCCTCGAATTCCTCTCAAGTTTTCAAATGCTTCCTTACCCATAAAAAGACACCAAGCCGCCTCTTTCTCTCATTATTCTCCATCTAGAACCAGAAAGAAAAACTCAACCCTTTCATTTTTCTTTTCAACTAAGATCCTCCATTGAAGAACAAATGAGCTAAGAGCCTAAGAGAACTCAAGATTGAGGCAAATAACTTCTATGGCCTTTTACCCATTTGTTGGTTTCACCCCTTATTCTTGTTTTTCTATTTGCTGATTTTACTTGCAATCCTTGTTCCTAATAAATTGTTGGTTCATTTCCTTTCAATGTTAGTTTTATTTATTTATTTATTTTTTTTCATCAAGAGTCACAAGAACATAGACACGTACTAGAGAGGAACTAATTGCTTGGCCATGCCAAGCTTGAGAGCCTCTTAAGACTTCTCTTCTTCAACTTCCCTATCTATAGATCTTGCATGCATGGTTTGGGGAACCAAAGGATGCAGACAAATCATGAAACCAAAGAATGAACCAAAGAAAAAAAAAAAAAAATGAAGATGGGGATGTGATCAATTACACCCCTGTTTGGGAAGTTTTTTCTCCCTCTAAAGGTCCCCAATAGATGTTGTCGGGTAAGATGAATGGAATCTGGGAAGATTGGAGAAGAGAAGTGAGAAGAAAAGATAAATAAATAGTTGAGGAAAATAGGAGAAAAGAGGAGGGAAGGTGGCTAGTTGAAATGGAAAAATAAGTTGTAGCACAGCCCATCTTTGAGATGACGTTGCTCCTCCAAAATAAGGTCCCTAGGAGCTGTGGGTAGGTGAAACTTAAAGAAGGAAGTTGGGGGAACAGAACAAATGTTAGAAATGAGGAAAAAGAGGGGGAGAACCCATGCTAAAAACATGGAAGATATAAGGAGCTGTTCACCATGAAAAAAAGGAAGAGAAAAAAGAAAGGTCTCCACCCATCCAGTTACTTGCCTCAATTTTGAGCTCCTTAAGCTCACTTGTCCTTTAATGGAGGATCTCAGCTAAAAGGAAGAAGAAATGAAAGGGTTGAGAAGGGTTTTTATTTTTTTGTTCTCGATGGAGAAGAATGAGAGAGAAAGCCGACTTGGTGTCTTTTAAAGAATAAGTAGGCATTTGCAAATTTTAGAGGAAATTAGGGACTTTCATGTAAAATTTCTAATATTTCAAGGATGCGTGGTTAATTCTTTCATTTAGTGATACTTGGCATCTCTTTTGTCAATTCAAGCCATTCATTGGTTGATATTGTGGTCCAATGAAAGCTTTATATATCATTTACATTGAGGATTAGTGTCTCGAATTTCGTGTCTACATGGAAATTTATTTCATGCACTACGAATTTGTTTGATGTCTGATTCAAATGTAGCTAGTTGCTTTGGACACGTGACAATATTACGGTCGATTTGACACTAATTTTGTTCTAAAATTCCTAATAATTCAAACTTTTAATATTTTTGCCTTTAAACTGTTAGAGTCATCAAAGCAAACCAATTGACCAAAAATATGCAATTGATCATTTTAAAGCAAATATGATTTTTAGTATAAGATTGGTTGATATAGTATGGTTTAATTTACAAGTCAATTACACTAACCTGAAATGGTCTATGGGGCCTGCAATTTTGTGTTTTTCTCTTAGACAATTGTCAGGGTGTCACAATATGATGCAGTTTTTGGACGTGTTAGATGCTTGGACACTTGAGATTGTCAAAAATAAATAGTTATAAGACATTAAGACCTGCCTATCATGATGAATCTTGGTGGTAGCCTTCCTCAGAGGAAAGATGATGTCCTAAACATATTATCTTCTATAAATCATCCAGTGGAATCCCTTGCATTCTTTTGCTGCAATTCTCGTAATGATATTTTATGTCAATAACAAAACCTTATTTCAAATGCTTGTGGTTGATTAAACTTATTCTTATCATCAGAGATTTGATGTTTACAAAGTGGTGACTCGTATATATGTCAATGCTAGAAATTGTTGAATACTACCCTGTGAAGATTTACTCTTAGTACGATTCATCTCTATTGATGCAATACTCTGGGGCTCATAAAGTGTCTATTACTAATGTAACCATTTAAACATAAAAATATCTGCTAAAAAACTTAAGTAGCCGTCAGATTTTTGAAGAAGCCATTTATAGTGGGCTTCAAATGTGTTGTACTTGCAAAATCTTGGTCTTCTTGTAGTTTCTTGGCCTTGGGTGGGCAAAAGATGATCAGCAATAGTATGACAAATTAAAGGAAAATATATAGCCTAGTCTCAAAATTCCAAATCAATAAACTGACATTCAATTTGTCTCAGTTGCTTTGTGTATACAGAAATTGAAATACCGTGAAATTTGATGTGCCTTGAGAGGCTGGAAGACTCAAATGAAGGGTAATATGGCTCTTTTGAAATGTTGAAATTTTCTTATTACTTTATGGCATCCTTATCAGATATCATAACTTGAACCTCAAAATTTTAATTTTGTTCATGGTGTCTTGAACTATCAACAATTGTATCTTAGAGTAGTTGTGGTGAAGGGAGTTGTACATTGGCATTTTCACATTTTTTGATATGCTCATTTCAGATTTTAACCCAGTACATTTGAGCTGATAAGTTAACCCGGTACATTTGGATTGCGTCCTTTGGTAAACTATGTTAAATATGTTAGTTCAATAATTGTGCATGAGAGTTAAAAGGGTACTGCCTCCTGCCAGGTCATGGAATTAGAGTTGAAAAAGTTGGAGGAGACTGTCAAATCCATTCATGAAGAGATGTTTTATCTGCGTGCAAGGTATGCATTAGAGAAAACCTCTCTTCCCCACTGGAATATATATTATCCAAAGAATTGTTCTTTTATCTCGTATTACTTTTTATTTAAATGCCCTGTCCTGATCACTATGTATTTAACATTTGGATGTTTCAGGGAGGAAGAAATGCAGGAGCTGAATAGATCAACCAATACCAGAATGGCCTGGCTGAGCTTCCTTTCATTGTTTATCTGTTTATCTGTGGCAGGCTTGCAGTTATGGCATCTGAAGAATTTTTTTGAGAGGAAGAAGCTGCTGTAGACTTTTAGTTCCCTTCATCTGAGCAATGTCATCACTATGTCCACAATGTACTTTTAAAGTGTACTTGAAAGAATTTTCACTAAATTTAGTCTTGTAAATTGCAATTATCAACTAAACTTGAAATGTCTGAGGCATATTCGTAATTCATGATTTTAGCCATGCCTTCCAGGATTTCATGAAGCTCCCTCCTGGAATCTCCAGCAGAGAACTCGTGAACCCAAATTCCCAGCTCTATCGAACTGCAACCCGGTACCCTCCTCTGCTTTATCTGAGCTCTCACCCCCTCCTTCTCATTCCACATGCCCACTGCAGCATAGGTGTTGGACATGGCAACATCATCACTTAAATGGTGCGGCTCTAACTTGAGCAGCCGGCATCGAACATTGGCTCCAAGGTCAATGTTTCCTTGCAGGCTGCACGCACTGAGCAAGGTACGCCACACAACTGCATTTGGTTCTATTGGCATGTCCATGATGAAGGCATAGGCCTCCTTTAAATGCCCACCTCTACACAAGAGATCAACCATGCAGCCATAGTGAGATATTCTTGGTTTCAAGCCATAATCCTTGCTCATGCTCTCCAAATGCCTCCAACCTTCTTCCACCAACCCTGCATGACTACATGCCATTAGAACACCAATGAAGGTAACCAGATTAGGGACTACCAAACCATGTATGTGACCACTGCCATTATAACTAAGCATTTTCTTCTTCTGTTCTCTCATTTCATCAAATAGCTGTAGTGCTTCCTTAGCTTGCCCATGTAGAGCATGACCCACTATCATGGACGTCCAAGTTGTGACATCTCTTCTACTTAGATTATCAAACATTCTCCTTGCAGTGCCTATGTCCCCGCATTTTGCATACATGTTTATCAGAGCATTTTTAAGGTGTAAATCTGCTCTAATCCCTCTTTTATTGCCGATGCAAGAATGAATCCAGTCACCCATTTCCAGTGCTCCAAGATCAGCACAGGCAGACAGTGCAACCGTTACTGCCACGCTATCTGGATCAACATTCTCCATTTGCATCTTCCTGAACAGCTTCAGGGCTTTGTTGGGCTTCCCATTATCTACGTACGCAGATATCATAGCAGTCCAGCACACCACGTTTCTCTTGCTCATTTCGTCAAACACCTTGTGCGCATCTTCAATATGACCCATTCCTGAATATGTGTTCATCAGCGTTGTCTGGAGGAAGATCATGTAACGGTATCCGAGTTTTAGGATTAGTGCATGCATCGGCTTGCTTTCCACTGCACATGATCTAATGGTGCAGGCCTTGAGGACAAAAAGGAGAGAGAAGCTATCTATAGAAGAAGCATCTCTTCTCAATAAATTTCGGAAGAAGAAGAGAGCCTTGTTAGTTGAGTTGGATTTGATGTACCCTTTAAGAATAGCGTTTGCTTTCTCTAGTTTTGAATTAGAGGAAATGTGAGCTTTGTGTTGGAAGATTGCTAGCAAGTTCCTTGCAGTTGCAAGGATCAAAGGGCACCTGTTTAGATATCTCATCATCCTCTGGAGTGAATTTGATCAAAGAACTCTCTTGATTTTGTGTTAACTTGCAAACCCATGGACGCTACGAACCGTGTTCTTGGAGCGAACAATCCAGTTTGTTTCTCAAACCATAGATTTCTACAACAGCACTTGTTCTCTTTGTTGGAGAGTTGCAAAACTACAAGAGAACTCTTTCAGATTCATGCCCAGATAGTGGCAAATGGCTTCTCCCAAAAGAATTATATTCTCGGGAAGGTACTATCCTTCTGCATTGCTTCTGATAATAACCTACTACTACTACATGCGCGCAAGACTTTTGAGCTGGTTAAAAACCCTAGCACAATTGTATGGAACCAAATGGTCAGGGGCTATAGTCGGAGCGGATCTCCACAAGTATCAATTGAGCTGTATAATCAAATGGTAGGAGCAGAAGCAGAACCTGATGGATTCACATACTCGTTTGTTCTAACAGCTTGTGCCAAACCATCTTTCTTAAGAGAAGGGGAGCAGCTACATGGGAGAATTTTATCGAACGGGTTATCTTCAGACGTCTTTGTGCAAACCAATTTGGTTAACATGTATGGCATGGCTGGAGGTAATAATGCCGGTGTTACGAAGGCACGAAAAGTGTTTGATGAAATGACCGAACGAAGTAATGTGACTTGGAATTCAATGCTTGCTGCAAATTTGAGGTGTGGATATGTGGATGAAGCACGAAAGGTATTCGATGAAATGCCTGAGAGGAATGTTGTTTCTTGGACAACGATGATTGCTGGATGTGCACAAAATGGGAAGTGTAAGCAAGGACTGGCATTGTTCCATGAGATGTTGAGAGCTCATGTGGAAGTAGACAATGTTGCAATGGTGACAGCATTAACAGCTTGTGCTGAATTTGGAGACTTGAGAACTGGGAAATGGATCCATTCCTGGATGGATAAGACTCTGCAAGTCTGGGACCAACCACAGCTTTAACCACTAAATAATGCCCTAATACACATGTATGCAAGTTGTGGAGTTATTGAGGAGGCTTACGGGTTGTTCAAAAGGATGAAAAGAAGAAGCTTGGTTTCTTGGACGACAATGATCACTGGGTTTGCAAAACAGGGATATGGAGAGGAAGCAATTGGCATTTTCAGACAGATGCAAAACCTGGGAGCAGCGGAAGGAGTAAAACCCGATGAAATAACCTTCCTTGGGGTGCTTTGCGCCTGCAGCCACAGAGGAATGGTTGATGAGGCACGACATTATTTTGATTACATGATTCGATCTTGTGGTATTGAACCAAGGATTGAGCATTATGGGTGTATGGTTGATGTACTAAGCCGTGCAGGTCAGCTAGAGGAAGCAAATAAGCTTATTGAGACAATGCCCATGAAGCCTAATGACATTGTATGGGGTGCTTTGCTTGGTGGTTGCAGGATTTACAAGAAAGTGGAGCTTGCAAACCATGCAGTTCAGCATCTGAGCATGGAGCTTGAACCAGATCGAGCAGCTGGGTACCTTGTACTCTTGTCAAATGTCTATGCTGCTGCGAAAAGATGGGTCAATGTTGCTCATGTTAGACACAGGCTGGTTGATTTGGGTGTGAAAAAGCCTCCTGGCCGCAGTTGGATTCAAGTGAACGGGGTCATCCATGACTTTGTGGCAGGTGATTGGACTCACAAACATGCATCTGAAATCTATGAAATGGTCGATGGGATCACTAGGCTAGGAAAATGGGAAAACCATATGTTGGATGCATCAGAAGTTTTGTGGGATGTTGATGGAGAGTAGAAGGCAGTTTCTCCATCTTCGGTAAGCATGAACTTGCTTCCAGTTGATCAGCATTCTAGTCACTTGCTAGGATGCTAATTGCATTTCAAGTGTCTGAAAATTAAGAGACCATTGATGGGTGAAGAAGGGGAGGATTTTTATCTAGAGGGGGAGACTTGCTCTCATTCAATCGGCCTAGGAAGCAATTCCAAGATCAAGATGGACTTGGTATTGGTAAACATACAGAAACTTGCTAGAAGTTTTAAGGAGAGTGGCAGCTGAAATTGAGAAGTCTAAGAGAAACTTTTTATGGAAAGGAGCGATGAGAACCACAACCAGAACTTGGTTGCTTTAGATAAGGTGTGCTACCCTAAAGAGCAAGATGGACTCGGTATTGGTAACATAGAGCTGAGAAATAAAGCACTTGCGACCAATGGGTTTGGGAGAGTTTAATCCGAAAAGGGCACAATTGTGGACCAAGGTGATAGAAGTAGTTATGGCTTGAAGGGAATTGAGTGGGATGGAGAAGAATCAGCTAGAGCTACCTTTAGGAGCCGGTTGAAATACATCTTATCCCTCTACCCAGAACTCTATGAATCAGTATAAATGCAAAGTGGGCAATAGACAGAACATTAGATTTTGGGAAAACAGGTGGGTGCAGGGAGCAAGTATTGATGGCCTCATGTCTTGCTCTATAATCATTATCTTCCATTCATGATAAGCACCTATATGTGCCTTCCTTGCTCTTAATGGGGATATCAGGAAACCTATATTTCTCTAGGAACCTCACCGACCATGAAATACAAGGTCTAGGCTACCTATTATCTAGTGTAGTGAATGTGAGAATTCTTGAAGAGGAATCTCAGGCAAAAGAATCTGGGTCTTTGACTCATTGGGCATTATTATAGTTGCAAATCCTTATTTACATTTACATCTAGGAGAGTCAATGAAGCCTTAACACCCCCATTTGCCCCTAGCATTTGGAAAGTTCTTGTTCCCTCTACTGTATGTCTCTAAGTAATCAAGAATGAGTAACACTTGGGGATGATGTACTACAGAGGAAGAACAACTAACCTGCTGTATGTCTCAAAGTGGGAATTACGTCTTTTTTTTTTTTTTTTTTTTTAGAGTAAACAAAACAGTTGTATTAATAATAGGCATAAAACATACATCAAATGTTGAAGAGTACCACCAGTACTCAAACTGACACAACACACAAAAACGACATCAAAAGAAGAAATAAAAAAACACACAACACCACCTTAACTCACTTCATGCATTCTCTCCAGCTCCTAACCTAGGAATTAATGGAGTACACCCCGTTAAACTTAAAAGCAACTACCCAAGTGCTAGCAAGCATCAATACACCTAACCAAACATTCTCCTCACTCCTAGAAAGATTTTCAAAAAGCGTTGATTGTGCTCCAACCAAATCATCCAAAGAGTGGCTAGAAATGCAATTCGCATAATGTTAACTTGTCTTCCATTCAACCCGTGAATTTATGACAAAGATAGTGCTTCCTCAATTGACAGGGGAGGCACAAAGTCATCCCCAACTCTATTTCTCCATTCATCCCATAATCTCAATGAAAAGGGGCAGCGAAAGAAAAGATGGTATGCATCATCTGCATAATTAACACATAATGGGCAACAGTGAGGAAGCAAATACACAAATGGTAATCTCTGTTGAAGCTCGTCATCCATGTTAAGCTTATTATGAGCCATAATCTACCCAAACATTTTAATCTTAGTTGGAACATGAGCTTTTCAAATTGGGGTAGCAAGGGGAAAGATGGGTCATCAATTAAGAACTGGAAAAAAGATTTGCAAGTGAAAAAGCCAAAATGATGGAGAGACCATTCGCAGTGGTCATGACCTAAAGATAATTGGGCAGAATTCAATAAGAGTAACAAGTCAGAAAGCTCAACATGCTGGCCGATAGTAAGCGTGTTAGAATTAACAAGTTCCATTGAATGTGCTCCAATTGATCGTTTGGAATGGTGAAATGGGCAATGGGGGTGGTTAGGGAACGGGGTTGCATGGTAAAGTCTAGGGAATCTTTTAGCTAGTGGGGAATCACCTACCCAACAATCCTCCCAAAACATGAAAGTGCAACCATCCCCTATCTTTGGGATAAGGTGAGGGTACATATATGGGAGAATGGATAAGAATTTTTCCAAAGGCTTCTATAGGTAGAACGAACTAAAGGGACAATTCTCCTACCAAACTCAATCTTTCCAAACTTGCTAGTAATAAACCTTGCCCAAAAATAGTGATTCTCCTTGTAGTATCTCTAGACTCATTTAGCACACAATTCTTTGTTCCTTATCATGATGTTACCAATACCCAAGCCTCCTTTAACAATCGGTCTTTGTACAGTGTTCCAGTTTATCAAGTAAGAACCACCACTCTTATCCGCCCCTTTCCACATGAATGATTTGAGTTTCTTCTCCACCTCTTTGACAACCATGGCAGGCATACGAAAGATAGATGAGTAATATGTAGGAATGGCAGACAAAACTGAATTGATTAGAGCAAGTCTTCCTCATCTTGAAAGGAATCCTCGCTTCCACGCTTCTAACCTTCGGGAGATCTTTGTTAACACTGGGACCCAAAAATTGTTGCATAGGGGATTGCCACCTAATGGCATGCCAAGATAGTGAAGAGGCCAAAAGCCTATAGAACGTCTAATCTTTCCTGCCATCCTTACTAACACATCATGCTTCATGTTAATGCCAGCCAATTGACTTTTCATCAAATTAACCTTCAACCCAGACAATTTGCAAAAGCACTGAAGCAAACATATAACATTATCTACATTCTCCTCCTCTCCATCAAGAAGAAAAAAGAGTGTCATCAGCGAACATTAAGTAAGAAACCATCACTCTTTCTTTACCAACAAAGAGTCCCTGAATCGAGGAATGCAAGCAGGCCTTGGACATCATTCTACATAGAACGTCTCCCACCAAAGTGAACAGGAATGGAGACAATGGATCACCTTGTCTAAGTCCCCTATGGGCATCAAACTTCTTTGTAGCCTTTCCATTAATGAAAATAGAAAAGGAAACATACTTCAAGCATCCAGCAATCCATTTCCGCCATTTTTTCCCAAAATTTTTCTTTTCCATCACATAATCAAGAAAATCTCATTCAACAGAGTCATAGGCTTTCTCAAAGTCCGCCTTAAAGATCACTCCACGACGTTTTCGAGATCTACAGTCCTCCACTGCTTCATTAGCCACAAGGATAGCATCAAGAATTTGGTGGTCATGAACAAATGCAAAATGAGACTCATCAATTGTATTATGAAGAACATCCTTAAGTCTTAAAGAGGGAGTTTTGGAAAAGATTTTGTAGAGGCTTGAGACTAAACTGATTGGTCTATAAGCTTTTGGATGCCAAGAATCTCTCTTTTTTGGAATAAGACAAATGAAGGTCTAATTTGTTTTGATATTGATCACACCATTCTCATGAAACTCATGCATCACCATCATGACATCATCCTTGATAATCTCCCACGAATGATGATAGAAAGCCATGGTGAATCCGTCCAGACTCGGTGCCTTGCTACCATTACAACTAAGGACAACTTTATGAACTTCCTCTTTATCGAAGGGTCTCTCTAGCCAAGCAACCTCACCTTCGCCAATTTGATTCCAGTCAATGCCATCAATTTCCCACATCTCACTCCTTTGCAAGAATACACATTAGAGAAGTAGTTAATAAAGGAATCAGTAATGCCATCAACGTCTTCAACAAGCGAGCCGTCATCCCTCTCTACCTTATGGATAAAACATTTTGATTTCCTATGGCTAAGAATTTTGTGGAAGAACTTATAATTAACGTCACCTTCTTTAATCCATTGGATTTTAGCTTTTTGCCCAGCCATTCTAGCTTATTTCATGCAGATATCACCCAACTCAATTTTAGCCTGAAATCTGAACTCAGCATACTATGGACTCAACTCATTATGACCCTCCAAAAAATTGATGCACCCAATTTGCTCCTCGAGATCATTTTTCTTCTCTGAGATAGAGCCATAGACCCTTATGTCCCAGTCTCTAACAACTTTTTTGACCTCATTCAATTTAATCATGACTCTGTGGCCCTCATGACCATAGGCCAAAGACTCCGTCCACCATCTTCAAAGCAAGCTAGGAAAATCATGATGCTCGAGCCAAGCATTTTTTTAATCTGAAAGGAGAGGGGCCCCATTGAAAAATAATAGAATCCAACACGATAGGACAATGATCCGAGACCACTCTGGGAAGGGCCTTTTTTTGTCTACAACACCAGAACAAGGATTCCCACAAAGGAGAAAAGAGGAACCTATCCAATCTGCAACATATAGGGAGTACCCGAAAATTCGACCAAGTGACTTGAGCATTAAGCAAAGGAGGATCTTTCAGATTGAGTTTGCCAATAAGAGCATCAAATTAAGGTCTTTTTTATTTATTATTTTTTTTATTGAGTAGTTACAAATTATAGCCTGCTCTAACCCATTGGGTATCAAGCCCATTCCTGAACCCACTAATCCACATACCAATTGGGTGGGACAATGATGGCCCACTAGTGACACGAACTTCTCCCAAGCCAAGTTTAATAATCTGTCGCTTCCGTTCAGCGTGTATACAGGTCGAAGCAACCTTTAGCTTTTGCAGGTGTTCTTCTGCTATGTGTTTATTAAAATATTGCCTTTCGTGACGCGAACCCCTAACTAGTTCAATGCCGAACCCCTAACTAGTTCAATGCCCTTCAATGCTGGCGACCATCCAATGCCTTGTTGGCATGTGGAGGAATTAAGTTGAGACAACAACTGCAAGAAAGTTCTTTAACACAAGGTATTCCTACTTTTGATGAACTAAACACAAGTTCTCAGCATTCTGACATGTTGTTGACTAGTCTTTTGGGGCCCGAAGATTTGGTGCATTTTCAGATCTAAAAACTGCTTGTGTATACAATTACAATATTTGTTGCAATAGTTCAGAGTACAAAAGCATAGTTGAACAAATTTTCTCTGGGCATGGCATGCTTATCTATACCTTCTTCAACTTATTTTTGATACAGTCACACCGGTATGTCCTGATTCTCAGAACTTAGAAGTTCCAGAGTCTCTTGGTTAAAGGTTTTCTCCACTGCATCTTATGTATTTTCTGATTTTTGAATCTCATATAGTGGTTTTCTTATTTTGTTGTAACAAATTAATGTGTTTTTTTAAATAAATAAATAAATCTAATTGCGAGTCTTCAAATTCTACAATTGACTTTTGTTGTTGTTGTTGTTGTAAACGATTGAAATTGAGTTAAACTGTAAATTTACCAGTTAAAAATCACTTGATCTAAAAAATATAACTTTTATATCATAGTCTTGATTTTACAAAAGATCTTAAAAGGTGTCTGATTGATCTTAAGTTAGGTGGTTTCTAACATTATTATATTGTAAACAGACTTCACTTTTATCAGTAAGAGCTGTGAGACCATCAAACTAAGAGTGCTAATTATTTGGTTTCAGTCAGTTTTATGTTAAAACCCAATCAATTTAAATGTAATAATCGGTTTGGTATCTTATCAAACTAAATCAAATCATAGTAAGGGAAACATAGTCCACCCATATGATTTACCCTTTTAACTAACCCTTGGCTTTTGCACCTTTTAACTATAAAAAACTGTAACTACAATACAACTGCCTCGTCCGACAGCCACGTAACAAGTCTTCTAATTCCTCATTGATGAGCTACTAATGACGGGCACGTCAGTATCTAATTTGATTTTAAGATTGGCACAATCTCCACAAAGTTCCGATCTCGAGATCATTGATTCCTAACGGGAACACGCCACAACTGAAACTCCAAAAACAGAGAAACCGAAACGAAATGCTTCCAAAATCCCGAGTTCCAAAACTACCAAAACTTGGGATTCGAAATCCCATACGGTCTCCCCCATCTTCTCAAATTCCACCATCTTTGCGTGCTATTTCAGCTACTACTTTTTTCTGATTCCTCAAAACATTTACAGAGAATTCGATCATCGATACCTCTTAGTAACAATGGCCGCTCGAATACTGCAAGTGTCACAAGATGGGTCCGGCGATTTCCGCACGGTTCAGGAAGCCATCGACGCCGTTCCTCTATCCAACACTTTCCGCACCGTCATCCGTGTCGCACCCGGCATTTACAAGCAGCCCGTGTACGTGCCCAAGACCAAGAATTTCATAACTCTTGCTGGGTTGAGACCAGAAGACACCGTTCTCACTTGGAACAACACCGCCGCCAGAATCGATCACCACCAGGTTAGCTTTTAATTAATTGAAAGGTTAATTTGTAAAAAAAAACTGTAGATTTTGATTTGTTTTTGGTTAAAAGGTAAGATTTTTTTGAGGTTTTGTTGATGCCCATTTTGTGCAGAGTTCTCGGCTGATTGGAACGGGTACGTTTGGGTGTGGGAGTACTATTGTTGAAGGAGAGGACTTTATTGCTGAGAATATTACTTTTGAGAACTCTGCTCCTCAGGTAGGGTGGTCAGGGATTTTGGGATTGTCTAAGATGTTTGAATAAATAATTAATTTATGAGTTTTTATGTTAACGTTTTGATTTTTTTTTTTTTTTTTTTTTTTTGGGTGGGAGTTCAGGGTTCAGGACAAGCAGTTGCAATAAGAGTGACTGCTGATCGGTGTGCTTTCTATAATTGCAAGTTTCTGGGTTGGCAGGTACTGTTTGAATTCAATTAGTCTGGGAATTTGGGTAGTCTGATTAATTGTAAAAAAAAATTGCTGAATGAGATCCTGGAAACAAACATGCGTTGTGTGTGCTGAGGACAAACCCAAATGTCTGATAATGAGGATGGAATGTGTTGGGTATTTTTTTAATATGATCTGTAATTGGTAAGATTGGCTTTGTACTATTAGCTCTAGAGATGAGTTACATTTCTGTGAACAGGGGCTTTATATAATCAATTTGTCATGGAAGTGATCCATAAGAGTTAAATTTGATAACTTAATATATGTGTAAATTTGAAATTAGATGTGTTGATATTTGGATTGAGATGGTAAATGTTTTCTATGAAGTGGAGAGCTTGATAGGAAAGATTGCAGATTCTATTTCATTGTAGGTGGGTAAGTGCAATTTATCTCTTATTGAACACTCAGAATTGAGAATATTGGACTCTTCATGCAGGATACCTTGTATTTGCATCATGGAAAGCAGTATCTGAAAGACTGTTACATTGAAGGAAGTGTGGACTTCATCTTTGGGAATAGTACTGCTCTCTTGGAACATTGCCATATACACTGCAAATCAGAGGGATTTATAACTGCACAGAGTAGGAAATCATCCCAGGATTCAACAGGCTATGTGTTCCTGAGGTCTGTGCTTCCAGAATCTTTTTTTTTTTTTTTGAAAGAACTTAATGGTTTAAAGGTTCATGGCACTGCCGATTGTTTTGAAATAATTTGTGGTTCACTTACCATAAGTTGAATATATTTTTTTTATCAGAAAGTGAATTCATTTTTCATAAATAAAATTCTTACGTTCTTGTTGCAATTTATATTCTAGGCTTTTAGCATTCCATTGAGGCGATATGAAAATTTGACAAAATTAGCATAGGGCGCACTTTTGTTTAAGAAATGGATCTTGTAACTA
This sequence comes from Paratinospora sagittata, assembly GCA_035771175.1. Lineage (NCBI taxonomy): Eukaryota > Viridiplantae > Streptophyta > Magnoliopsida > Ranunculales > Menispermaceae > Paratinospora > Paratinospora sagittata. The sequence goes on along the minus strand of CM069602.1, from coordinate 10,824,031 downwards.
GTATGAACGTTTGGTGCAATAGGCAAACACAAGGAACAGTTTAGGAAATTTTGAGATGTTTGATTTTCTTTATGAAACTGGCTTTCCTCTGGTGCAATAGCCATCTCATAATACGTAGCGAAGGTCTTCTCATGCATACTATGATAGCAACGAAGCATTGTTCTGGCTACCAAGTTTTGGGCTAGGTGAATTTTATTCCACAACACTATTTCATCTATGAGTATGCTCTCTCTCAAACCAAAAGCATCGTGCGCTTATCATGGCTGAAGACTTCCACGATGTCCTTGTGAACACAATACTTGGGCAAAGCTTCACTAACCTTATACAGCCTTCACAAGGACTTTTCCACACTTTTGTTTTTGGACAACATAGGGTATCTGGGCTTTTGCTTGACTAATCCCTTAGGGCCCTTGGTTGCTCGAGTGGGAGACAGCCCTAGTGGCCATCCAAGTTCTTGAACATCTCTTAAGAGATGCAAGGCCTGCCTTGGTGGGATTCAAACCCAAGACGTCTGAGCTTATGACTCACTCGAGTCTCCATTGCACCATTACTTGGATGGTTGATTTTTCCACACTTCAGGATAATATTGACATTTGAAGTTCTTCCTAAAGTATTCAATGTCGAATATTTTTCAATATTTAATATGTGCACTTTGCATTTAGGTTCTCCTCCTTCTAAAATGTCCACTTCCCTTAGAATAGCTCATTTTCACTTCTTTCTTTTTTCCCCTCTTGCTTAGTTTTCAACCAAAGATTCACATTAAGCTGAAGCAAAGAAAAAAAAAAAAAAAAAAAAAATCCATTAATCTTGGAGTTGTTCAATTCTTTTCAACAATGTCGCAGACTTTGTTTCTTATATGTCCTAAGCTTTTTAAATTCATTTCATACCTTTGCATTTCAATTTGTTTCATCAAAACATGGTTGTTGCTTTAATGTTATTTGCTGCTAGCTGATCTTTTGCTAAATGAACTTGGTCTTCTTTACTTGGTGTTGTTAAGTTCAAAATTGTGTTGCCCTAAAAAGTCATTCCCTTCTGAATGTAAATGCATTGCTATTTCTGGTGACTGTCACTGGCTCCTTCGGCCTTCTTCTTCTATCCTTTCTTTCTTTTCCCACCTTGGTCTGAAATTTACCATTGTATTTATATAGAACTATATTTTCTATTACTAATGTGGATTATCTTAGCTAACAATGCAGATGTGTCATTACTGGCAACGGAGGGACTTCATATGCATATCTTGGGCGACCATGGGGCCCTTTTGGAAGGGTGGTGTTTGCACACACGTGGATGGATGCTTGCATTAGACCTATGGGATGGCATAATTGGGGGAAATGTGAAAATGAGAGGAGTGCTTGCTTTTATGAATACAGGTATTTTTATTCTTGCTGATCTCGAAGATTTAAACTCACAATAGAGCCATTGAACTAGATATTGGAACTTGCACATGAACAATGGAAACAAGATCAATTGCTTGAAAACTTAATTTAACTTGAACTTGTTGTCTCAATTTGGTTTGTCGATTGTTGATTCTTTAATCTTTACTTGGAAAATCAACCAAGTTAGTGAATTTAACTCAACCTCTTTCTTATTAATCTGAAAGTTCTCATAGGCTTGATCGCTTGGACTTTGATGGTCCTGAGTTTGATATCATTTCAAAATCTAACCACTTATTGTTTAAAATAAATTTTGTAATTTCTTTGCCAATTGTTTGCTTACATGGAATGGTCGTGCATTCTAAGGTACTATTTGGGCCTTAAAGGCAATTCCATGCATCAAATGTTTGTTAGTAGTGGGGGGGATAGTAGGGTGAGACCCCCACAATTGAATTAAGTATTAATTCAACATGTTGGTAATGAAAATATTTTAAAACACTCTCATTCACCAATGAGAAGAAATAAGACAAAATAGTGGGGTCATCGATTAAGAACTAAGATTCTATGGTGTTGGAAATATGCATTAAAATTAACCATGGAAATCATCTATTTACCACGAAGACCGAAGGGAAGGTATAAAATGAAAAGGAAAAACCTTTAAATAATTTTATTAATTTAGAGAAAGCTTATGATAACATGGATAGAGATAATTTAGAAATATATAATTGCTTGTAATTTAAGTATATAACTAAAGATTTTGCCTTTGATAGAGTAGGAAGAAGTATATTCATGTAACTGACCCATATAGTTGGAAAAAGACTTTGTTTAGTTGAGTTGAATGAGTTTGTGACAAACTGCCCATAGATATAATGTAGAAGTTTAATAGAAAAAAATTAGTTGCATGTAAGTAAACTAATTTAATAGGGTTATGTATGATAGAATGATAATTATAGAAAAAGCGATAGTAGAAAAACTAGTGAGTTTTTAATTGGAGTATGTTTGCATCAAGGATCAATCTTAAATTCATTTTTACACTAGTTATGAATGAATTGAACAAACATATTTAGAATAATATCCCATGATTTATATTATTTGAAGATGATATCATATTAATTGATGAAATTAATCAGGAGTTGATGCTAAATTAAGAGTTTTTAGAGAAGCTTTAGAATCTAGATGTTTCGGGATTAATATGACATGAAAAGAAAAGAATACATGAAATGTAATTTAAGTGAATGTAAGAATTCAAGTTGAGAGACAATGAAGGTTAAAAGGCAAGATATGTCAAAGAGTAAGAAATTGGGTACTTAGGCTCGGTTATTCATCAAGATGGATGAATAAGAGACGGTTTTAATTCGAAAATTGGAGCAGCTTGGGTTAAGTGAAGCAGGACTTTGAATTTCATATGAATGGTGTATTCTAATGAAGTTGAAAAAAAAAAAATTAAATCATAACAACCACTATTTAGCTCGTCATTTTTTTGTAGAATAGAATGTCTATGTAATAAACAAAATATTGATAAATTAAGTGTAACAATTATGTAAATGTTGAGATGGATGTATGGTAGAATATTAAACAATAAAATTAGAAATGGATACATTTGAGATACAATAGTAGTTCCATTGGAGATCAAATGATAGAGAACTACTAATTAAAGATAGTTTGGACACACAAACAAAAAAAGAACAATTAGGTGAGATAGTAAAGAAGACTGACATATTAACTATTAATGATAATGTTTAAGAGGAAGAAAGAGACCTAAAAAGATGATTAAGAAGGCATAACCACTTATAATACAACAGAAAATTCGACCCTAGAAAAATTGGACTACAAAGTCGATTCATATAGCTGATGCTGAGTTGTTTGGAAAAAGGCTTTGTTGAATTGAGCTGAAACTTAGGATCATCCACATGGGTCTCTTTTGGTTTATAAGACCCGTTGGGTGGAAATCTGTGTTTATGGCTCCAAGGCTTCATGGAATGAGGTGTTGTACTTATGTATTTTTCCCCTAATGCATCAATAGGCCCTGACAATGGACACATTAATGTTCTTTCAATCTCTTTATTGTGAAAGCCATACTCAATTGAACTCAACTCAACCAAACCTTTTCCCAACTACGTGGGGTTGGTTGCATGAATCTGTTTCCTCCACTCCACTCTATCAAGGGCTCAATTTACATCTAAATTACAAGTACTTGGCATCTTCTTAATTATTTTTGTCTGTGTTAAGTCTTCCTCTACTTCTATCATTACCATGGATTGTTAATAGGTGACTCTTCTAAGCTAGGGCATCTAAAAGTCTTCATTGTATGTGTCCAAACCACCTTAATTGGTTTTCTCTCATTTTATCTTTTGAAGCTATTCCTATTATTCATCAAATATATTCATTTCTTATTTTATCCTTTAATGTTTTACCATATATCCACCTTAAAGTGTGTATTTTTGTTACACTTAGTTTGTTCACCATTTCTGTATTGCCCAACATTTTGTTCCATATAACATAGCTGGCCTAATAGCAGTTTCACAACATTCTTTATTGTGAAAGCCATAATTATCAATATTTGTCGAGATTCCTCTTCTCTCTAATAATATAGTATCATTTTTGTGGTAGAGTTTTTACTTTGAGTTCCTCTGACATGTAAATTCTGCAGGTGCTTTGGGCCTGGTAGTTGCCCTTCAAAACGTGTAACATGGGCCCGAGAACTGGTGGATGATGAAGCTGAACAATTCCTGATGCATTATTTCATTGACCCAGATCCTGAAAGGCAATGGCTGATGCAGAGAATGGCGCTGAAAGTTCCTTTATCTGCTTAAGGAATTCATTAGTGAAAGCTGTTAACTATCAAGATACAGGTAATTATAAAGAAATCATCAATTAAATCAGATAGACCTACATATATTGCACCCCAGCTTCATCAAGATGGGTGGTATTCAATAGAGTTTACATCAAGTGTGTTGCTCATAAGTTCTATTTCTAGTGCACCTGCCAATGATCAAAAGATATATATAGGCCAGCTACGACTCTTAGTGGAAGGGATACATCTTTTTTGTGTTTATTCTTTTGAGAAGTTTTGGGTGTGTCGTTATTGACAAGGCTACTTCATGCGAGATACAAGCAGGGTATGAAGGCTGAAATTCCTGAAATATATTGGTGGGCTAGTTATTGCCTCTGTTTCAGCTTGTCTATGTATACGATCATGTTTTTATTTATAATTTATATGATTTCTTTTTTTTGAATGACCTTGTATGTTCAACTTAAAAGTTCATAGGCTGGAGCAAACGTCACTCGAAGAACCTGCTAAGGTCAAATTTATATGATTATATCATGCTGCAATAAATCACTGAAGACGATGTTTGGAACTTCAAATATTTTGAATGTGTCGTTTACTAAATCATGTTTGCTGGTGGTGACTTTTTTGAGATGCCTGTGTTTCAATGAGATTTGAACTCACTTTTTGGCCCAGACATGATAAAAGTTTCACCAATCTTTCTCAGTTTTCATTTTGTCAAACAACAAAACGGGTGAATCATCTAATAAATCATAAGCAAGCAGGTTCTGTTAAGTTTGGGAAAATATTTCCTTACATTACACTTCTACTTCATTGCTGCCCCTTGTGCTTTCAGGATAATGAATTTGCTATTCACTTATTTTTTAAATGTTCTTTCTCTGTGTATTTATGGAAGGAATGGCAGTTTAGAACCCGGGTAAATTCTTACCTTCGACATCTTTTGCGGAGTGTCTCACTTTTGGGAGTTTTAGCAGATTGAGTAATCATGGCATGAAGGTTATGAGAGTTGCATCTTTAGCTACGTTATAGTTGATTTGGAAGGAGTGTAATCAATTGATTTTTGAATGAGTCATCAAGAGCTGCGATAGCTTATGGAATGACATTCTTATTAATGCTAGCTCGTGGGTTGTTGCCTTCAAGATCAATAGAAGATTCTCTTTAAACAATTGGATTAGGTGTTGGGGCGACTGTTTTGTGTGAGATTGTTGTGTTTGTTTCTTGCATTGTATCATGTTTTTGTCTTTGTGTGTATTTCTGTTTATGTTTTTGTGTATGAATACTTCTGGTACTCCTTGCTTGTAATGGCTTTTATTCTTAAACAATATTGCTTGTAATTGCTGCATATGCATTATGCAACATTATGGTTCGTATAACTTGAAAGAAACAATAGAATATTCAACAATATTGTTCAGAGTGTCCAACCCAAATAAACATCAAGCATAAACCCTCGTACTTGCAGCCATTTTAATAGATTCCCATTAAAGTCATCAGAAGAAGAAAAGGTGAAATATCAAAATGATCTGTTTTAAAACCAGAAAAAAAAAAAAAAAACGATATGCCACTTTTGTGAGCTTGCTTTCTGCTACTGATTCAAGTCCCACAAAGGCAGCAAAGAAGGCTTCTGTTACACATGTTCTTTGAACTCTACCAGCATGTCTTTTCTTTAGATAAAAAGCAGTTTTCTCAAATATATATATATATATATATATATATATATATATATATATGAATGCATGTATGTATTTTCCAATCAAAGGCAGCTGATCCACATTGTTGTACCTGGTTATAGCTGTTCTTTCATTCTTTTTGTCTACCATCCTCGTACTTTCATTCTGCCCTGTCCTCCAATCTAGTGAAATGATTTTTGATCTTGTAATTGCACGTCTGATGAAGCCACCTCGGCTTGACTTGAACGGTTGCACCTGTAAAACTTTGATCCAGAAAACCAACACACACAATATAAAATCTTGTGTGTCATAAAATGCTATGATTGATCTGTTTAATATCAGTTTTGACTAACAAGGAGAGACTAGCTAGTCCTACGATCTGATACAGCCAAATAGACACCAAAATGAATGAATACCACAAATAGTAATTAAAGCATCACAACCATTATTTCAGAAATTCCAGAAAGTTAGAATACAGTAATCTTCAGCATCTACAGAAACTAAACAATACCTTTAACCCCCCACCCAAAAAAAAAAAAAAACTAAACAATACCATTGAAATTGGCCCAAAGAAGAAGAGGAAGAGGAAGAGGGAAGAACAAAAAAAAAGCGCGCTACACCATTTACAAACTTAGAACCTAAAAAGGCTAGCTCTTTTTGAGTGTTCTAGGAGGATGAGATAAATAAGAAGGGGGCAAAGAACAATGCCAAGTCCAGTTTGCAGTGACCATTGAAGAACATATTTTATCATCAAACAGATTCCAATTAATTATGCGGTATTTGAGTCTCTTGATCTGCTCCTTCAAAATCAACATAAGGTACCTTGGGATGTAAAACTTGGAAGTAACAATTCATCAATCAGTTTAGCTAAATAGTGAAGATGAAAGCAGTGAATCATCGTATATTGAGTTAGAGTTTTCAAACTTGCCAGATTGGGTCTCTTGACAACCCATCTGCCACAATCCAGAGACAGAAGGTAAAGCTGGATCCAGGAATCGAGTGCCTACAAGTTGAATGTGCGACTTTGCATCCAATAATTATGTGTTGAATATGCTCCAACGATGATCGTTTTGCAGACTTTCTTTAATCTTTTCAAGTCTCTTGAGAATCTCCAAAAACGGAGGTCTCCTATTCATGTCTGCAGCCCAGCACTGCTCTGTAAGCCTGAAAAATGAGGCACGTCCATGATGAGATTAAACATGTTCATGTAAAGAAGAAACAAAATCGGAAATGACCAAATTATTGAACGACAACAGGAACTACAGAGAAGTTGGTAAAATGACAATGTCCAATGGCATTACTCAAGATTCTTTCCAAAGATCATCCTAGTATGAGGTTAAATCAATCAATAGCCTGACAATTTTGTCAACGAGACTAAATTCTGTAGCCCCACATCTACATGAAACCCAGAAAGGTCAGTGATGTACCACCAATTCAATGGTTCACAAAATATCTCCTAAATCATTGATTCAGGAACAAAAGTTTCAATTGCTAAAACTAACATCAAGTACACCGATGGAAAGATCTTGAGCTATAGGTGTTTATTTGGCTCATTTGCCATCCAGCAGGGAACCACCAACTAACCAATCTGAATTTCGTTTTTAAGACACATAACAATGGAATAAAGTGAGTACCCCCCCACCCCCAAAAAGAAAAAATCTATTTTTACAGAAACACTATGAGTTTGTATAGTTGACTTACTCTCTCAGTTCAGGAATGGAGCCTTTGGCACGAAATATTGGCCTTTGTCCATCTGCGACAAATCTTGCTGCTTCATAAGGTTCATAATTTGCCATTGGTGGATCCCCTTCAAGCATCTACATCAAAAACTTAGGAAGCCAATTTAGATTGCTAATGTAATATTCTTCATCATCTACTTCCAAAAGACAAATTATCGGCAAAAGAAAATTACCTCATACAATATCATTCCAAAAGAGAAAACGTCAACCTTCTTGTCGTACTTTCGATGTTTGAAGACCTCAGGAGCCATATACCGGTCTTTGTTTCCGTTCCATGTAAAAGACATGCACATAAAGTTTAAGCATGCAAATAAGAAATTTTCTCTTAAAGGATATATGAGGTACACTCACAGCTTCCAGTCTCTCCAGTCATTTTGTACACGTCATGCGAATTCTGAACCTTGATGAGCTTGCTTAATCCAAAGTCTCCAACCTTCAAATGGTCTGCACTGGAGTTGACCAAGAGAATGTTCCTGAAAGCTTTAACCCATCTCAGTACAACCTCAATCTAATAGGATATAGATTCTCTCAAGTCACACTGGCCTAGGGAGAAACATAATCAAGTATTTATCATAAATTAATGTAAATCAGGACTGCAGGTTTAATGCTCATTTATCCACCAACTAATCACTCTGGAGAATAAATACAGACAAATTTTACTGAATTTAGGGGCACTTAATTAGAGGCATTAAAGAAAGATAAAATATTTATAACAATAAAGGAACGGACACATCAATATAATTTTCTTACATTCGGGAAAGGAACTCTCACCTAGGCTTTAAATCTCGGTGTATAATGACATTTGGTTCATTATGGAGATACGCCATACCCCTGCACGTAAGATCATAATTCCAGTCAGATTGTGCATTAAGCTCATAAGGTTACCTTAAATAGTCCATCACTTCTCATGCATGAACGTGCTTCCAAGCCAGATTTCTTTTTCTTGCTAAATCCAAGTTTTTAACACGTTCATTATTTTCAGATGCATATAACCACAGCAAACTATAGCAGGCGAGCATAAAACTGTTTAAAATCACTAAAATTCAAAAATAACAGTTCCTCAATAAGAGATTAACTGAGATACGATGATGAAAGACTGAATTAATGTTCTCTTGGAATATGTGAGACATTAGGACATGCATTAATTATTATTGGCGAATTTTAAATTGTGTCCAATTTAATTATGTATGAAGTGTCTAGCATTTACCCATGTAACTTCTCGGTAAAACAGAGAAAAACTTCAAACTTGAGTACCTGGCCATGTCTAGAGCAAAGTTAATAGTAGTTGATGGATTAAGTGAACCCTTGTCCTTAAGGTGTTGATGAAGATCACCCTGGAAACAACACAAACCAAGATCCAATAATTTCAAAGAGAAGAAGTCCAATCAAGAGCAATGGGATTGATTCATGAATAATGCAAATTAAACAAACTTAGGCACTCATAATACCCCACGAAGATACTCAGTAATAAACATTAGAGGCTTCTTTTCAGTGACTGCTCCTAGGAACTGAACAATATTGGGGTGTCGCAGCTTCACTAGCAAATTAACCTCATGCCTGAAGTCCTGACTGAATTAGAAAAGCTAAGTTTAGTTTCCAAAAGGCTCCTTAATTGTTCTCACATTACCAACCATTGTATTAATTTAAAGCATGCTCTTGGAAGGTTTCAAAAGATAATATAAGAACTGCAGAATAACACTGGCAGTTAAAAAAAGAGCTGGGAAATAATATTGATGGTGGTTTCTCCACTACATAACACATGGTAAGGATCTTACATCACCAATCTATCATCTGAAAGAGAAGGAAGAATGCGCTTAATTGCTACTGGAGTTCCACGCCAGGAAGCTTTAACAATCTCACCAAAAGACCCCTAATGCATATGCCATCATCATCAATAAAAGTATACCGCAGGGAGAAGTTAAAGGAAAAAAAATCTGATGATTGCTTTATGTCAAAGAGATCCGCATCCAATCAAGAAAAAGAAAATAGCTTCACAGATAGTATGATGTCAACAAAAGTCAGGTAACATGATACAGCAACAATATAAAGTACAAGAAAGACTAAAAAAAACCTCAATAAACTGTGCCCCTGCGATGTAATTACAATTATGGTAATCTAGAAGTGTTAAAGCTAAATGGGAAAAAACATTGCAGTTTACATATCTAGAGTTTGTAACATAAAAAGCTACCTGAGTTCTTAAAACCTTTAAAAAACTACCTTCATCATGTAAATGGCCATTAGAGTAATTGGATATTGATCATTACATTTTGATCTAAATGCTCAATCAATCCTATATCATGTAATGTTCCAATGAAAGTATAGGGTTGCATGAAGTATGTAAGTTCAGTCGCAAAAAGGCAAGTTTTTTCTACAGGGCATACCTGTACTGGGATAAATAACGATGCTTGTTTCGTCTAATAAGCAACAGATATTGAAATCAATGAACCTTTTGTTCTGTCCAACAGATGCCTAAATAGAGCAATTTAAGTATCTACAGATTCATATGCAACAAAAACTGAAATCAACCAAATATGATCACCGGTGATTTCTGAAAAAAGAATTCAACAAAGTCCATTGATTTTTGTGCAACAGTAATATCAACTTAAAAATAATAGTTGAACTAGAACTCCATAAAGTATCTGTGGATTTTGTTAGCAACAGAATGATAGATAATGAAATCAACAATGTCTTTCGAAGAAGTTGAACATTGTATAATATCTTTCCTGACAGGTCTTATCAAAAGGCATATCACAACAATGTGACACCCTACCATGACCAGTGGCTTCCATGCAAAGGGGTGCATAATCAATTTTCTGTAAAAAGTTATAATAGACATCCAAAACTAGCATAATTGCCTTTAAATTGATAAAGGTAGCTCTTTTTAGGTTGGGTTCTAGAAACTTGGTGGTTGTTTCAATACAAAATTCTGACAATTTATACTACAAAGTGCTTTTCCTTCTTGAAAAAAAGTTCTATTACATTCATGGTTGTTAGAATCTCAATCCCAATTTATAATTCATACAATTCATAATTCAATTGTTTTATAGGGTTATTTTTTTGGCCTTTTACTTTTTTAATGAATATAAAAGTAGAAGAAGGGGATTGTTACTGTTTATAGCACCTCTTTCTCTCTAGTTTCCTCTTGTCTCTTTTTTTCTTTTAGCTGCACTTTCTTTTTCTTTGATCATGATATAAAGTTGTTGAAACTCTAACTGCAACTCATTAGAACTTTAGGGCGGGACTTTTGACCATTTATCCTAGGTAGTAATTACCTTATTATTAGTCTAATAAATTCTTTCACAAGAAACCATTTCAGTAATCAACTCATCCAAGTATTTGTAACCTAGTGAAAGAGGGTAAAACCGTAAAAGAGATGACCAACTATAAAATGAAGCATCCATTCCACAGTTAATTTGAAAAACAAGTTTGTTGGGTTTAAAATCATAGACTTAGATCGTGAATGATTTAATTCTAATTTAAGACTCCAATAACTATGACCATATTATGTACTAGAATATCATGAAGAGCGCTCTATCACATTAGATTTGGTAAAAGTTGGTAACTTAATATATAATAGGTTGCTAGCTTAAATATTCTGCAGTGCTAGTGGCGCCTATTTATACTGTAGACAGCAACCTGTGTTCAGTGCTCATTTATTTTGGTGGTCCTGAATCGAAAACACCTAAGTGCTCTATAAAAGAGGCATCACATCCATGACAGCAGTAACTCAGCAATGAGATAACATGTTTACTTTATTCCAGGAGAGACCTTGCCTCTTACTTGATTAGTTTACTAACATGATCCCATATTTTACTACTCCAAGAGAGACCTTGTTGCTTACTTGACTAGTTTACTATTTCTCCTCTTGTAAAGGAAAAGGTTCAGAAGGGTGAGCCATGGTGCAACGGTCGAGGTTGCTCCATGGCGAACTGGAGGCCACGGGTTTGAATCTGTAAACAACCTCTCCAATGTGGAGGTAAGGCTGTGTACATCATCCCTTCCCTAAACCCTGCAATAACAATAAACAAGAGCGTCGTGTACTGTGTACACCTCGTTTTATGTAGGAAAAGGTTTAGAAGCAGAATTACATAAAAATGTTATTGAAGGTGATCATTCAAATTGCATAAAAGCGAAAGAAAGAAGAGTAGAGGTACAAAATGCGAGGCCGTCTATGATAATTCCTTGAAATTGTGTATGAGTTATTGTGGGTAAAATCTAAAAAGTAATCATTAGATAATGGAAAGCATTAATGAAGCTAGCATCAGATAGTCACATAACATTTCTCGATAAAAATTAACATGGATAATATCGAAACTGAAATACAAAATATCAACTTAATGTCTACCATTGATAACCAATCTTTGATTGAAACTTTACCTTTCCAATCATACTTGCATTAGAGAAATCCAGCTCTCTAGGGTCAATTTCCCAGTCACACTTGTTTGGAAGAGGGGGAGGAACTGGCTTTGGCTCAAAATGGCTTCCATTTTGTCCCTGCATGAGAAATAATACTTAGATTTAAGGACTCACAAACTGAAGGAACACTTTAATCTCTATCTAAATAAAATAATACTCAAAACATGTATAACCCACAATTAGAGTTAAAATAAGAAGCAACGGAATGCACACGGGTGCTTGTGTCTCTGTTGTTTTAGATATATAAAACGGTAACATGAATTGGCATGGCTAGTTCAATGATTCAAACTGCCTTAGTAAGAGAGTAGGCTGCAACCTAAGATTCTAAAGGACCTTAGACCCCCCAATAAATATTCTATATGCTTGAAGCGGGTGACATTCAACCCATTAAATCGTCGTATGGGACATTAGACCCTTTCTACCTCATGTCTCAACGTTAGAACAGATCTTGTCGATTACATCGAAGCAAAGAAATTATGAGTTCATGCCACAACAATCCATTTGGCAGGACAGTTTTATTATATCCGACTATCTTTCCGTACAACCTCCTCCATACTTTTTTAACGCTCATACACTCTACATCTTAATATTTATGGAAAACCACACAATTATGCACACACACACACACACACACATATATATATATATAGAGAGAGAGAGAGCAATATGAAAACATGCAAAAGAAAAAAAAACACAAGTCAAATCAATTTATTAAAAACAATAACGTGGAGCAGTTCTTGAACTTACAAAAGACAAGCCACCATATGACTTCAACAACTCAATCATGCTATGTTTTTTAGCTCCTTCTGCATCAGCTAGGGGCTGTCAAGAGGAAACCTATTCAGATTAAAAACCAAGTATGGATTCCTACAAAAACAAAGAAAAGTAATAGAACAAATTGAAAAGCATGGATAAATTGGTGGATACAATGAATCTAAATGGATCAATGGCCCCAATATACCAAAATACAACTTATGGAAGCACACTAATACTGATACCCTTGAAGTTCAAGATATTTCTATGATAGAATTATCCTATTTTCTGTTGTACAGTGTTATCTCAGTCATTTTCTTAAATACCCAATTAGAAGAGAGAAAGATAGAGAAGTTGCATACAACATGTCATAACAAGTCCTACATTTGTTAGAGCATTTGTATCTGTCCAGAAATATTCAATCGACTTTGAATTGTTTTCCTATCTTTCCTACCTTAGAAGATTTACAAAACCCTACTAGTACCGATGTGGTGATATACATATAGAACTTATATGATAATTTTACAAGAAAAAAGAAGTGACTAATAATTTCACAAGTGTTTTTTTTTTTTTTTTTTTTTTTTTTAAAGAAGGGATAAACAAATCAAACAATGAGAAGTTTTGGTTTCCATTTTTGGAAAAAGATCTCACTGTCCAATTTTATCTTCTTTTCAAAGTTTCAAGCACCAAAGAAGCTATAACCTTATCTTTGTACTATAGAAAGCTATGACGTTGATAATATTTCTCTGACTATGAGAAATCACAACATTGAAAGATACAACAAATTATAACAAACAAAGTGTAATAGAAATGTGAATATTAAGATGAATATATGACAATTGAAAAATGGTACAAGTATCCCCAATTACAGATAAAATGGGAGAAAATTGATGAAGATAATTTGGAGTTTATACAAATGCAACGAAGACCATCAGATGTGGCGGTCAGGGAGAGTGATATATGGGCAGTTCATGATAATGATACTTGTAGACATAATTAACAAAAATATAATTACTTGCAATATAACTATCAACTTAGACTTTGATAGAGCGGAGTGGAGGAAGCAAATTCATGAAGCTAGCCTCATATACTTAGGAAAAAGTTTTGTTGAGTTGAGTATATAGTTCTTGTCATGCAATTACTAATCATTACGTTGTCATTTTGCTTAATGTGTGTCAATGTGCAAAACTACTTGAGGCATCAAATTTAGATGATCTCTAGTTTGATCAAGGGATGCCAAAATGTTGGAGATCTATAGGTGGCAGAATGTGTCCAAACACGAATGTCTTGCTATTTCCAGGCCAACATGAAAAAGGTTTAGGGCATTACTATCAAAAATTAGGGTTGGGTTTGGAAAAAAAAAAAAATTGTGCTCAAATTTAAAACCAAGATAGGTCTGAGCAAGCACTTTTAAAAATCGAGATATAAAAACTCAATTTTGTACGGGGGTAAGAGTTTCAAATTTTCTTATTCTATCTATTATCTAAAACAAGTTACCAATTATTTATGAAATTATTTTTGTTATATCATCATGAATTTTTCAAATATGGATGTGATACTTTGGTCATCTTATGTGCTATTGTCTATAGCTCTTCTTCTTCTTCCTTTTTTTTTTTTTTTTTGTGAGATTAAGCAATTAACTTTTGCTTGTTCAATTTTCTCAAATTTGACTAGCGTCCATAGTATTGCCATAATAATATCCTCAAAATACTTGTCATTTCAAAACTTGTGATCATTGATCAACACAAGAGAAACAAAAGAGGAGATAATAAACCTGGCAAAAAAAGAAAAGGAGATAACAACGAAGAAATGAAATGGCTAAGTATATATATATATATACATTCCGACATTGGTCTATAACCGAAATGATCTAAAATCAGCATAACATTCAGAGAATAATCACAATAACGCCAACTGTAAGCAACTGATCAAGCAATTGAGCTACTTTCACAGCTGTAGATCCCAATTATAACGCAATTACGAACCAAATGCCTCCAAAATACCAAATTGGACAAAAAAAAAACAAACATCATTAGGTACATAAACCGAAACTCTAACCGTATTCTTCCAGCGATCCTGCGCGTTGACATCGGCTCCACAATCCAAGAGACATTTGGCGACCTCAATCCAACCATGAAGCGAAGCAACATGAAGCGGCGTCCTGTTATCGTAATCCCTAGCGTGAACGAGACCGCGATCTTCTTCTAGAAGCTTCCGCACGGCGGCGACGTCGTTCTGGTGAGCGTGCCAGAGGATCAATGACGTCCGGCTCACCCTCGCTTTCTCCTTCTGCTTGTCCGTACCTCCCGCCAGCTTTCCCTGGCTCTCCGACGCCGTCGTCGACGACGATACGCTGCCGCCGGATTCCTCCGAATTCGCTTCCATCTCGCTCATAACTTGTTCGAATCACAGAGGCTCGAGAACTCGATCTGTCGACTCAGATCGATCGTGAGAAAGAACTGGGAGAGATCTTTCTCGTGATTTTGATTTTACTTGGACCGACGGAGATGGATGAACAAGTAGCAGCCAAGTTTAGGAACAGTATCTTCCTCTCGCCACGCTCTTCTTTCTCATCTCCAAATTCGATCTTTCAGCTTTTCCCGTTCGTCTCATTTACCATGGATCTTATGCTCCCGGAGCTTTTTAACGCTAGGAACCCATCAATTTCGTTGACTAATGTCATGAGCCCATTGCCCTTTGGCCATAGAAAGAAAAAAAATAATTAAGAAACAAAATTCCGCTCGCCGACGGGGGCAGGATAATGAATAAATTGTAAAAAATAATAAATAAAAAAACCACACAACTTTTCCAAAAGAATACAACTTTTTGGAATTACACATTAAATATGACAAAACGTTAGCTACATGTCTTCATCTCTTCATTCGAATGAATTCGAGAGTTCCATTTCTTATCTTTCTAAGGAATAAAAATTTCTTCCTTAATAAAAATAAGAATGGCGTGCTCATCTTTTTTTATTTTATTAAGAGGTCTTAATTTTTTCTTGCCTTATATTAACATCTTTTGATTTTATATATTAACATTTTAAAAAATAATATATATATATATATATATATATATATATATATATATATATATATATATATATTTATCTCGAGCGGTAAATCATTATCAAAGTTTATTGGAGTTTGCCTCTACATTATTCTAATATAAAAATTTGACTTTTTTTTTGAATACCGAGATTTCGATATTCGGTAGTGTCTTCCTTCTTCTTTAGAAAGAAACTATTCTATCGAATTTCAAAATTCTATAGAAGAGGAGGTGTCTTTCCCAATCATAATTTTGTCAAACGAGTTCGAACTCGAAACTAAGTCCTTTGACCTCCCTTGAGTTCGGTCCTTGAACCATCAAACCAACAGATGGTTGGTTAAAAATTTGAATTTCAATTCATGTAAATTAATATATATCTTTAAAAATAAAAATATGATTAATTCAAGCTCCCTATCAATTGTTAATGGTATTAAATGCGAGTTACTTCAACTTAGGTTTGACTTAATTTCCATTTATTACTACTCGCAAAATACGAGTCCTAATTAACACAATGGTATTCAGTTTACTTATAGCTTTATTTTACTAGTTGATTGTTGTATGTACTAAGTGTGACAGCGTTATATTTATAATTGTGGAGGAGATTTGGTGATGGAAAAATATAAATATAAAATTTTGTGTCTTCTTGTAACACTTGAATACTTTAGATGAGTCAGCCTCTTAACCTCTTCTATTGTTAGCCAAGCAAATGTATCTTTCCATGTTTATATTAGTTCAAGTGATCAATTGACTAGCTTGTCTAAAATATTTTATAATTGCATATACGTGTGAGGGTTGATATTATTATTTTTGTTTGGATGGACTGATAGACATTAATTCAATTCTTTTTTTTATTTTTGGTTTCTCATGCAATGTCTTTTTTTTAGACATGACTAATTCATGTTTAAATACTACAAAGACATTGAGTGCTCTCTTTAAGTGCACTGATTAAGATAGGTACGAGTTTTAATTCTAAGACATCAATCCTTCAATTACTTTTAGCACAGACTCTTGACCATTTATATTATATCTCGTTGGATGACATTAGTTCAATTCACCCTCAAATTGTTAATTATATGGTTTAAGTTAAATCAAAATTAAAAATTGATCCACGATTTAGGAAAACAAATTGTTTTGCGAATTAAATATCAAACAAGGCCTTAGTGTTTTATGTTAAAGTAGACGATTAAATGGATTTCAAGAAATCTATAAGTGCATTCAGCTTGTGGATAAGCTTCTTGCAAATTTCAACTTGAGCTTACGGAAATGACTTTCTTTCCACACTAAGTCCATTGTGGAATAATTGTTATTGTTAATGAAAATTACTCATAGTCCTGTTGTTTACTTGTTTTTATAATTTAAGCAGAATTTAATAACTCTATTTTCTTTAGTTCTTTTTGTGAAAGAGCTTATTTTAAAAATATTATTTGGTAATTAAAATACTCTAATCTACCTTATGCTGTGATATGGTTATATCATTAGCTCCCTTCTTTCTTTCTTTGCTTTACACGATATTTCTTTGCTTTACACGATAATAAACAGGCCATTAAGGCCTTACAAACGAAACACCACGAGATCCGCCGTGTGAGAGACAAACAACCACCTCATGGAGAAACATTGAACTTCCCTAACTAAGTTTGATCTTGTAGCCTCATATTTTGCTATAAAATCTGCGTATTGGTTATTCTGACAATTTGACCTGAAATCCATAGACTTGACCCGATTCATTATAAATAGTCTTATTCATATCCGGACCCGACTATTATATGGGCCAGTCCAGCCCGATTTCAAAACTTATTGAACGAGTTTGAGATCATATAACTAAACTCGGCTCAGCCCGCTAACTCGGTTCAAAAGCTCGATCTTAGACCCGATTATACATACACGTATATATATTTTATATTTATTATAAAATAAATGTATGTGTATGTGTAATATACTCTTAATTACAAATTTACGCATACACATTGATATATATATATTTATATATATTATGTGTGTATGTGCGTAATTAAGAGTATATCAAATGAAAAAAATAAAACATAATTAAGATTGTGTTATATAATTAAATTATATATATTATATATAATACATACTACATACATTGTGTCAAAAAAAATACTACATACATACATATATCCACACACACACATATATAAAAGAGTTTACAAAATGATAAAAAAAAACATAATAAAGTGTGTTATTAGTTATTACAATTTAGAGTATATAAAGTGTATGTAATATATATTTAATTAAGTCAAGAATGTTATATAACTAAGGGTATATATTTGTATAATATAAACATTATTAAGAGTATGTTCAATTAAGTATATAATACGAAAAAAAAGTACATATAATCAACTAAGATATTATATATATATATATATATATATATATATATATATATATATAGTTTATATTATATTATATCATTTTTATTTTGTTGTATTTTAACTTTGTTGAGTATACTCTCTAAAAGTATGTAGAGCTAGATATAAATATATAATGAATTTAACTAAATTATAATAATATGGGTTGGACTATAATTATGAAAGAAAGACATTATCTAACTATATATATAAATTCACTCATTTTAATGATTATAATGAATCAACACACATTTAAGATAAATTAAATAAAACAAATAATCCACATACATAGTCATTTCTTAATTATAGTATATATAATATATAATTAGAGTATAAAATAATAATAAAATAAAACATAATTAAGATTCAAGAAAATATATTATATACACATCCACACACACACACACACACACATATATATATATTTATAATTAAGAGTTTAGAAAATGAAAGAAAAAAACATAATTAAGAGTGTTAAATACTTATATAATTAAGGGTATATATTTGTATTGTATATACATAATTAAGAGTATATTCAATTAAGTATATAATACGAAAAAGAGTACATATAATTAATTAAGAATATATATATATACAGCTTATATTATATTGTATCTTTTTTATTTTGTAACATTTCAACTTTATTAAGTATACTCTCTTAAAAAAAAAAAAAAAACTTTACAAAGTATACTCTCTAAAAGTATGTAGGACTAAATATAAATATATAATGAATTTAACTAAATTATAATAACATGGGTTGGACTAAAATTATGAAAAAAAGACATTATCTAACCATATATATAAACTCACTTATTTCAATGATTAGAATGAATTATCGCATATTTTAGATAAATTAAATAAATGTGATATATACATAGGAAAATTATTTTCCATCAAATAATTATTTGTATGTTTTATTTAATTATTGAACTAAAAATTTATATTTTATTGTAATTATTCTAACATTAAAATATATATTTGGTTACATTGGTAGTCAAAAAGTCTTGTCCAAATGCTCGATTTTAAGGCCCGGTCCATATATTTTTTTGGGTCAAGCTTGGGCCAAGATTTTTTAATGTTGGCTCGGCCGGACCCAACCCAAAATTTTATAAGGCCTCACCCGATTATTTTAAGGCCCGGATCGGGCCGAGACCGGCCAATTGACCCGAATTGCCACCCCTACCCTTGCGTGGTATATGATGATTTACTTTACAACACTAGCTTCTCCCAAGTATTTCTCTATGACCAATACTTATACCAAACTACTTTTAACATTATAAATTTCAAACTTCACTTTTCTTTCAATTGGTCTTTATACACTTTTACATTTTTTTTTTGTGTTAAACAAAAAAACGAGCATAGCGGTCAACCTCATATACTCGGGCACGACACACGTAGGATATCTATCTCCATTAAAAGCCAAAGACACTGGGTGTTAATGGATCAGTTCAAATCGCAAAGCCAAAATGAACAATGTGTTTGGTTTGATTTAAACTAAGTTTGGTTTATGCTAGATTTAAAAAAAGTATAACTCGATCGGTTTAGTTCGAATTATGGTTTGAAGCTTTAAAAATTGATTTTTGACATAAAAAATCAAATAATTATCTTATATAATTAAGATTGTCTTAAAATTTATTAAATATACATTAGAAAATTTAGAATTACCTCAAATATATGTGCATAATATATATATGAAAAGGCTAAGGAGTGGTAGAAAAGGTTTTGCTGCAATAAAACTTGATATGAGCAAGGTCTATGACAGGATTGAATGGTCCTTCGAGCCATAATGCTAAAACTAGGGTTCTTGGTACGCTAGACATACCTAATTTTTAGATGTGTGTCATCATTTTCCTCGTCAGTTAGAATCAATTGGCAAGCTTATGGTCACATCCAACCATCGAGAGGCTTAAGACAGGGGGACCCCCTTCCCCGTAACTCTTCCTCATCTGTGTCGAGGGTCTTTCAGCCATTCTTCGAAGGGCTAAATCTTGGGTGAGTTAGAAGGACCTAGGATTGCTCGAGGCAGCCCATATCTCACCTTTTGTTTGTTGCTGACTGTTTGATTCTATGTAGAGCAAACTTCTCCAACAGCTATGCAGTGCAATCGACATTAAGGACTTTTGAAGATGCATTGGGCCAACAAGTCAATTTTAACAAATCATCTATCTTTTTCAGTCCGATTGTGAGTGAGGAAGTCAAAAGTTGGTTCATGGAGAGACTAGGAATCTAAAACTGTGCACATCAACCAATGTACCTAAGCCTTTCACCAATGAGTCAAAAAAGTTCAACTATGATGTTTCAATTTGTGAAACAAAAAATATGGAAAACGACCCAACAATGGAAAGCAAAACTCTTCTAAGTTTGGGGTAAAAAGGTGTTGATAAAAGCAGTAGCACAAGCACAATCGGCATATCCCATGAGTGTCTTTCGAATTCCCAAAACTCTATGCAAGCAACTTGATTCCATTATGGCTGGTGGGGATCATCAAGTAACCATGACAAAATACATTGGAAGAACTAGAAAAGTCTGTGCACTCCAAAATCAAAAGGGGGTCTTGGGTTCAGAGTGTTAAAGGACTTTAACAAAACGCTAATAGCAAAACAAGGGTGGAGGATCCAAAACAACCCAAACTCACTATTAGCTTGTTTATTAGAAGCAAAATACTTCCCATACTCATCCTTTTGGCAAGCTCAACAAAAGAGTAATGCATCTCAAGTGTGGAAGAATATTTTATGGGGCAAGAAGCTATTAGAGAAAGGCACACGTTGGAGGATTGGCAACCAAAACAACATCCATACGTTCAAAGGCTTTTGGTTGACGAGACCATCATCCTTCAAACTAGTAACCCCAATTTTTTACTGCAATTGACTGCTTGGTGAAAGAGTTTATTACTAGGGATCATAAATGGAATGTGATGAAATTTAGGAAACATCTTTTACCTATGGATGTGGAAAAAGTTGTCACGATGCCCCTGACGTACGCTGACGTCATGACCGGCACAGTGTACTATACAGCGTACATCTCATATACAGTACATAATACACTGTCACCCTCAACAGACATTCACAATAATTCCCAAAATTTTAGAACGATGGACTCGCAACAGTTCATTCTACCATTCTATAGCCTTCAACTGGAGTTTCATCGGGTTTTAAATGATTCAAACGGTCTCCAATATAAACTCTAACTTCCAACAAACTTCCAACGGCTATAAAAATTCCAAATGAACACATAAATGGAATCGAACCATATATTCGGGGTTCCTACAGTCTAGGAAGTGTTTTTTCACCTTTCGAACATATTTTCATTCAAGTTGGGTAAAAACCCCAATTTTGAAAACACTGTAAAACAGCTCTCATAGCTAAAATTACTCAGCTAGAATCGTTACATCTATCTTAGATATTAATTTCATGAAGAAATAGAGTGAAAATCACTTACCGCGGGTCTCGATTTCTCGCAAATCCCATGTTTCCCCTTTCTCTCCTTTTTTTTTTTTTTTTAACGTCGGGGGGAGAGATATATTAGAAATGAGATGATAATTTTATACAAACATGATCCCATGCACCTCATCTAACTTAATAAAGCAACTTCCCCATTTTAATATTTAACTTTCATTCATTAAATCATACTACAATCCACATATTGAATTAACCAACCCCATAAATTAATCATTTAATTAAAACTACGGGGTGTTACAAAAGTGATAAAAATTCCTCTTAGCCATAGAGCCCCCATATATGCAGATATGACATTATTCAAAGAATGAGAAATACAATGTTAAAAGTAGTTATAAGCTAATGCTGGAAGTTAATGAGCAAGCTCAAGGCTCCAATAGGGATGGCAATAATTTTTTTTGGAAAAATGGCTAGACAACTTGTCTACCACCAAAGATCAAGATCTTTTTTTTTTTGGGAAATTCCTACACAACATATTACCAACCAAGGAAAGTATGAGGAAACGAAAGATAGTTGACCATGGGAACTGCAGGGATGCCATGGGAAACCGAATATGCTCTTCATGCAATAGTAAGAAATATGGAAAAAAGTTGAGTAGGATTTGAAAATAACCAATTAATCGACAAAATGTACAAGAGTGTGATATATGATGTGGTGTTGGAGGCAAGCAAGTTTGACCTTGAAAAGATAATGACATCTCATGGGCTATATGGAGTGACAAAAACAAAATGTAAGCCAAAGGAAAAATTGAAGGCATAAAAAGGTACGCGCAAAGAGCGATGATACTACTTGATGAATTTCAAATAATAACGGGATTTGAAAGGGGGTGGCAAAGAAGACACTATAGAGATCAAGTATGGAGACCGCCTCCAAATGGGATGATCAAAATGAATGTAGATGCAAGTATCGGACCTATGTGAATTATTGGCATTGGAGTAATAGTAAGGGATCATCTGGGAATGGTTTTAGCAATTATGGCCGATCATGATAGTGGCTCTCTCTCAGTACGATGTACAAAATTATTTGCTATTAGAAAAAGTCTTGAATTTGTAGCTGAAAACGGGTTGTCGATTGACATATTGGAAGGGGACTCGTCCTCAATGATGTTGGCCTTGAAAGGTGATGATCGAAGTTTCACTGAAGAAGGAGAGTTAGTTGAAGATTGCAAGATGCACATTCAATTGCGGAACATGTCTATCTTGGCTGCTCCAAGAGAATGCAATCAAGTGGTCGATTGATTAAGTAGATTTGGTTTATATTCTAATGATTGTCATGTATGGTTAGAGGATATTCTACCTGGGGTTACGGACCTTGTAATTGAGGAGACATCTCCTCTTTCGGTCTCTTCTTTTTAATATGAAAGTCTTTTCTCCCAATATATATATATATATATATATATATATGTGTGTGTGTGTGTGTGTGTGTGTGCATAATTAATTATTTTAATTTATTTAATATGTGTGCATTTAAAATCTCAAATCGATTAACCCAGAACAACTATGTTCAGATTGGTTTGGTTCAAGTCGGTAATTCTAAACTAAATTGATCAACTTATGCTGAACCGAACTTGATCACATTTGATTTGGGTTAGGTTTGAGTTTCAAACTGATCTATTGACACTTTTAACCGACGCAACTTGAACTGTGGTCTTCGCCATAGTGTTGTGGTTATTGAATTAGTTGTGCCCACCTTTAGGAGCAACAAAGAAACAGTGCATTTCTGCACGGTAGAAAACTTATAAAAAATAAAAAAATAAAAAAAAAGCACAAAATTTGTCCAAAAGGACTCAATACCACATTTTGCTTGGAACCCAAGTCCAGGTACTCGGGTCGAGGGCATGACCCACGTGTCACATCCTTAAAAAAAATCCACCCATTTTATGATCCCGCAACTCGGCGCCTCCCTTGCCCAGCAGTTGGCCCGTGCAACCATTTATACGTAACCCCAGCCATGGCAAGCAACACAACCGCTCCTCTCGCCCACGCCCAAAAACAGTAATGTCCGGACTACAATAAACCGAAAAGCAAACACTATCAGAAATGCTCTTCCGGAGCGGAGCCCAAGAGCTCTCCTCACCCGCTCACACCCTCACCACTGCCACCACCGCCACCATCTACTTCCACCGCCACCACCTAACTTGCTCTACACTAAATCTCTCTTCTCAAATGCGCACCTCCTCCTTCTCTTCTCTTAGGGTTTTCCGCACTCTCGTCGCTCTCTCCTTCTCCCGCCGCCACCACCACCACCACCATCACTTCAGTCCATCGTCTCCGTCTCCGCGATACCTCTCTTTCTCATCTCTTCTTCCACGGTCGGTGGCGTCGTCGGCTGAGCAGTTGTGGAAAGAAGCGGACGAGAGAGGAGTGACTGAAGCGGCGGAGGGGAATTGGCGTTTTAGGTTTTCTGATACTGGAGATGCGGCCAGTGATTTGAAGCACTTGGAGAGCGGTCGCGTGCAGGTGAAGGAGCTTGAGGAGGTTCCTGAGGTGTGGAAGAGGTCGAAGTTGGCGTGGTTGTGTAAGGAGTTGCCGGCTCATAAGCCTGGGACTGTTGTTCGGATTCTTAATGGGCAGCGGAAGTGGATTACGCAGGAGGACGCCATGTATGTTGCTCATCATTGTATGCGGATTCGCGAAAATGAGACTGCTTTTAGGGTAATTTCGATTGCTTTGGTGCTCTGTTTGTGTTTGTTTGAAAAAGAAACACCCCCCCCCCCCACCCCCCCCCCCCCCCCCCCCGAAAGAAAAGGAAAAGAAAAGAAATGACTACATTTGCAATTGCACAATGATGATCATTGGATCATGTACTGCATAGCTTACATTGGAAATTTGGAATACATAAAAAATGCATATTCAATGGACATGATGATGCATTTGAATTTGAACTTTTTGTAGTTAGAATAGCATTTTTTGAAAAAATAAAAAATAAAAAAGGATGACCCGCAAGCAGTTATCCCCTACTTTTCTCCTAATTGAACTAGTTGTATTAAGATGTCAGTTTGAATTATTTTTCCGATTACCAGAAGAAGGTTGTATCGAAAGGGGGTTAGATTAATTTTTGAGGGTGCTTCATGTAAATACAAATGTTAAGCTAGCATGGAATGACTTTTTATATAATGTTATTACAGAAAAAAAAAAAAAAGACAAGAAAGAAAAGAAAGTGAAGCTATTTTCACTCACTAGTAAAAGAAGCATGGTTAGTTTCTGAGTTATCTTAGCACTGGATTTACTTTCATTTTGATTATGAGCTTTAACAAGGACGTAGTTTCTTTTCTGGATGCTGGAATTTCATCAATTTGGTAGTTTTTATTTTCCTCATGGGTAACGATTTTACAAATTCAGGTATACAAGTGGATGGTGCAGCGGCCTTGGTTTCAATTTGATTTTGATTTCATTACCGTGCTGGCAGATTACATGGGAAAGGACCGGAAATTCTCAAAATGCCGGGAGCTATTTGATGACATAATCAATCAGGGTCGAGTGCCCAGTGAATCAACTTTTCACATTTTGACAGTTGCTTATTTGAGTGCTCCAGTTCAAGGTTGCTTGGAGGAAGCCTGTGGCATTTATAATCGAATGATCCAGCTAGGAGGGTACCAGCCTCGCCTTAGCTTACACAATTCTCTCTTCAGAGCTCTGGTCAGTAAACCCGGAGGCGCCTCAAAATATCATCTCAAGCAAGCCGAGTTCATTTTCCATAACGTGCTGACTTGTGGGCTTGAGATACACAAAGATATATACGCTGGCTTGATATGGCTCCATAGCTATCAGGACACAATAGATAGAGAAAGGATTGCAGAATTGAGAGGAGAAATGCAGAGAACGGGAATTGAAGTGGGGAGGGATGTGGTTGTGTCTATCTTGAGAGCATACTCCAAGGAAGGTGATGTGGAAGAGGTGGAAAGGAATTGGGTTAAGATGGTTGAATCTGGTATCGGTATTCCTTCTCAAGCATTTGTTTATCGAATGGAAGTTTATGCAAAGGTTGGAGAACCTACGAAGTCATTGGAGATATTTAGGGAGATGAAGAACTTGAAGGGATCTGCCAGTGTTACTGCATATCATAAAATCATAGAGGTCGTGTCTCAAGCTCAGGAGATAGAAACAGCTGAAAAGCTAATGAGTGAGTTTGTAAATAGTGGGTTGAAGCCCCTTGTGCCATCTTACATTGAGCTGATGAGTATGTATTTAAATTTGAATCTCCACGAGAAATTAGAGGCAACCTTCTTGCAGTGCCTTGAGAAATGTCGTCCCAACCGAACTATTTGCAACATTTACCTGGATTCTTTGGTCAAAAGTGGTAATCTTGGAAAGGCTTCAGAGTTTTTTAGCCAAATGCATAATAATGGAGCAATTGGTATCAATTCCAGATCCTGCAACACCATTTTGAGTGGGTATCTCTCTAGCCAAGACTTCATTGAGGCAGAGAAGATTTATGATTTGATGTGTGAGAAAAAATATGACATTGATCCTCCACTCATGGAAAAACTCGATTTTGTTCTGAGCTTGAAAAGGAAGGTGGTTAAGAAGCCCATAAGTCTTAAACTCAGTAAAGAACAACGAGAGGTCTTGGTTGGTTTGCTGTTAGGTGGTCTACGGATGGAATCTGATGAAGAAAGGAGGAATCACGTAATCCATTTTGAGTTCAATGACGACTCCACTGTCCACTATGTTCTGAGTAGACATATCCATGATCAGTACCATGAGTGGCTAAATCCATCTAGCAGGCAAAATGATGAAAGTGAAGTTATACCATACCGATTCTCTACAATTGCACACTCATACTTTGGATTTTATGCAGACCAATTCTGGCCGAAAAACAGACCTGTGATCCCGAAGCTGATTCATCGGTGGTTGTCGCCACGTGTTTTAGCATACTGGTATATGTATGGGGGCCACAGAACTGCCTCTGGAGATATTCTGCTCAAGCTAAAAGGTGCTAATCGTGAAGATGTTGAAAGAATCGTTAAGATATTGAAAGCAAAATCTTTAGATTGCAGAGTTAAGAAGAAAGGGAAAGTGTTTTGGATGGGCTTCCTTGGAAGCAACTCTATGTGGTTCTGGAAACTGACGGAGCCTTATGTGTTAGATGGCTTAAAAGATCTTCTAAGAGCAGATGTTCAAGGCTTGGAAAATGAAGTGGTAGAAGATCAACAGATTAATTTTGACAGTGCGTCTGATTCTGATGATAGGGATTCAGATATTGGTGACAATGAATTCCAATAGGACAGTGAAGTTTGATTCTAGGTGGTGACGATTGTATAGTTCATGTTAATTCATTCACATTGCTTCTGGTTGTTAAATAATATCTTGGAAGCTCTTCTGTTGATGCAGTCATTTTGAATTTAGGGTTGGTTACATTGCTTTTAGATGGTTTGAGGCTCAAAAGACCTGTTTGCAGCTTCGGACACAGAGTAGAGAGTATACGGTTTATATGGTTAAACTAAAGATAGGAGGTACTGTGCCTTTGTCATGTTAAAGTTGGTCGTATGTGTCGCGCTCATGTTGTATTTGTATTATGATTAAGGTCTATAATCTAAACTGACCTTTAAGACTGTTCATTTGGTTTGTAGGAAGTCCCATTGTATGAACTTGTTCTAATAGGAGGTCAATACATATGCTTTTCCAGTGAAAGAAGTGTCCCTTTGTTTGAGAAGTAAAATGAAGTGCTGAACACTGCTGATGCTTTATGCTTCACTGAAAACTTAGTTAATGAATAGAACTTTGCTTTTTGAGGTTTCAGCCAACTCCTGCACAGAGAATTCAAAATTGAGATGGAGATGTCAGATTCTCAATATAACTTTACAGTAATGGAAATCTGTTGATATCATAAGATATTGTTGCATATCTGCACAAATCTTTTCTAATTTTGGTCTTTACAGATGATTGAGCAGGCTGCCTCTTTGAATGATTTATGTAAGAGGTATCCACTGTTGACCTTTCTGGTTACTGCATGTTTGGTTGCATATTTGTTGTTGATGAAAAGTATGCTTTGGAATATGAAGCTTAGTCTAAAGGTGCTATTTTTTTTTGGTTTTCCATTAGGTGGCTCCACACCCTTCGGGTATGGGACTAGTCCTCGTTCGAGGCGGGAGTGGAATGGTAGACCTCTTCCAATGAGGGCTCTTCTAAGAATCGAATTTAGAACTTTTATTCAGAAACGGCCTTGAGACTCAAATCACTTTCACCGAGCCAATTACATGTTGGTGAACTGAAGTGCTATTTGGAATGTGCTTTTACTATGAGTCGTGGTTGTTTTTTGTACAAATATTCATTTCCATATAAAGGACTTCTTAATTTGTATTATTTATCTGTTCATGCTTTCCTTTCTTTAGACTCTTAAATCATGTATCTGAGCACTTCATTCCACACATTGGTAGCATGTGATTCTATTCAAAATTTCATTAGACTGATCAAACAGTTGATTGGAGCTTGATGGAGTTGAATTCATAGAAGAAGTAGGTCTTATGATATTTTCAAAGATAGATATTCTCATGATGGTTATTCCTTGAGGGAATTGTGAGCCAAATTCTCCAAACTGTGATGGTTGATTTTTATTTTGTTTGTTTATTAATTTTTTTGGCTTTTTATTTTTTATTTTTTTAAGCGTAAGAATTTATGTATAAACAAATATTGACTAGCTTTACATTCGAACTTTTTCACTCGAAATTGGGAATTCAATTTTTTACCCTTACAAATAAGTTAGAGTTTTACCTCTTTTAATAAAAGTGGGAGTGAGATCATAATAGTTGGCTCGCATAGTTCGTCATTTAGACCTCTTATGTCTCTTGTTATTGTATTCGTCTTCTTGACCTTATTGAAGAGTTTTGACTTCCTCTCGTCTTAGTGTGTCAGCAATCAAACAAAAAAAAAAATCTATCTACAAACAAAAGGTAAATCCTGTAATGATTTTTTATTGAAAGTTCAAATAAGGGTACATTATTAATTAATGCCAGAGACTTGGCTTATAATAACCTTTTAAAGGGTATCTCAAAATAAAAATAAAAAGATAAAAGGAATGGTCAAATTCAATTGTACTTTATTAAGAGTTCAAATTTAAAGTAAGAAGCTTAGAAGCTTCAACTTCACAAATTTGGACTATCAACTCTCTTTGTTTTTTTTGGAAAGAAAAAGAGGGGGAATACCCAGCAAGAACAATTAGCACACTACATCTCGAACTCTCCTAGGCCAAGTAACCCCAGATGCATCTTCCCTCAAAATATTGAATAACCCACGGGGAGGGGAAGACATGATACACACTCCCCGATTGAACTTCAAAGCCTCAGTAGCCAAATAGTCTGCTGCTCTATTACCTTCTCTGTAAATGTGCTCAACTTGAACTATCCAATCTCTCTGAAGGAGTCTTCTACACTCATTTACCAAGTTGGAAAGGCTAAGCTGCGGCATACTGTTGCCTTTTAACCAACCAGCCACCATAGTCGAATCTGTTTCGAAAACTATAGAACGATGGCCCTCCTCCCAAGCAAGACGTAAGCCATGAACAGCAGCCCATAATTCAGCTTCAGTTGCAGTACAAGAACCAATATTAGCCACAAACCCCCTCAACCACATACCACGATAGTCACGGAGAAGACCGCCACCCCCTGCTCGCGATGAAGCATTCTTAAGACATCCATCAGTATTAAGCTTAGTCCAACCATGGTTGGGAGCACACCAGCCTACCATCTTCACCCTCTCTATCAGTCCATCATCATGGACCGCCACTTTGGCTCGAAAAGCATGAATGATTTCAACCACTTTCCCTTTAAGCCAAGCCATGCTATACTCGAAGTGAAAACGAAGATTACGAAATACTAAATCATTCCTCCATTTCCAAAGAGCCCACACGGCAACTGTAAAGTAGGAAGCCCAGTCATAGTCAACATTACAATCATTAACGCCAGCATCATCAAGATCCTCCTAGTGTGGTGGAATCTGGGCATGCTCATGCTATTGGTAGGCGGGAACCTGGTGGAACAAAAGCTAATCTGGTGGGGGTGCATAATCAACTCTCTTTGTTAGGTCATATTAATATAATAATATCTATAAGATTCAGAAGTTATAAAAATCTATAAGAAAATTATCGAACTAAAAATAAATAAAAAATAAAAAAAATTATCATTTCTTTCTTTCTTTCTTTTTCAAGTTTAATTCCTCTTATTGGTGTAAAATCTTATAACACCAAAGAGATGAATGCATGGAGGAGGTAATATAATCTGAAAGTGCAAACTCTCTGGCTTCGGTGAGGTTTATCAACTAGATCTTAGAAGAAGAGATAAATAAGACTATCGTAAAGAACATCGATGTAATGTCGGCCATGCCTAAGTTAGAATTTGTTTAAGACTATAACACTAACTCTTGTAGAAAGTTGTTCGTACCTTACGAGGATGGTTGTAGGTTTTATTTATAGAAGAGGTTCTCTGGCCGGAGTGGCTAGCTGCCCAGTAGACAGGTGCCATATGTCATCTCGTCGTTGGTCGAGATGAGTTGGATGAGCTCATCTATTCCGGGTTGGTTGGATCGAATGATCTCTCTATCTTCCTAGTTCGTCTTAGAGAAAGAGTCTCATTCCGTCTCCATGTCGAAGTTCGTATTTGATATGTACAACTATTCTGGATTCCTCAAGATGTGGTGTGCTAGGAAGGTCTCCTTTATATTCTCTATCTCGTCTGGAATGATCAACTCAGAGGATCTCCCGCGCAGCTTCGTTTGCTTACAACACCAGATCAACTCTGCTAATATCCAGGTCAACTCATACCGAGCAGACCATCTAACACCTCTTATCCTTATCTTTTGTTTAATGAAGTTCATTTTACCTTTACTGAACCATATACTAATTCATCATTTTCAAAACTAAACCATATTGCAAATTTTCAAAACTAAACCATATCGCAAAAGCCATGCACCACGTAGGCATAACAACCACAAGCTAGCCGATATTCAAAGTTCGACCAGAACCTCTCTGTTCGGTTGAATAAGACCCACCCTCCTTTAAATAGGTCGGTTGACCCTAACTTTTCATGGGTTTTTTTGCATTTCCCCTTTCCATCATGCATTGGGATGCATTATATCAAGTTTTTGACATGTTTGCAATAATTCCGAGTTAGTTTGGGCGGTGGGGTACCGTTCCCTACTCGTAAGGTGGGGTACCCATACCCCACATTAGAGTTACAGGTAGGGAACGGTACCCCGCCGCCCAAACTAATCCGAAATTATTGCAAACATGTCAAAAACTAGATGGAATGCATCCCAATGCATGATGGAAGGAAGAAATGCGAAAAAAACCCAAAAAATATGAGGGTCAGTCCTACCCTGGTAAAGGAGAGTCGGTTTTTGAAGTTTGACCAGAATCTCTTTGTTCGGTTGAACAGAACCGACCCACCTTTAAATAGGTCGGTCCTTGATGGCCGACTTTCACTTTTTTTTGGGTTTTTTCGCATTTCCCCCTTATATCATGCATTTCATCAAGTTTTTGACATGTTTGCAATAATTCCGAGTTAGTTTGGGCGGCGGGGTACCGTTCCCCACTCGTAAGGTGAACTTTAACGTAACATACATATATACAGAAAGATAACCATAATTCAAACATCCAAAATAACATATATACACATATTTGTTGCCATCAACATCAAAGTCAATTACATCTTTTTTATCCACATTTCAAAAAAAGAAAGTCTATACATATCCACATCTCCCTATTTGTCAACATTTCCAAAAAGAAAAAAACACGACTAAATATGTCAACATTTTCCAAAAAACATGCTGATATCTCCTTACATATCAACATATCTACATCCCTCTACATATCAACATTTTCAAAAAGAAAACAAGTCTAAACATGTCAACATTTCCAAAAAAAAACATGTTGACATCCCTCTACATATCAACATTTCCAAAATAACTAGTCATCATCTAAGTCAACTTCATCATTATTCAATCTTCCGGTGTATGAGTGTTCTTCAAAGTACTTCGCAGAGGGGTGTTTATGGGTGCCACATGCAACTTTTAACGTCTACTCACCGTCCCGAGGATTCTTGCCATTTAACAAGAAAGGACATTTACACTTCTTCATGTCAGTTTGACTTTTGTTTGCCTTCTTACCAACAGAAGATTGCTGAGCAGTGGATCTATGATGACCATATCTCTCACAAGCAAAATTGACCCGGGCTCGCCTATCATTACCCCCGGCATCTGAATTTTGGATTATGATCAATAAACCATTCCTTTTGCTAACCTCTTGAACCCAGAAAATAAGTTTCTCCCATGTACTAAACTCCTTGTTGGGTGTAACACCCCGTGTGTACAAGTCAAACAATTAAGTTGACTAATACGTATTGTCAGGTGTATTTGTATGCGTATACATATATACACGATCTTTAGGTGTATAATAAGCGTATTGATGTATATGTGGGCCCAAGGATAAAAAACAATAAAGAAATATGATAAAAGTGGGATGGTGTGCACACGGTGGGTGCATGTATGTAACAAATGTCTCATTTGTTTAGCATCCACCTAGCAAGTGAATTAACACATGTGTATTGCCTATATCAGCCACTTAGGGGCTGCTTAAGCTCATTTTATCATTTGCTGAATTAAGCCTTTGCAAACACCTTGCAAGTAATATGTTACATGTGTATTGCCCATATACATTCACTTTGCAAGTGAAATGAGGCATATGTCCTGACCATTGTAGCCACTTGTGAGGAAATGAACATGTGGAAGTGGTCTTGACTTGCTGGCAATATCAAATAACTTGCTAGATTGAGTAATTGAAGTGAAAACATTGAGAATTATAGAGAGTTACTGAAACATTCAAGAAGAGGGGAGAAAGTGTGAAGAAAAACCTATTTGCAACATTTTACATCAAGTGTGAGATCTCCTTGATCCATGGTTGGATCGAGCCGAAAATTTTACAGATTGTCCATCTTTAATATAGTTTCAACTTTAACGGTAGAGATCTTGATCATAGTTGGATCTTAAGAGTTCTAACCTCCTAGATACAACTGGTCGGAAGAATGGGTTGTCTTGCGCAGTTCAGATCAAAGTACTGGATCTCTCAAATCCACCGTTAGATCGTACTGAAACTTAGTCAGGTAGTTCTTAACTTCTTATTTCACATATGAGATATGAACCACTGAAGTCAAGTGATTGTAATAGAGAAGGAGAAAACAACTGTTTAAAGTTGTCTTCATCAAGGAGACATATCTCCTCGATTCACCATTAGATTTGGCTGAAATTGGACAGTAGATTCATATCTTGATGATATTCAATCTCAACGGTTGATTTTATTATTAGAGTTCCCTAATAGTAGTATGATGCATCTGAACCAATTATGTTGATACCCACTTTTCCACAGGATCTTGATGAATTCTTTGTAAATGGCTCAAATGTACAATCTTGGCTTAGACCTTTTAGAATTTTATGCACGTCATATATGTGATTTAAATGGGTTTTTAGAACTGAGATATGAAGTTAATTGGTTAAATTACATGCTAGGACTACTAGGTGTAGTACAATTGACCTAGACTTAAAAACTTTTGTCTAGGGTTGCTTGTATTATTAGCATGCAACTTATGTTGTTTTAATGATAAAGTTGGGTTGACTTGTGATCAATTGAATGAAATTCAGGTTGCTGGAATTCATTTACAGTGTGTGCAATGTGTAATTTGCAATGGGTTGATAATGATATGAGAAAATGGACAGCAAACAAGTGAAGTGTTTGTGTTGTTTTAGTTGGTGAAAATTGACTAAGTGTTGGGTGTGCTGTGTACTAGTGAAAATCCTGTAAAGGTGAGTATTTCTAACTTGGTTATTATGTATGACATTGTATTAGATAAACTCTATTTTGATGAAATTGAACATGTTTGATTGCTCTATGTTTCCATGTTTTGCATTGTTTGGTTGATGCATAAAACCTTTTGATTTGAAAATCGAACATACTTAGACTTACTAAAGTAAGGAAAGTATGTGATCATTTCCAGGAGAGAGGTTGTGGACTAGACCTCGGAACATACTTAGCCTTACCTGTTGTAAGACAAGTATATGATCAGTTCAAGGAGGGAAGTTTTTTAACTAGACCTCGAAATAATCGAGGGGATGGCTTGTAAGATGGGTTCTCTCTATTAGTATGCATCATAAGGATAAAAACTCATTTACATTCCTGAGTGTGAAGATTTTATCTTTATGCATTGTATGATATGTATAGAGTGACAAAAAAAATATATTTGATTCATGTATTGATATTTACATTGAATTGCATTGAGTTTATAATGATGTTTTCAATGCCATAATTTCTGTAGATGCATATATAAATTCAATGCTAGATTACTCACTGAGCTTGTTGTAGCTCACATTATTTCCTCTTTTATTACAGGTGTAGATCACAAGGCAAGGGCAAGGCTCCAGAGAATTTATTGAGCTTGTTTCTTTGCTATGTGAGTATGATGTTGTGTGTTTCAGGGAGATGAGTACAAACTTTTATTTTTGGTATATATATAATACCAAACAAATGTTTAATAGTTAATCTGATGTATAAATGAATGGTTCTTGATGATATACATATTTTGGGAGACTGAGATGTGTATAAGTCTTGTGGGAATGAAATGAGAAAAATGATGATGGTTTATATATGTTAATGGTTCTATTGAAAAATTTCGAGTGATTTGTTTATTGTCTTAAAAGATGGAAGCTGACAAAATATCGTATCCGTATAGGGATGACGTATACAGTATTCTGTGTCGGTCATGACATCACCCTACGGAGGGGGTCGTGACATTGGGGGTGAACTGTTCAGTGTAATCAATGACCATTGCAAGTTCTTCACCCTAAAATTATGTAAAATTTTATAATTAAACAATAAATAAATAAAAAATTGTCATTGACGACATTAAATACACCGAAATGCACAAAATAGCAATTGCATGCACAAAAATTTGGATAAGTGTAATAAATGGAAAGGTCGGTCAATTAGGACCAATCGTTGTGCAGTAAGGTCGGTTTATTATGACCGACCCTCATAAAGAAAGGTCGGCCATATGTGGCCGACTCTTCTGTACAACAGTCGACCTTCAACCCAATTTTTTTTTTAAAAATTGTCATTTTTATTCGCACAACCAAAACTTATCTCTCCTTGATGTAAGTCATCACGAGAATAATTTCTTTTGGCCATATTGATTGAAATGTGTGTTATTTTTTAAATGATTTAACCTAAAAAATTAAATAATTATCTATTCAACAAAACATCCAAAAAAAAAAACTGTTGAACATTGACGAAAAAACTCTTGTAATAGTCTACTTACCACAATTATGACTTGTAAAAAAATACAATAGTATTGCTTGGGCATTGTCGTTGGTGTTGCTGGTTGAGAGAAGAAGAAGAGGTGAGGTGAGAATAGAAGAAGTGTTTTTTTTAAGGTTAAGGTTGGTTTAATAAATTTGACGGAGGATATTTTAGAAATAAGTAAAAAAATATAGACTGAAATATAAAATAGTACAAAAGTAGGTTCCTATAACTGCTCTCAAAAAAAAATTAAAAAAATACTTAAAAAAAAACTAAGAAAAAACACACCTGTACTTTCGTGCCCTGGCACGCATACTCTTTACTTCTTACTTCTTTGAACAAAATTCCAACATCACGCACATGTGAGCCGTCTTCACAGTACGCACGGGCAACGAAAGGATCCCATTGCTCCACGCGGTCTGCTTACGTGACGGCGGCCTAATCACTTAAAGCGACGCACAATCCCCCACAGGTGCGAATCTCTCATCTCTCATCTCCACCGCAACGTGGCAGTCCAACTCTCTCCGGGCCTGACCCACTAATACTAACCATGGATCCCAATCACTTCGCACACGCCGGCAGACCATAGCATCACCTTGATGACTCAGCTTCACGACATAACACTCCAGCGGTCAGCCGCATCCACGTAGCGTACGCACCCACGGCCCATTTTAGCCAACACCACCAAATAATAAAGCACGAACAAAAAGAGCAAAAAGAGCAAAGAAACCAAAAAAAGCAAAAGCGACCTCTCCTTCTTCGTTCCGTTCTCGCGCTTTTTCCGAGATCCGTTGCCGGCCGGATCAGCTTTAGCTGAGGCCGCTATAGTGCGCCGATCTCGTCGTCGTTTTCGAATCCGATGCTAACGTGCGCTCTTTCTGGTGTAACATGGAAACAAAGATGTTTTACGGATTATTCGATTGATTAACAAGAAACAAAGTTTTTTCTTAGGAATTGATCTGCGTTTTGTTTGTGTGATTGTTGTTCGGTGGAACGCACTCATGATTTTACCTAATTGTTGTTGTTTATGGTTATGTTTAGCTGGACGGTGTTAACGTTCGCAGGATTGTGCCGGCGAAGCTCTACTTCTATAGAAATTAGGTTTTCGTTTTTTTGATTAATTTAGATTTGAGGAGTGGAGATTGAAGTTCGATCTGGTGGTAATGGAGTCGGCGGCGATCGATTCGGTGGAGGACGAAACCCTAGTTTTCTTCTACTGCTTTAGATAACAGAGGGAGTGAGTGAAGATTTTTGGGAGGGATTGGGAATTTGGTGGTTGAATAGTGTGATATGGAAAGTAATAAGGAGGAGAGTCTACTGGGGAAAGATGCTGGCGGTGGTGGTGGTGGTGGTGGGAGTAATGTTCCGTTTCTTGATCGCAGTAAAGTGAGGATTCTTTTGTGCGATAACGACGTTAAAAGCTCTGCGGAAGTTCTTGCGCTTCTTTGCAAATGCTCTTATGAAGGTATCCTTTTTGTTTTTTGGCCACTGCCACTTTTTGGTGTTTTAAATTGCTGTTAAAGTCGTTATTTTAGCGGTTTTAGTATTTGCTTTGTTAATTTTTATGTGTTTTTTTTGTCTCTTTAGTTTGGTTACAGTACAGATGTGAACAATTGGAGTTATTGTGCAGATTAGACTAATTTTAATGATGAGAATGATCTTATTTACATTTTGAGTGGGGATTATCTCCTGAAATGTCAGGTCCATTTCATGCTAGATGTGTGAGTTTGGTTTGAGCTGGAGGAAGTGCTTGGTAATTTGATTAAAAGCTTGAACTGTAGTTGGAATTGTCATTTGGCTATTTTCATATAAACCGTTACCTGTTGCATAGGAAAGATAGAATTCAACATTTAATTGGTTAATTTTTAGAAGAATTGAAACTTCAAAAGCTAGTTGTGGTTTTTGTTTGCTGGTTTTTATCATCTTCTGTAAGTCTCTATGTGTGGAGTGCTTTCCTCATTTGTATGTTGTAGCTAAAACAATGACAAAACTATTGTTGTAAGAGTTCCTAATTTTAACAGATTTGTGAGAATTCCTTCCTTGCTTGGCACTTTTTTCTATTTTTTTTGTGCCGTGCCAATGCAAAATTTATTTTCTTTCTGACGGTATTGGTCTATTGCCTTGCAGTAACGTTGGTGAGGACGCCTAGACAGGTGATCGATGCACTTAATGCAGAGGGACCTGATATAGACATTATTCTTTCAGAAGTTGACCTTCCAATAACCAAAGGCTTGAAGCTGTTGAAGTACATTATGCGGGATACTGAACTGCGTCGGATTCCCATCATTAGTAAGTTTGTGTTTTGAGGCTTTTGTACTGTACCTGAAGTAGATAATGTATTTATTCTAATTCCTTTCTTCTTTTTGTTTTTCACAGTGATGTCAGCTCAAGATGAGGTGTCTGTTGTTGTCAAATGCTTGAGGCTTGGAGCAGCCGACTATCTCGTGAAGCCATTGCGGACCAATGAGCTATTGAACTTGTGGACTCACATGTGGAGAAGGCGGCGCATGGTTTGGATTTCTTAACCTATTTGATTTGTTTGTCTGTCGACTTTTAGCTGCTTTAGAAAGTGAATAATGGAGGGACTTAAAGATTTCTAGTAGTCATTACATGGTTGGCTTTCAGTGGCTTGCTGTCATGTGTTAAGCATGTGCAAGGGAGTCACCTGTAGATCCTTCCATGAGATCTATGTCAATGATCTGATTCTAGATTGCTGTTATTGTTCTATTTAATTTGTTCCTCTGATTATCCAAGAGAACATCTTCCATTACATTTTAGGATCTTCTTTGAGAAAGCATGCATGAAATTGGAGATTCCATACCATTGTTTCTGGGTTCCACTGTATTTCTTTTGTTCTTATGCCATAGATTCCTTAAGTTACCTGACAATTCCTTTTATATTTCATGACAATTTATGTCAAGAAGCTTAATGCCATTTCCATTTACTTTGGCAGCTTGGACTGGGGGAGAAGAACATCTTGAATTGTGACTTTGATCTGGTAGCATCAGATCCTAGTGATGCTAATACCAATAGCACTACTCTATTCTCAGATGATACAGATGACAAGTCTCGGAGAACCGCTGTTCCAGAATTGAGCATTTCTAATAATCGGCAGGATGAGGTGGGTAAATTTTCTAATTGAAGTTCTGTTATTATTCAATTTTTTCTAGATCCCATTATCAGTATTTTGGGTGCTTCCTCTGCTTCAGAGCCTTCTAGTTCATCTCATTCAGTTCTAGGTTTCTGCAGCATACGCATTGCAGTGTACTTTTTAACCGGAGTGAGAAATAATGTCCTCTTAAATTCTTAAATAGTTACTCAGCATCCATGAAACATGTGTATTTACCTGGATTATCCAAATAATATGTAACAGAGTTTGATCTATTTGATCTCTCTGACTATCTATGCTAATTGCTAGTTTAAAGTGTTGTATATGGATAGATAAGCAAATGGTTGGGCAAAAATATCTGTTCAGGTCACTTACAGGCATCATTTTCAACCTGAGATATTATTCCCTTTGGTTCATCTTGTTTATGAAGGCAAAGATGTAACAAGCAGAAGATCTTCCCAAAGAGTTGAAGTACTCTGGTACTAGTTCTAAATTTGTGCTAATCTTCATTGGTGAACTACTTGTTACTCGGACTGCTGGCATGGTCTGGAATATATGAAATATGGATCATATTGTGATTATTTATTTCTTGCAAGTTTTGACCATTTAGTGTTGTTTTTTTAGTTGCTTCCTAACTTCTGTGAGTGGCCTGTGTCTTGTTTTTAAGTCCAATGCTGCACCCTCTGTGGAGCCTCC
The DNA here is from genome assembly GCA_035771175.1 of Paratinospora sagittata. Classification (NCBI taxonomy): domain Eukaryota; kingdom Viridiplantae; phylum Streptophyta; class Magnoliopsida; order Ranunculales; family Menispermaceae; genus Paratinospora; species Paratinospora sagittata. The sequence continues at coordinate 10,785,343 of CM069602.1, read as the reverse complement.
ACCAAGGAATTCATGTGACCATCAAATTGAGGTGCCAAGGCTTGGTGAACGAACTGGTGAGCACCTCCTTGCCTTTCTGCACAATTCACTGCTTACTGGAAACAGGTGTATTTACTCCTTACATTTTTTTCGGGTGCATCTTCAATGTTTCTACGTATCCAGTTATATATATATATATTCTTTGTAAATTTTAGGAAAATAACTTTTAAGGACCCAAGAAATTGCTGTTTGAGAATACTTGTTACGAAGACTGTCTGTAGGCGTGCATGTAATGATCTGTTATCCTATTTCTTTCTCTCTAAGGAAATATAAAAAAGTAATTGTTGATGGTCTTTCCAGGACAAGTTGCTTCATATCCAAGGAAAAGTGAACTTAAGATTGGAGGGTCTTCGGCCTTCTTCACATATGTTAAATCAAGCACACCACCACCAAGTAAATCTCAAAGGATTGGCTGCATTATTGGGACTGCTGTTACATCGGATCTCTCGGGCAGAGAAGAGAATTCTTCAGTATTTTTTAAACGAGCAGGTACTGATGGCCAGAGACATGAAACTAGAGAATTATGGGAAAACTACTATCGTAGAAGTGATTGTTCAGGCAGTGAGGGTGGCTTTGACCCCACTTCCAGGAGCTCATGTACACCAGTGCCATTTGATTTTCCACCGGCTAGGAACTCAAGGGAGGACCAACTTCCTACTGCACTGTCACATCAAAACATTGAGGCACAAGTTAATGTTTCTGGTGTTCAGGAACTTACACATATGCCCTATTATTTGTCAGGAATGATGAATCATGTTATGATGCCTCCATCTGCAAAATTATATCAGGGGAACCTAAGTGATATGCCAAAGCATGGTACTTCATCTATGCTGCCACAGTACAACTCTCTTCCGCATTGTCCTCCTCATGTTCCTATCATGGCATCGTTCCCCTACTATCCAGTCCAGTTTTGTGTGCAGCCGGGACAAACACCTGGAGCCCAAGCATGGTCATCAATTGCAAGTTCATCTTCCCCTGAAGTAAAACCAGCTCGAGTTGAAAGAAGAGAAGCTGCACTGATCAAGTTTAGGCAGAAGAGGAAAGATCGATGTTTTGATAAAAAGATCAGGTACATCAACCGAAAGAGGCTTGCTGAGAGGAGGCCTCGTGTGCGTGGCCAGTTTGTGAGGCAGATGAATGGTGTCAATGTTGATCTTAATGGCCAGCCTGTTGCTGAGGACTTTGACGAAGATGAAGAGGAAGAAGAAGAGGAGGAGCTAATATCAAGAGGTTCTTCTCCCGAGGGTGATGCATCATGATACTAATGCCATGCTCTCTTCATTGTGGAATAGAGCTCACCTTTCTTGAATGATTCATAATGTCTGATATTTCGTGCTTGGTGAAAATTAGCTCATGTCCGGTAGTTTCTTCGGTTTACATTCTTCAGATGACATCTATAAAGGGAGAAAATGGTGATATAATATCGGTAGAATGAGCTCATGGGTGGCATTTATCATGGTATGTATTCTTTAGTTGCTTATAAGGTGAATGGTAGTTAGGAGCAAAGTTAAACCATTTATTTCCACATGACATGGATAGCATATCTTGATTGCATGTGTCAATTATACATTTGCTATTCCAACAGTTTTGATTGAATATATTATGGTGCTACTTCCCAAGAATGCTTCTCTCTTGCTAGTGTCTAATATTACTTTGTCATAGTGGTAAGTTGAGCTTGAGAAATTGTAGATTCAGAGTTCAATTTCTACGGAAGCCATGAAACTATTTCCTCTAATCTTACTTGATAATTAATTTGTGTGGGATGTGAGAATGGCTAATACCTTCTCGACACTATCGAACCTGAAATCCACTATCAGTCGCTCTTTTTAGTGGGGAGGAAGAGTTTTCGTATCCTGGACTTAAGTAAGGCAAAAAGTGCCCTATCCGCTCGGTTGGCAGTGCCAAGGCTTACAAGATTAGTTGAACAAGTGTGCATTTTGCACCTACTAAATTACTCATTGGTAAATGGCATGGTTGACTAGGAACTGTTTTGGTGTGATTGAATTGTTGATGGAATCCATCTAATTAGTAACAGACTTTTAGTTGCTACTTTTGAGGACAAGTTTGACATTTGCTGGATGTTAGCTGCTGTTGAGAGTTTTTGGCTATGAAGCTTGAAGGTGCATCATTCACAAGATTAGAGTTGGGATCATCCAGTTCTTGTGACACGGTTATTGTGTGTTCTAGGGTGTCACTTCAGAAAACCTGGAAAGTGTACTGCATAGATCTGTTTGAGAGCTAGTTGACTAATGCCAAGTGGATTATGTGGATCTTATATTCTCTGGCTATCCCTACTAGTCAGCAGCATGATACATGCGGAGGTGAATGGCAAAGTAATTGGCTGATGGCTCTGCTCATAGGGGACATATTTCAATGTTTAACTTGAGGACGTTTCATCTCTACATTTGACCTTAACTACAAATTAATTATTATTGCTTTGCTTTGCTTTGAGTTCGTTCTTCCTCAAAAGTTTTAGCATTTTCTTATGTCCATGCCACCAAATAACTCTCATTGAACATTTGTAGTTCAACTTTCTCATTTTTCACGATTTCTTTGTGTGCACCATGTTTGAAAGTTGATCTATTCTTTTAGGCATCTCGTCAATCTGATATCCCTGTGCAGACCTGTATAACTACCAATCATTAAAGATTTCTTCTAACCCAGATACTATGTCTGCCATGGATATTTTCTCTCATTCAAATCAGTTACACCCTCTGTTCCATATATAACTTACTAAGACTCATTGTTTATGATTTATATTCTATAATAAGTTATAATTAGCTATAACTTATTATAGCTAATTAATGGGTACTACGCGCATGAAACAAAGCTTCCTTGTTTGCTACTTTTTAATTTATACATAATGTGTATCATATTTAATATATAACTAAATAAAAAAGGTTCTTTACAATTTTTGTCTTTAATATACTTAATGTATATTATGTCTAAAATTTTTGCGTATTGAAGTCCAAGTGGCAAAGACAATATCAACCTAAAAGGGCGGCTCAGTGCATGAAGCTCCAGCTTATGCGGGGTCCCAGGGTAGGGTCGGACCACATTTGGGTCTATTGTATGTACTATGTAGCTTACCTTGCTTCACAGGAGGCTGTTTCCACGGCTCAAACCTTTGATCGGATGGTCACACACAGCAACTCACTCTTAAGTAGCGCAAAGACAATATCTGTCTGTTGGATTAAAATGTAAACCATATGAAAGTGCTAGTCCAGCAAACAACGTTGCAGCCAAAGTGGCAATATATTGAAACTATTGTAACAATGGCCCTTGCATAATTGTATTCTTAAGAAATACAGAGCTTGGATCGCCTATAGAAATTTCAAGTTTCCCATTGTGAATGAGAACTATTTTCATTGCAATTATGCTTGAAGATTATGGTTGGCATTAATCAGTGGATACTGAGTATTGTTTCTTTGTCTTTGTTTAAGAAATCATTTTCTTGGAGAAATCTGAAGAAATTTCAAGTCTTTTGTTTGTTTTGTTTTATAATTCAAGAGTATTTGGGTCTTTTGAAGTACTCAACTATTCCCTTCAGATTTGTGTGAACCTCTTTTAATATCAGACACTGGAAACTCTAAGATAAGTGGCCCACTTGGGCTGAGATTCAATCTTAGGACTTCTGTTTCCTGAGTCAGATTCCTTATTATCATACCAACCCCATGTTATTTAAATATCAAGCCTTTTTTAAGTAAATAAGAATTGCTTTTATTCATATGCAACAATGCATGGAGGTTTTGTTTGATAGTAAATGCTAGTTGGTAATTATTGTCTTTCATGAAATAGAAGCATCAGAATAAACTCAATGAATCCAGTTCTGGGTGGTCTTAAATATTGTATCTAACTTGTACATCTGGGTGAGAATCATAGTTTACTTGATTTCTTTATCTATAATTTGTTCCCTCATCTTCTTTAATGGCTGAATGATGGCCTTAAAATATATATAATACTCTTCAAATTTTCCTATGCTGTGTTGGGTGATTATAAACTGAAGGGCACTGCAACAAATTATTTCATGTATTTCTATGTCAACTGGGAAATGACAGTCTCTGCAGTCCTGTGGCAAAATCCCTGTTTATTGATGAGAATATCTCAAGTTTTAATTGCTGTTGTATTATAACGCATCTAGGATTGATACGAAATAATCAACTTTGATAACTATCTGTTCTATGTATCAATGGCATGAATTTATATTGAAGGCTTGCTTGTATTTGTTTCTTTTGTTTTGCAGCCATTTGCTTTCCTAACTGCTATGGCGTAGATGTTTTATGGACCACACTATTTGGAGCATATATGCCAACTTCCTCTGGGCTGTGAAGAAAACTAAAGACAGATTTGCTGGCGAGGTTGGTGGTGGTGATGGTGGGGGTGGGGAAGGGGTCACGCGAAGGTGACATTCCTTTAAATTGTCACGAGAAAGTTTTTCTCTACTATTTTGCAGATGAACCTGTTATCAAATTGAAGTTGCTGATTGTGCTGACAACCTCATCCTTTCACCCATTTTGAGCCATATATTGATCCGGATGATTGCATCTATTAATGAGATTCTGTTATATCCCATCTTCTTAGCAATATGAATGTGTTAAACTTTCTACAGATATGGTTGCCCGCTTTCTCTGTTCCATTTTGAGTTAAATTACCTAACAAGTTGAGCATGCAGTGTTCCCAAACGCAGTTCGGAGGATATCAGCGCGGAAGAATGGGAAAGATTTTCTTCGTGTCAAAGACGACTGCTTGAAAAGGCTAACTCTTCATGATGAGTTGATACAGAAAATCTAATTTATACTTCAGCAGCTTTATTTGATCCCCATTGTAAATGAAGCCAAGAACCTCAACAGGGACATTTATGCTTCAGAAGTTGGGATTTTCCTTGGAAGGTATCAGGAAGGAACTGCAATATTGAAGTGAGCATAGGATCAATAAATGATAATTGAATGTATTTCTTGCAAGCATGTTGGGCTTGCTTCAAGCTTGTGTTGCAGTATGCGTGCTTCAGGGCACATCCCATGCATTTGCCTTCTATTAGATACTTCATGGTTGCTCTTAATATGGCAGAAAATAATCTCTCGTCTCATCATGGAAATAACGGATTTCTTTCGTTTTCATGTTATTGATTTAAAGCCATTTTGAGCAAACATCCGTGACTGGCAAGAAGAAAAACGAAAAAAAATCACAAATATTTATTTAAAAATTTTAAATTATGGTTTTGTTATTTTAGTGGTCCTAGCTTTCTTATTATTATTTTTATTAGGATTGACGGATTAAATTTGTGAACATTTAATGAGCTACTTTAGATGGACCTGTAGCTTTTTTCAAGCTTTCTTTTGTTTTTGCGTTTTTGTGATGTTCAACTTCAAAGCACTAAAATATGCATTAAACGAACAAGGTGACGAGATCATCCCTACGGTTCTCATAGTTTTTCAAATTTTTATGACATAATGTTGCTCGTAGGCTTAGTAAATTTGGCCTTACATTGAATTCTTGTTATTATTTTTATCAAGAGAAATACATAAGTTTTACCACTTAATATTTCTCTTAACAATGGAAACCCAAGAGGCCTGATAAAATGCAGATTGCCAACTACCAAACATTTAAATTTTAAACATTGGCTTGATTTGTGAGAAGCAGTTTGTGAGGCTTGACATTGTTTTCTTTTTTATAGGTAAGAAATGAAGTTTGAACTCATGACCTTAGATTCAACAATCTAATCTTAAAGCAGAAACCTTTTAGTTCTCCTTTGCTATGCTATTGTATCCTAATAGGATCGTCTAATCCATGGTGCATTCAAGATCACCTTCAGAACCAGTCTTTTTGTGAGTGAGGAAGCAAAACCAACGCAATATAATCCAGAAACAGACAGCTTGAGCATGTTTTCGATGCACCGTGCACAGGAAAACTTGGCAAATTTGGTTACAAAAGGATGGCATTACTGGGAGGGCTTCACATAATACTGCCACACCAATTCCGTCACTGCCACATTACCGAAACTGGATGTATTACTGGAATATTCTTGGAAATTCATTTCTCAATGAACTTTTGACTCTGATTAAATTGATAAACGAACACTCAGAAATTAAGTTTCCCACAAAAGTATCAAATGTTCTTGCCTGATTTTCCAAAGATAAGAAATTTGGAGACTTTGATTCTATTGCTTGCACCAATCAAATATCCATTGGAGCTGCTTCTGAGCTCTTGTCCTCCTGCATAGCTGCACCCTGCCCAACAGCTTCCTCCTTAGTCTCAAGTGACTCAATCAACTCTTGGATGGTCTTTTGATCCAGTATGTGAAATGGTTCTCCAACCCCAAGAATAGCAACAGTGCAGATGGAACTGGTCAAATTCTCTCCTTGTAATGTTTCCTTGATTGCAAAAAGTGCATCTTTGATGAGATCTTCACGGGAAGAGCTCGTGAATGTCTCAAACTTGCGCTCCAAGTAAGTTTTAGCAGCCTGTGAACGTGATCCAATAGCAAAAGCTTGACACTCAAAGTAGTTACCACTAGGGCAGTTGTAATAGAGGTGTGCACCAGATTCATCCAAACCAGCAACTAGGAGACCCACACCGTAAGGCCGCTTCCAAGAACGTTGTGTGCACACCTGAAACCAATTGAATTTGTTGTTACAAACAACCACAAAAGTAATATCCTAATTACAACCACTGAAGTTGCATAAATTTGGTTACAGTTGATGAGGCAACCAGATTCCTGGTTCATCTTGAAGTGCCAATAGATAGGAAGAAGCAATCTTGACAAAACATCACACAACCTTACAGGCTAAAAGAGTGGCCAGTCAATCTCCAAGTCTCAACTTACTCAAGCTACTAAATGAATACCGGGGATCAAGCTGTTTACATGCTTTTACTTGAAATGAGAATCCAAAAGTAAAACCTGAAATATGGACCGAACAGCCTAAGGAAATGAAAGTAGAATGCAAAAACACATGATGTTCAAAGATAAGAGTCTGGCTGCTCATAAGTTGTTAAAGAAGCTTACATATAATTCTAAATGCTTGTTGCGTTAAAGTGTTGAAAGGACACAAGGCATGCCAATTTTAAAAAAATAAAAAATTGACACAATCTATACACGATTAATACTTTATTTGAAACTTTGTTGCATAGATTAAATATGGCATACACACTGTTGTATAACGCAACCTAGTGTCAAAAGATCATATGATAACCACATCTGGAAAAGCTGTAGAAAACACTTTTATCTTGCAGTAAAAAGAGATGTGGGAGCTTCATGCACGGGGCTACCCCCCCTTTTTTTAGTAAAAGGAGATGAACAGTTGCTAAATGTGCACGGGTCGGTTCTCACAAATCAAGCCAACCTAACCTTATCGGGCAACCAAAATTCACACGAGACCAACCCGAACCAAATTTCATATTATACATGTGCAACTGAATTGAATAGTAAGTCGGGTTGGCACCAAAATATCAAACCCAACCAAAAAATCCAAAAATAAGGAAAAAAATGCCTTAAATATGCTCTTGTTCATATTGGAAGCAAGTAAGAGATAATAGAAGGGGGGAGGGACGGGATGAGGCAAGTGTAAAAACTCAAAACATAAGAGAGAGAGAGAGAGAGAGAGAGAGAGAGAGAGAGAGAGAGAGAGAGAGAGAGAGGGGCAGGGGCAAATGGGAGCAACAGGCGTGCATCCCAACACTGAGTAGGGAGTGGGGTACCCCTTTTCACGAGAAAGAGTATGGATGGTTTTGTAAACCGTCTCTATCTGATTGAGTTTCTGAGAGTGTGATTCTCCCTCATTACGTAGTGAAAAGAAAGGAAAAAAAGAAATCGAAAAAGAAAGAAAAGAAGGAGGATGACCTTGTGTATACACCACTCACCACCATCATTAGGCATGAAGCCACACCTTGCTGCTGATTCTCACAGTAGCAATAGGTAAGGAGTCTTTCAAGTCTTGTTTTCTTCTCTTTATTGTTCACTACTATTGTTGCTAACCTAGTTGAAAAGCATAGAAATAGTTGAGTCAGCCAAAACATTTTGCTACAAACAAATATGATATTCTCTATTACATTCATTGTCATATCAAATTCTCTGATTGGTAAGGAGTACGGAATCAAGTAGAAATAGTGCTAAAAAAAATATTGTTATGATGGTAGGTTTAATCACTGTTATGGCTACGAGATTATTGGTTTGTGAATATTTTGCACTTTAAGAATTTCTACAGGACCATCTGGAAAAAACAAAAAGTTTTAAGGGTTGAAGATTGACAGTATTCTACCTTAGATTTTAGTTATATGATAAGAAAGAACTGGATGGGATATGTGCAGCCGCAAGAAAATAAATAAATAAAATAGAAGAGTACAAATTATATTAAATTTGGTTCATATGAAGCGTTAAAAAAATGGAGGACCAAAAGAACGACAATCAAATAAATAAAAGAACATGGGTTGAAATAATTAATCATAGTGAAAATGACACGTGAAAATATATTTATGAATATTAGGATTTAGTTATATTGGGAAAAGGCTTGGAGGTTTGAAGGGACAAGCTAAAGAAACAGTGGTAGGTAGACTTCTGATAGATGATTGATACTTGTTTGTGAATGCCTAAAAAGCGAGGGCCTTCCAATTTGCATGTTTTGAACACAAACTATTGAATGGAATACCGAATATGTGATTTAATGTATATTAAAGTTGTGTGTTGAACTGACTTTTGGTTATTTTACTTCTTAAAAAAACAAAAGTATATGATGCATGGATTATACATACGCATTTTTTCCTTAATTCCATTGGTGAAAGTAAATGGTGAACGTGGCTATAAGAATGAGTTTTAGTATGAGAGAAAATACGAGTATGCTAGGGATACACCAAGTAAAAATCGAATGAAAACTCAAACATTCCATGTCTCTTGGATCAAAACAGATCCACATAATATGCGAGGATTCGTGTTGATCCAAGGGACACAAAATGTTTTGAGTTTCATTTGGTGTATCATTAGCTTTTTTAGAAAAAATATATATATGCATATATTTTTCCAATATATATATATATATATATATATATATATATATATCACGAGATATTATCTTTTTAAGTATGAGAATATGCGTATGTGAATGTTTTTGACAATTATGAATGCATTTATGGTGTTCAAACATATGCATGGTTTAAAGTGTTTTAAAATTAAAATCTTTTGTACCATTAGTTTGTTTACCTATTGCGTTTGTTAGCTCATATCACCAAAGAAATGGACAAGAGAAAGCAGATTCATGAGAATTAACAGATCAAGAATGAATTTAGAATCAAGTTGATTTTTTAGTTTAGTTTTCATTTGTTTAAAACTTTAGAATTTTCTTTTATCAGATGACATTTTATAATTTATTTAGTCATTTCAAAATTTTCCCACTCAATAAATTTATGAATTAGATGGAGCACTTGTTATATGAATGTTGGAGTTGTATTAAAAAAAATTGCATCTTTTGATGCAAGTGCCAGAAGATTTTTATTTAATATATTTTTATTAAAGAAGGCCAAGTTAACGTTGGGTTCAAATAATTGAACCCAACCCTGTGGGTTGTCAAATTTATGACCCAATTGACCTATATGACGTGATAAAACCTACCCGCTTGAGTAGGTCAAGTTGGGTTTATTCGGATTTTTTAGGTTTGCGGGTTTAATGTACACCCTATTGGTTGTTCTTAACTTCTTAAATAAGCAAACTTATGCATCCAACATAGTAGATACCTTATCTAATCTAATTTCACTATTCGTAAGGTGTACCTAGTGCACAAAGTTCTCGCCATTGCGGGATCTGAGAAAGGGACGATGCACGCAACCTTACCTCCACGTTAAAAAGGTTGTGTCTGAATTCAAATTCCTACCTCTAGGTCGTGATATGAATTCTCAATTATGTATAGGAAACATACAAACCTACAGACATAATAAGAACATTCTTAACTTTATGGCTAAAGTTTTGGTTGAGTACAATTATCAACACTCTCATAAGATATTGAAATAAACGATATCAATTTTGAAGGCTCTAACGTGCCACCTCTTCCAACCCAAAAGAATATTATTGTAAGGAAACCTAGTATCAAATTTCTGCTATTTTATTTTATTAACGCCGTAGCATCCTTCCCTAATGACAGAAAGGCGCAAAATTTTCCCGTCCACAGTACATAAAAATTCATCTTATAACATTGATTCGGACTTCAGTTAAGAAACGGAAGCCTTCTCAAGAGAGAAAATTACCAGTACATCAAACTCAAAAAGTGAAAGGAAAAAAAAAAAAAACAAGTAGCACAAAAAAACGAGTGAAAGAATAAGAAGATGACAAAAAAATTCAAATTCTGAAAGGAAAAGCCTTCACATTTAATAAAAGTACAGAAAGCTGAAATCAGATTAGAGGTTTTAAGTAACTGAACCATTAAAAAGTAATTAATTATACATGATAAATCAACTGCAACACAACAACAATCAAGAAACTCGACAGTAAGTCCAAAATAATAAAGCAAACTGAAAAAAAAAAGCGTAATGCATCTGGAAACCCCAAATCAATCCCTCTAACAAACACTAAACCTAAATACACACACAGTAGGCCCTTTACAACAACAACAACAGGGATGTCATGCCACATCAAAAACAAATGAAAGAGAAAAACTAGGGTTGGTTGATAAAGCAGTCAGTAGCTGACCTGAGCCTTATCGGCCAACTGAACGACGAGTCTGCCGACGGGAAAAGGAGAGTCGTAAGAGAAACTATAATTGATGCATTCGGATCTGAGGTAGCGGGAAAGGACGCGGCCGTCGGCGGTGAGACAGGCGATGGCGACGGCAATGTGATCGTCGACTTTGAAGATCTTCTTCTGGTGAGAGGAGAGGTCGGAGTTGGCCTTGTTCACAGAAGCAAGAACGACGTGAGTCTTCGATCGGAGACCGCTCGCCGCCGAGCCTTGCTTCACCGCCTCCATTGCGTACTCCACCTGGAAAAGCCGACCTGCCGGACTCCATGTCGTCACGTCCGTATCGTACTGGTTCCTGAACATCTCTCACACTTCTTCTTCTTCTTCTTCTTCTTCTTCGTGTTCTAAGGAGTCAGAAAAGTGGAGGGAGTGTGAGTGTTTCTTTTTCCTCAAGTAATTCCGATTCAGCTTGGAACCGCAGAGAGAGAGGATTACCTTTAAAAATAAAAAAATTTTACAAATGTTACACAAATATTTAAATATTGACCCCTTTACTATAGAACCAAGCGTCACGTAACGGCGTAGCAGCGGAAGTGACAAAGAAAAAGAAAAGAAGACGTCTTTTCTTCAAAAATTTTATTTTTTTAAGTAAAGAGAAAGAAAAAACGTCATTCAATTTTTTTTTTAAGAAAACCTTAAAATTTTTTTTTTGGTATTAAGGGAAGGGAAGGCGTTGAAGAAATCGAAATGAAGAATAAAAAAGTGGAGAAATAGGCAATACATGGGAGTCGATTGCCTTCTTCTTCTTCTCAAAGATCGGGAAAGAACGGGAAAAAATGCTCCTTGTTTGGTCATTGAGGGAAATAATAATGGGTGCCTCACATTTTCAGAGAAAGCTCTGATAATGAGTTATGGGCTTTCATTTAATTCTGTGAGAAGTTGCAGACATAAGAAAATTTTGAGAGAAATTGCAGAAATTTTGGTAGATGGTTCTGATCATTTTAGCAACGGGGTCTTGATGAAATTGCAGGAAATAGTAGAAATCCGTTGGTTTTCTTAAAAAAAACGAAACAAAAAATAAATCTTCAGCTTGAGTTGATCTTTGAAGAAAGAACAGTGGCCATTAATGGGTATCTAATGAAGAAAACTATAGAGCAAAACAAGGTTTATCTGTCTTGGTTTTGGATCAAATTAACGAGTAAGAGATCTATTTTGGGGTAATGGGTTTAGCCAAAATCGTCTTCTTGGAGAAATTTAAGGTGTTTGGGAGAGAAATGACGGTAAAAATTTTAAACCCTTGAATTTTTTTTTAAAGGTCGAAGAAGACGATTTTGGCTAAACCTTAGAGAAATTTAAGGTGTTTCGGTTCCTTCAACGCCTCCTTTCTCTTAATACAAAAAAAAAAAAAAATTTAAAGGGAATGCGTCTTTTGAAAAGACTCATTCTTTATAAAAAATGTCACATCTGCCGCCCACGTGACGCTTGTTTGGCACTGGGCAATAAATAGTAAAATAGGGCAAAGAGGTCAATACTTGTGTTTTGATGACATTTGTAATATTTTTTATTTTTAAAAAGTAATCATGTCTAAAGCTCAAGAGGTGTGCAGTGATGCAGATGTCCTTATCAAACCAGCGTATTGGGCCTTTAAATCAACATTTGGGCCAGGTCAGGCCCAATCATATCGAGAGTAAGATCGATCAAGCTAGTTTGAGCGTTGACTGAGATTTAAGAAGTATTTTTCCTACAAATAATTAGGAAAAATACGTCATTTTTCTTAATCTCCCCACCTGTGGTGGCTGCTGCTGCTGCTGCTGCTTCTTCTTGATGAAGCTAGGCCACTTTTCAATGATTCTCTCATCATAAGAATCTAATTACATCCACAACTTCTAAACCTAGAAAAAGGTGATTTTAACTATAAGACCATCCATTTTAATATCGAACTATCTTTGATCTTTATGTATAGTAGTTCCTTTTGAAGTGTTATTTTTGTAAGAATGTACCTCTACTACTTGCAATATCATCTGTCAACAAAGATACTACAATAAATAGAATCAACGCAACTATCATCATGTCGAATGCTTACCACTCTCAGCATTGAAACAAACTACTAGGAAAAATAATTAATATATCCTTTTATAGTGTTCAGGCCAGGTGAAGATCCATCCACGCAGATGCTCATGTGGTAACCTTGTCTATTTCCATACCTTAACTAGTTGGCTTAGATAAATCAACCAGAAAAGTAAGGAAAGATTTCATTTAGCTTGACCAGGCTTAGCAATTCCGCATGGAAAATTAGTCATTGCAACCATCACTGAGTCTACAGATATACCTTAAAAATGTTCTTAGAAGGAAACAAGGTACAATTTAACTGCAATATTTTTTCTGCTCAAGAGTTTTAAGATATAACTTCAGTTCATATCTTTTACCTGCTGTGTTGATCAAATGGTAAAACACTCAGTGAAATCACACCAAACCATTAAGTAAATAAAAATGAAAAAAAACAAAATTCTACTTCTTAGCAGACCGTGCATTTCAGTGTGTCGTCGTTGCACTCGCTTTCCTTTCCACCCCTACAACAATGATACTGTGCCAGATTATGCCATTATCTTGGCAGACCTGAGATAGAGACTGTCAACTACCTTGCCAATGTTGGAGATGGTTTCTAATGTGGCAGGGAAGATTGCATCAGTTTTGGGATCGTCAAAGATGATGAGGCACCCAGCTCCCTGATCCAAGGTACCTGCAAACTTTTTGTCCAAAATCATCTGAGACAGTTTCTTTTCCACATGATCAACGGGCAGTTCGATAAGCTCAGCAACATGAGCAATCTCAACTCTCGAGAAAGGTTCAATTAACCTGCAGAGGTTCTGTTCCAAAAGAGTGTCATATAAGGATGAGAGGTGCCTGTGAACAATTGGGTCTTCTTCTAATTGGGCCTTATAGTTCGAAAGGGCAGTCTCAAAGAACTTCAAAGATCTCTTTGAGTGAGCATCTGCCACAGCTTTCATTGCATCCAGTTCTGGACCCATGTAATTCAGACCTGCTTTGGAAGCTATAATTCCTGCTACATCATCAGCTTGACTTACCATGATCTTGCACAGTAACATGTACTTGAGACTGAAGACAGCCCGGGGCTCTTCAAGGGCATTAAAGGCTTCAAATGCCTCAAAGAAATAGCTGTAGGCTGTCTTATAATCCTTCTCTTCTGCATGGAGAATCCCACTTTGCAAGTCTATGGTGCCTTGTTGGGCTGGTGGCACATATATAGCATTAGCAGCTGTTCTTGCAGCTGTGAGTGCAGCTTTTGCCTTGGGTAAGTTTCTTAGAGAGAAATGAAGCTTGCTTTCCAACAAATCTATGTCCACAAGAAGAAGCTTGTCATCCAATCTTCTCACCTCCTTGATCAGGCCAGAAAGAAGTGTCAGAGCTTCTGAATACTCCTTACTTTCCATTAAAAGAGCTGCAAGCCTTGCCTCAACCCGCTGCCGAAGGAATGTCCGTTTCTCAGCACGAGTCCATTGCACCATTTCTTTGCATAGGGATATCTGGAGATCAGAAGTTCCAGGAATCTTTGCTACTGCATCAATTATACCTCGCACAATCTTAGCAGTTTTGGCCTTTGGGATCAAAGAAAAGAAGGGCCTCAATTGAGTCAGAAGACTTCGAAGCTCCTCAGCCCTCTTCTCCTGTGTCAGAAGGTCTGAAAGATTAGTTATGGCTTGTTCTTTGATGCGTAGAGCTTCTGGAGAAGATGAAGGATTTTCTAATACACGGTACAGGACGGAGATAGACTCAGCAGGATCTTTGGCTTCCAGGGCCTGCGCTATTGAATCTGTTGTTGCTGGAAGATATGATGAAGACATGACTACTACCACTCTAAAAACCTATTTCCTGCAGAATAACCAATCGAATACTTTAAATGGAAAGACACTAATAACAATTATTTTACGTACTAAGAGTAGAACTGATTATGGACCATTAATATCCATCATTGATTTGAATATCCATAAATTTTCACTACATAGCAATGACATGATTCAGATTCACAACCGAGCAAAGAAACAACAAGAAGCTTGAAACACAAAGCAAGGTAAATACAAGTTTTAAATTATAAATCACCTTAACGTGGAACAGGTGAAATGCAGAATTGCTATATAAAGAATGACAAACATCCATTAGAAAGGAGGGATTTTCGGTTTTGATCTTATCAAAAAAGTAGTTAAATTAGTCTTTGCAAGTCGAAAAAATCAATGAAAGAATATCAAGGAAAATCTGCAAGTTGAGAACTTTTCATTTGATCATTTCAACCTTTTCTCTTCAATGGAACTAGAATTTTACTGCTGCATGTGTGCATACAAGGCCTTCAAAACATATATATTTCTCAATTTTAGAGATTTGAGGATTTTTCTAATATATACCATGCAACCAAGACTCCATTTTGTGACAGTTGTCCATGTCGGAACTACCAGAACCATGGTTGGATACATGCCAAAATGAATCAGCCAATACTTTCATTATGAAAAAAACCCTTATCCTAATTATTTGAGATAACCACAGCTGTCAGGATGAACATCTCCTCAAAAGTTGAATTTCAACTGCACAGACGTGTTTGCATAATGTTTTATGCAAGCACTAAGTAATCTCCCTCCCAGCCCAATGGCCCCAACCCATCTTCTCCTCAAAACCAATAATCCACACTATCATTTCATCTGGTAGGATCATTGCATATGATCACCCTTTCAATGCTGAACATATCTCAGCACCTGGCATTGACAGCAGAAAGTAAATGAAAGTCATCGAATACAACATAGGTACCAGGAAGAGTTCCGTGTTCTCTATTTTATGACACAGTAATGGAGGTCAACGCTTGACAGAGATGCCAGAATGTTGATCTCAAACGGTAAAGTAAGATTACACATTCATCTCAACCTACATATCAATCAACCCTATAAGAAAAATCCTAACATCTACTACGATATACCAACCACAAGAAATAGAAGATTGTACTACATCACTTTGATTAAAAAAAGAAAAGAAAAAAACTTAATTTCAAATGTTGACATAAATTGCAAAGAAAGATCTTGAATTCAAGTTGTTTGCTCAACAAATTCTGTTTGAACTTTGAAATGTTGAATATTAAAAATCTTAGTGTAAAAACTCAATATGTTGATTGATATATAAATATATGTATTGTCCGCATCACTCTCGTAACATGACCTCTTATGTCGAAACTTAGAATCTATAAGGTATCAATAGAAGGAAAAAAAAAAAAAAAAGCAAGAACAAACAAACAAGCAAGAAAGAATAGTTGGACCTAACTTTAATAGTCTTCCAATGAGAGCATTATCCAAACCTAAATATAATGATATGTAGCGTGAAAAACCACAAAAATTCCTCAACCATAATGGACCACACATCCTTAATCATCACGAATTACATAATGTCACCAAACCATGCATGGAAGTTGGAACTTGTCCCTCACTAATGGCCTTCAAAATCAAGATTTCAGATTCAAAAATTATGTTTCATGTTAGCTAGTGTCAATGTTGTGTCAACATGTCAATTGACAAATCAAACTTTTAAAATAAGATCTTTTGATTCAAGATATGTCCATATGTTGATACGAACATTTGTTCATAAACATTATTCATCATGTTAGTTCAAGATATGTTAATAAACTCACACCTACATTTGAAAGAAATCACCAATTATAATAATGCCAGCACCTTTACAAATCACAGTGAACCAATTTTACAAATTCTTCCATCAACCACTTTCCCATCTAAAAAACATTCCTTCTCCAAACTCTTTGTGCCCATCACAAACAACGTTCAAGAGTTACAATAATATTTGTAAAACGTAGATTATTGTCACTAATCCTGTATAAACTAATAACCCTAATAAGTACTCCACCAAGGAGCCAAGCTCAATCATGATATTTTCTTTAACCTTAGTTGCACCATCTATACTATTTATAAAGCCAAAACTTCTTAACGATGGTGTGTTGCTTTTGCTAAAAATACCAAAACTACCCATTATTTATCAATGTTCAACTAAAACTCACATTTAGCTTAAAAAACAAGAAATAAGGTCATTTTTGTAAAAAGACATAACAAATTTCAACTTCAACGGCGCCCAGGTTGCCCAAGAAGTAAGAGGTCGCCCATGTTTCCCAATTTTCTCACGTTGCCCAAATTGCCCTCAAATTTCAAATATAATCTAAATAAAATTTATATTTATAATTGTATATATAAAATATTATAAAAAACTTATAATTCAATGAACTTATTTTAATTAACATATTCTTTTATTCACGTGCAACGCACATGCCTGTGGACTAGTATTTTATAATCTTTATGTTCTTCTTTTCTACTCACCAAAGCAAGATTTAGAAAATATCTTTTAATCTTCACTCTATTGCTAGTTCTCCATTGCACTAACAAAAAGTCAAAAACCAACACCATTTAACCTTTATTGAAATACCAACTTCTCCTTGCCTGACCAGCCATGTGATTCAATCAATGGGCTTAGGATATATAACAAAAGCTAACAAACTAAAGCATGTAACCAAAAGTCGTTATCATATAGAATCTTTTATCTTCATCTCCAACTTCTCGTGTTGTTCAATGAGAACATCTTCCACCATTGTTAAAGATCACAAGTCAAAGATCAAATATTAAGAGTGAGAACTTGTGGAGAGATTTTCAAACAAGATGATCAAAATTACAATGAAAAAGAAAGACAAAGTAACACTTTGGGGCAACTCTCTCATGCAACTTCAACATATCAACTTTACCTTTTCAATCTCAAGCCCTCACCTTATCTAAACTTCCATTAGCTTTATAGAGAGGAAATGATGCAAGTCACTAGATGAAATGTTTGTCCAAAAAAAGAAGGAATATATCTAAAAGAAAAATAGCAAGTAACATAAACTACATGAGAAACTAACTAAAAATTGACAATGACCACCGAGGTGCTTTAAAGTTTAAACCACGTAATACAGAAGAAACAAAAAAAAAAAAAAACAATGGAGGGTAATGAAACTAGCAGAATAGAAGAAGTGAAGAACTACCCAAACATTCAAAGTGAAACTGACCAAATGGTTGAGAATCAGAATCATAATGCTCTTAGCCATTTGGCCAAGAGTTTGATGTTCTTGGCTACTTCCTTGGCTTACTGATGATCACTTACAGAAGAACCTATTTGAAAGCAATCTAATCCCACATCTCACTCAACATCTCCTTCTTCTTCATGTGCACAAGCCCTAATAATATAAGCAACCACTTCTTGAACAACCTAATCCTATTCATGCGACTACAACACATTCTATGCCTTCTTCCTTATACTATTGATTAAACTAAGCGATTTGTGTTCAATTGCACAAGCCATTCTAAGGAAGATTAGACTAGCATCTAGCTTACCACTGTCTCCCTCCCCAGCTTAGGGGTGCAAGCATGTCGGGTTCAAGTTGGGTTTGGCCCAAAACCCCACCCTATCAGCATAATGTCAGGTGGCATCAAAATGGACCTGATGCCACCCGACTTCTAGTTTGGGCCCATTCAACAAAAAAGTGGAAGATTTAGAATTTCAATATTGTGATATATATGTATAGGCCTGGATTAATTAAGATCAAAAAAAGAAGAAGAAGAAGAAAAAGAAAAGGAAGAGGAATCCATTAACAGATAAAACATTTGTTGGAAGATGGTGAACAATCACTCCAAAACATTTTTCAAAAAAAAATTAAAATCACCAAACAAACCGTTAGGGAAACCTTTTTAATCAGCCCGTTTAGAGATCAACCTAGATTTTCAACTCCAAACCCAGGAAAAAGCCTAAACCCAAATTAAACAGTATCAGGATGTCAGAACAATCAACTTCTCAAACTCCATAACCAAGCATCAAGTCCAAAAAATTAAAAAAAAAACACAAAAAAACAAAAACACAAATATCTGCAGCAATTGAGAAAGAAGACTGAAATAGAGAATAACAAAAGAGAAAAGAGAAAACAGTTTTGACAGGATTACCTTGCTGAGATTTCGCTTGATTTCGATGGATAGAGTTTTACAAAAAACGGATTGTTTCAGAAAATGAGAGATGGGGGGGGGGGGGGGGGGGGGGGGGGGGGAGGTGTTAGGGAAGAATCGAAGAAGAAATGGAAAAAACAATGGTGGCTGGGGGTGTTAGGGTTTGAAGAAACAGGAAGAGGGGAAAGGAGGGGCGGTTTGTGAAAAAGGGAAATATATATATTTAAGTGCAAACTTCACAAGTTTTCAGCTCATTACATAATTTGACTTTAAGCTTGGTCATAGAATGTAGATAATATTTAAATATTCACAAACTTATTGCACATTCGTGTAACAAAGAATGCACAAATCATTGTATAAAATCTGGCTGACCGAGACAGTGTTAGTACTCAGGAAAAAAACTAGTACTGAAAAACAAAAAGACAAAACGCATTGAAAAAATAAAAGATAGATCCGCACCAATACACCTATTAAAGAACTAAACAATCCGGAATTCTGCAACTCAAAACCCTAAACAGAACGCGTGGAACTCTCATCAACAAAAAAGTATGCAAATATATATATATATAGCGGATTCATCAAATTGCAACATACAGCACGCTAATTCCAGTCAAACACAAGAAACAGATTGAAATCTACGCTTCTGCCGCGAACAATTAAAGTCCATAAAACCCTAACCTAATTAGATTAGAAAAACCAAATACAAAAGATTGCTGTAATAGTAGAGAATTAGTAAAGCAACTTACGAACAGAAAACGAGATCTAGAGGATAGATCTAATGTATTCAACTTCTTCGACGGAGAGACCCGAGAGAGAGAGAGAGAGAGAGGATGAAGCAAAGTGCATTGTTCCCTCCTTTTATATATATATTTCTTTGAAAGCAAGGCAGGAGGAAATCCGTAGCTGTAAGCTGAGATTCTTAAATGAAACGGGTCGGGCTAACAAATCCGACTTAAACTAAAGGCCGCCCAAAACTTTAGGCCCAAACCCATGTTTGGTGAGCATTACATCTTTGTCCATTACTAGTTTTGATTTGAAAAATCGAGGTTTTTATTATTATTATTATTCTTATTATTTATTTATTTATTTTACAATACACTTATTTATGTTTATTTATCTTTTAAGATTTAATTACTAAAACTATTAAAAGCTGTTGGAATAGAAAAAGATAATACTACATTTTTATATAAATTAATTACAACGTTTTGTTCAGTCAGTGTAAATACAAAAACACATTAAGCTATACTAGAAGAAAATTGCTAATCCAAAACACATGATTTCTAGACATATTTATTATTGTAATAAATAATGTGTCTAAAGTTAATTTGCTTATGCTCTTCTTTGTCCATAACATACTTATTGAATTTAAATCTAGTTGTTATGAAAGAAACATAAATATTTACGTCTAAACTTCATTCATTTTCTAAATAGAATAATTGAACTATTTTTTATTTATTTTTTTATGAATAAGGCTATTTACACCATCTCTTTTATCTCAATTAAATTATTTAAAAAAAAAAAACTTTGTGACAGTCATGTTTTAATTGTAAAACGGTCAATTAATTTGAGTTTAAGTTAAAAATGTTCATAACGTTAATGAAGATCATTTAGTTCTCTTAATAGAAAACATTAAAAACACTACACCCCTTTACTAGTATAAAAGGAGGAGTCTCTCCTCATTTCTCCTCTCACTGAATTTCAAAGCCCTCCTTTGCTTCTGAAAGTAATTATTCTCTCCAATAGTCTTTATTATTGTTTAAGGTTTTTAGTTTGTTACTAGTTGTAGAACTCGCAATGAATTGCGGGATTATCTAAATTGTTCAGGTCTCTTATCAATACAAGACAAAATAGAATGAAAGACCATATGTTTTTACAATTATGTTATATCTAAAATAAATTGATAAAACAAACAAAAGGGGAAAAAAACTGATATTGATGTTGACCTTGAAACATAAAGCGACCACAAATATATACATCATCATGTAACTTCTTAAAAATAATGGTTTTAATAACAATCTTCATGGTAGAGAACTAGAAGATATCTAACAATAACAATAACAATTTAAAAATAATAAGAAATAATTTGAGAACTGTAGTAAACGAACTTTAAATTTTCTTTAAAATTCTTTATTTATCAACGACCTTTTCAAATTGATTAAAAAAAAATCAATGCTTTTTAAATAAAAAATTTTAATTTTAAGAACAAAAATAATAAAATATATAACATAAGCAAGACTTTCCCAATTTAATAATTAAATTGAAAAAAGTAAAAAATAATAATAAACTGTACCGATAGAGAGAAAATAAAGCAGAAATGCAGGTAGAATATGCAGAGAATCATCCACTCTCTAAGTTAGATTATGAAAAACTTCTTTAAACACAATATTTTTTGTACTATTATATAATTTTTCATCTTTGTCACAAATAAGGATTTTCAAATCAGTTTTGTTTTTCACTCTTTAAACCGCTACATAAAGTTGGCCATGGCTGAAAATATAGCGTGAGAGATACAAACCAACATGTGACAAAGATTGACCTGGGCTCTTGTTGATTGTCATCAAAAAGCAAACCACCAATGGATATTGTTTTCGTTGGAATTTAAAAGGTAATTTAATATTTGATGGTGTTAAGGTCATCCAAGCTATAAAAACTTTATGTCCAACATTAGAACCAAAAATAACTCTTGCTTTTATCACATGTTTCCTCAGTCCAGTTATTATTAACCTCGTACCATTGCACAAACCATAACACCGGTCTATGTTGCGAAGCAACATGACGGGTACACCAAACATAAGTGTCAACTTGTGATTTGGCATGCCAGAAGTGTTAATGTTGTTGAGAAATTATGGTGTCTATATATTTTCATGGTTGTTTGAATTTTCATCCATTTTGCATACACTGTCAGAGCTTAGATAAGTCACCTCCTCACCTGGCCACGTAGGCATCACATGCTCACTTACTTCATTTACGACATTAAGTATAGGCGCAAAGATAACACATTTTTGCAAATAACTTCCATCATTGAATTTTCCCAACAAATTGGGATATGTACTCTCAACAATTGCTGCAAGGGGATTGATAGGTTCTTTGATGAGAATGTCATTTGGGATCTCCACAACTGCATTACCATCAATATTTCCACCAACAGTACTATTTTCAATTTTCATAATCCATTTAGAAAATGCTTTTAACTCATTTGAATCGAAATTAGAACAACCAGATCGCAGTCTCATGTTTTGTGTTAATGTGAGAACTTTGCAAAAACTCCATAAATATGCAGAATTTAAAGTGGTGAAAACTAAATCTTGTTTGCTTGATTTGGGAATAACAAGTAATATTTGACGAAAGTCACCACCAAAAATAACAACTTTGTCACCATAGGGTAGATTTATGTTGTTTAATGTTGCATGTTGAATCTTCAATAACAACCAACGGAATCCCAAATCTATAATGAGCATTTCAAATAGTAATTTGAAAAAATAATAAAATTGATATTATCTATAATATCATTTAAAAAAAAATAGTAATTTGAAAAAACAATAAAAACATTAATAATAAAATAATAATAAAACTACACGTGTACATTCTTGTAATATGACATATTACATATGAATATATTAAAATAAAAGTTTGCAGGAATTTTCTAGTGAACAAGCCTAATAAGTTTTGAAAATGGCAATAAAAAATCTAAATTCTTGAAATTTAAAATATTAAACATTTAATAGATAATTTATTTTTAAGAAAATTATATGATTTTTCATCTTTGTCTAAATTGTGTAACTTTTGTATTTGAAAAGTATAAAAAGGTTTATTGATAGCAATAATGATTAATTGCTTTAAAATTATACATTTAATGATTGATTGCTTTAAAAAGTTAGATGATTTTAAAGAAAGTTATATGATTATATGATTTTCCATCTTTGTGGAAAGTGTAAATTTTTTCATCACAACTAATTAAATTATATGATTATATGATTTAATAATGTTATTATTATTTTTCATCACAGCTAATTAAAACCAATTTTACTATTTAAATTAAAATTAAGTTTATTATTTTAATAAAAATACTTCATTATTTGAAAATTATTTTTTATTCTAAGTTTATATTATTAATAATAATTTCTTATATTTTTATGAAATATTTATTTTATTATTTTTTAAAATTTCTCTTATTATTTTTTTTTTATCACAACTAATTTTATTATTTTTAATGAAAAACTAATTTTACTGTTTTGATTGCTTTGGAAAATTATATGATTTTCAATAAAATTATATAATTTTTCATATTTGTCTTTTTTTTTTTGCTTTGGAAAGTGTAGCTTTTAAAAACCTAAATTCTTGAAATTTAAAATATTGAACATTTAATATATATAATCTATTTTCCTCAAAATTATATGATTTTTAATCTTTGTTTAAAGTGTGTAGCTTTTACTTTGAAAAATATAGATTTTTTAAAAGGGTTTATTGTTATAATATAGCCTTTTTAAAAGGGTTTATTGGAAGCAATAAATTAATTGCTAAATAATCATTTAATGTTTGATTGCTGTATATGATTTTCTATCTTTGAAGAAAGTGTAAATTTTAAAAAAAAGTTTATTGGTAGTAAATGCAATTCTCGATTTATAAAAGGGTTTATTGAAAGTAATTTGTTTACATATATGAATTTAATGATTGATTTTATTAACTTAATAATAATAATAATAATAATAATAATTTTTACATTTTATGAAATATTTGTTTTAGTATTTTAAAAATATATATATATATATATATATATATATATATATATATATATATATATATTTTTCATCACATTAATGATTGATTACTTTACATGATTTTCCATCTTTGTGAAAAGTGTAGATTTTTTAAAAAGGTGATTTTTCATCTTTGTTTAAATTGTGTAGCTTTTTTTTTTTTTTTATAAATTATAACTTTTTTTAAAGGGTTTATTATTATGATATAGATTTTTTAAAATGATTTATTGGAAGTAATAAATTAATTACTAAATAAGTACGCATTTAATGATTGATTACTTTAAAAGCTGACATGTGAAGCATTTTTTGTGGTTTAGTATTATTAATATAGATATAGATATAGATAATAATAATAATAATATTCATTTTAGTATTTCAAAAAAATATTATTATTATTATTTTTTCATCGCATTAATAATTAATTACTTTATATAATTTTCCATCTTTATGGAAAATATAAATTTTTTAAAAAGGTGATTTTTTATCCTTGTTTAAATTGTGTAGCTTTTATTTTATAAAGTATAGCTTTTTTGAAAGAGTTTATTATTATGATATAGATTTTTTTAAATGGTTTATTGGAAGCCATAAATTAATTATTAAATAAGTATGCATTTAATGATTAATTACTTTAAAACTGACACGTGTAGCATTTCTGGTGACAATGTCTAGCAATTTAATATTGTTATATAGACTATATAGATGATAGTTTTATGTTCAATTCACCTAAATTGTGATAAGGTGCTAGTTAGTTGGTACTATGTACAGTATAAACTTTTGGTTCCATCCCGTTCAACCTTTACTTTATTGTGATTTTGTTTAATTTTAAATACTCTCATTTATATTTTTGCGATTATTGCTATTAGAAATGTTTTTTTTTTTTTACCGGTTTTTCGACACCCAAGTGGGTATCCTCTTCCCTTTTAGAGCGAAACTAATTCAGCCGGACTTGGGAGTTCTAAGAGTAAAGATTTTTTCTTCCAACCAAGGATTTGTCGAGGGGAACTCGAACCCACGTCGTAGGTCTCTCAACCCCCCTCGGGTTCAATCTCATGGCCACCGAACCAACCCTTGGTTAGTTATTAAAAATATTTTTATGACTCAAAAACTATACCCAAAATCATATTCATATTAATATAGTGTATGATGATTGGTGGGTGTTACTTTTTCTTTTTTCTTCTCTTATAATATGGTGATGTAGTTTATTGCCACATAAGTGGAGGTAGTTTTTTGGCATGTATAATGAATTGTTTTAGCATTCTTCTACTATTATAAGCATATTGTCATTTAAATTTCAATTATTTTATTTTAATATTTTTTCAGTTATCATCTGTTTTTCTATACATTTTTGCTAACAAATTCGTATTCCATAAAACATAGCATCACAAAGGGCAAAAAGAAGTAGATCAAGTGAGATGAAAGATGGTTGTAAATAAAGCTATTACTTTAAATTGGACCGTATCGACCAACATTGCTGGTCCAATAGGGCCCTTGTTTAGGCCGAGATATCGGATCAGCGAACCGGACACGGGTCCTTTTCTCAATCGAACCCGACCCGCATACAGAGCTTCTTTTTCACGTTTTCCGCTGGAAATGCCACCGAAGCTTTCGGCAATGGAGGCTTGAGCCTCCGAATCTCTCATCACTGTTCTAAACCCTCGTCACTGCAAATGTTCTTCTTCTGGTTCCACTAGGAACACTGAAACCTGCAACTCCAGCACCTCTCAAGTTTGAACGTTTTTTTTTTTTTTTTGAATTCTATCTATTTCAGCAATGCTTTTTAGGGTTTAAGTTAAAGGCTTCGTGTGAAATGATGCTGTTTTCCAGATGCATAGGATCTAGGGTTTTACTCTCTCCAATCCTCACAAAAACGCTTACATCTTTCTCTTCGATTTCCTCTTACCATTCGTTTCTTCCATCAACACCAGTTTCCGAAAACACCGACGACGACATCAACTCGAAGGAAGTAGCGTTATCATTCCGAGAATGGTTCAAATGCAGGAACGACGCGATATTTGATCGCATTTTCGAGATCTTAGGTTCCAAAGACGACGATTTGGCGTCACGAGCAGCTGCGGAATTGGAGCTGTTGCGATTAGGGATTAGACTGAACGAGGAATTTGTACTAAAGGTTTTGAATCACGGAAAAGACGTGTTATCGTGTCTCAAGTTCTTCGATTGGGCGGGGCGGCAACACGGGTACAGTCACACGCGCGCGACGTTCAGTGCAATTTTCAAGATTTTGTCGAGAGCAAAGCTGATGTCTTTGATGTTGGATTTCTTGGAGACATATACGATTCAGCGGCACTTGCATAACGTGCGATTTTACGATACGCTCGTTATGGGGTATGCGGTTGCAGGTAAGCCCGAGATTGCACTCCAATTGTTTGGTAAAATGCGGTTTCAAGGGCTTGATTTGGATTCATTTGCTTATAATGTGCTTTTGAATGCTTTGGTAGAGGAAAGTTGTTTTGATATAGTTGATGTTATTTTTAAGCAAATTAGCATGAGGGGATTGGATAATGAGATAACGTCGAGTATAAAAGTGAAGAATCTTTGTAAACAGGATAAGTTGGACGAGGCGGAAGCATTTATTCGTGAGTTGGTGAGCAGTGGGAGTGTTGTTAATGATCACATTTTTGGTGTTCTCGTGGATGCGCTATGTAAGAAGAAAAAATTTGAGGAGGCGGGTCGGTTGGTCGAGGACTTTTGGGAGTTGGGAATGGTGCGAATGGATCAAACATATGGTATCTGGATCAGGGACCTTGTTCAAGCTGGGAAAGTAGATGGGGCGCTTGAATTCTTGCATAGCAAAAAGTTCTTGGAAGGGTATGTGCCTGATGTGTTTCGTTATAATACGTTGATTTGCCGGCTTTTGAGAGAAAACAGGCTTGATGAGGTTTTTGATTTGTTGATGGACATGAAGGAGGGTAAAATTTCGCCTGATAGAGTAACGATGAATGCGGCACTTTGCTTCTTTTGCAAGGCTGGAATGGTTGATATCGCCCTTCAGCTGTATAATTCAAGATCAGAATTTGGGCTAACTCCGAGTAGCATGGCTTACAACTATCTCATTAATACACTCTGTGGAGATGGGAGCGTAGATGAGGCTTATCGAGTATTAAGAGACTCTGTTGATCAAGGTTATTTCCCTGGTGGAAAGACTTTTTCTATTCTTGCAGATGCTCTCTGCAGGGAAGGGAAACTGGATAAGATGAAGGAGTTGGTCATTATTGCTCTGGAACAGAATGTCATGTCAACTGATTCTGTATGTGTTAAATTTATCTCGGCTCTGTGCAAGGCCAGGAGGGTGGAGGATGGCTACTTGATACATGAGAAACTAAACAGAATGCACAAGGTTACAAATAAGCATACTTACTTTGAATTGATACGTGGCTTCAACAGGTCATTTAGGGGAGATATGTCATCCAGACTTCTGATTGAAATGCAAAATAATGGTCACACCCCAACCCGTGAATTGTATAGAGTTGTTATTCATTGCCTTTGCAACATGGATAATCCTGAAAACCTGTTTTTCAAGCTGCTAGAGATGCAGTTGTCTCTTCATGAGCCTAACTGTCGGGTGTACAACTTCTTTATTGATGGAGCTGGACATGCTAGAAAGCCTGAGTTGGCAAGGGAAGTATATGAGATGATGGCTAGAAGCGGGGTTGAGCCGAATCTGAATTCCAAAATTTTGATGCTGCAGAGTTATGTGAAGAGTGAGAAGATAGCTGATGCTTTGAACTTCTATGGTGAATTGTGCAAACAAAAAAAGCCTCCAAGGAAACTGTACAATACCATGATAGTTGGCCTTTCCAAAGCCAACAAGCCAGGCATAGCCCGAGAGGTCTTGAGGGAGGTGAGGGAGAAAGGACTAATTCCAAGTCTGGAGTGTTATGAGGAACTTGTACGATCGTTTTGCTCGGTTAATAATTATGAAATGGTAGTAGAGGTTGTTGATGACTTGACAAAAACTGGTCGTCCTATTTCTTCCTTTGTTGGCAATGTACTTTTGCTGAATTCTTTAACAAATAGGGAACTATACCATGCGTGGGTCCGTTCAGGAGCAGTGGCTAGAGAAGCATCTCCATCTGACAGTTTGACACTTGGAGAGCTAGTTGGCTTGTTTTCTGGTGGCCTTAAAGTGGACCAACATCTTGAGAACTTGGATGAAGTGATTGAACATTGCTTTCCTCTGGACGTCTTCACATACAATATGCTGCTGAGAAGACTAAGTATTGTCCAGAGAATAGACCATGTCATAGAGTTGTTCTACAGGATGTGTAAGAAAGGGTATAAACCCAATAGATGGAGTTATGACATCATTGTGCATGGTTTGTGCAAAAGTGGCAGGCAAAGGGAAGCTAAGAGATGGGTGGATGAAATGTTTCGTATGGGTTTTGAACCAACTGAGATTACAAGACAGCTCATATAAGATGAATCTAAGTTAAGTTTGTGATATGGATGTTGATCTGTCTCTAGCTTCTGACATCAATGGAATTTCTTGAAATTTTGTTCCATTGTCTCACGTAATACTGGATTACATATTTATGAAACGTGAATTTTATTGTCATGTTCTTTGTACCATTATCAAATAAGATGTGAATCATGTGATACATTGAATTGAAAATCATATTTTTGATTGATTATATTATCTTTTGTCTTAGTCTCTGTCAATTCACATTTATTATGAAGCATGTCTTTGTTATAATCTAATGTAGTCAAAAGTAACGATATAGGCATGGTATTCTTGATTTGCTCATTACAAGTTTGTGGATCCCATGCAAAATTAATTTGAGGGCTGATTATTTTACTGCAGATTTGATCTTGAGGTGTAGAAATATCCTTCTGAATAATTTTAATTTATTTTTAAAATTTTTGTATTTTTTGGTTTGGTTTGGTTAGGTTAGATTCAGCTTCATTTTTTCAAAGATTACCAGATTAAAGCTTCATTTTTTACATTAGTGTAGCCCCAGTTGGAGATAAAATGAAATAGAACAGACTAAGGTGGTTTGTGGTTTGGACATATACAACGTGGGCATTTGGATGCACCGGTTAGGAAGATTGACCTATTAACACTTCATGGTAATAATAGAGGTAGAAGAAGACCAAAAATAACATGGACAAATATAATTAAAAAAGATTTAACTTCATATAATTTGAATGCCGACTTAGACTTTGATGGAGCAGAGTAGAGGAAGTAGATTCATGTAGTTGACCCCGTATAGTTGGAGAAAAAGCTTAGTTAGTTTTGTTTCAAATCTTTGTTTTTTTTAAAAAAAAATTATTATTGTTTTGCTTTTTGTCTGGTTTTGCTCTACTTGGCTTTATTTTATATATCAGTTTGGTTTGTTGCAAATTTAAGAGGCTCAGGGTTTTGCTCAAAATAGAATCAGGGTTTTGGAGCCTCTTGCTTAAGAAGAAAAATAGTATACCATGGGGTTGAAGAGGACTGACTGATCATGGGTAATTGGGGCTGTCTGGAAATGGGTTGGAAGTGGACTGACTTAATATTATGCTGAATGTTAGTTTTCTAGTTTCTTTTCCAGCCTAATTGGAAAGTAAGTTAGGGATTTCATTCTCAACCAAACATTACATGAGCAAATTTACTTAACCAAAAGTCTTTTGCATTGGCACCTCTTCTTCTTCTTCTTCTTCATATTCATCGTCTTTGGTAGAGACTCATTTGACCTTGTTAGTGTTAGAAACCACAACATCTAAAAGTTATAGCTTATAAATAGGGGCCCAAACATGCATATCATCAAAATCATTTTACTCTCTCTCTCTCTCTCATGTGCAGCCTTGTCTACAGATGAAAAGACAAAAGGGAGATAAAAGAAAAATAGACAAATGCCGACAACATCATAATGGGAAGTATGTCAATGCTAACAAAGAGACTTGAACCCAATACCTATTAGTGTGTTACCTTTTACAAACCTAAGCTCTAATACAATGTCACATTACCGTTGAACCCAAAAGCTATAGCTAATCGGCTTCATTCTTTTCCTTCTCCCTGTTGTGTTCCCTCGCTTGAATCCTGTCCTAGGGGATGGTGACGCATTCAAATTTTGGGAGGATTGTTGGCTTAACGGTATTCCTCTAGCGGATCTATTCCCTAGGCTCTATCGTGCCTCTCCGTTCCCTAATTTCCTTATTGTCCATTTTGTCCTCGATGGTGACCAGGCAGGTTCGATTCAGTGGAATCTCTTTTCTCAAAGTTTGCTGACTGTAGGGCAACACATTGAACTTGTTGACTTGATTGCATTGGTGAATTCTGTAATTCTTTCTGGCGGCCCTGATACTTTTTTTGGTCTCTTAATAGATCTGGTTCTTTCACTTGCCAATCTATTTTTCAGTTTTTAATTGACGAACCTTCTTATATTCCTTTTCCTATGGCTAATTTGATCTGGGAAGCTTTCGAACCATCTAAAATTAAAATGTTTGGGTGGATTATGGCCCACAATAAACTTAACATGGGTGATGTTCTCCAAAGGCATCTTCCTTTTATTTATTTGCTCCCTCATTATTGTGCATTATGTGTCAATCATGCAGAAGACGCATATCATCTTTTCTTTGGATGCTCTTTCTCTATAAGCTTATGGGAAGAATGGAGATCGCACCTTGGTAGTGTTTTCTCCGACGTCGAATGAGGATGCGTTGGTGATCACTCACATTAGAGGATTAAACAGTAGACAAGTTAAGATTATGCGGGCGGCAAATTTTGCAACCTTGTGGCTCATTTGGATGGAACGTAATCATCGCATCTTTTGAGTTCTTGCATAGAGATCCATTTGAACTTGTGAATTTTGTGATTTTAAAACTAGATATATTTACTAACCCAGACCCATAGCTAAAACAACATATTGATGCATACATATTCAATCTAGATTCTTCACCTGACACATGGAAGTGTGATCCTTACCTTGGAAAGACTAAGTTTGTTGCTTGATTGTGATGGTTATTGAAAAAATGGTTCAATTTGTTTGAACAAGAGCAGAGAAATACTGTATTAAATATTCTGACAATAATTTAAAAAAAAAAAGGTTTATATTCCTTAGACCACCTTGAAACTATAATGTTGTATTATTCTGTTATGGGTTATGCTGTTCTTTCTCTTTGGTGTTTAGCTATTCTCCTCCAAGCTTATTTCAATTCTAAATTTCCCGATTTGGATTCATTCTGTGATAATCTTTAGCATGAGAATTGTGTTATCTTTCTTTCATTTGTTTAAAATTTTCTGTGTGCTTCATTTCTGGGTCATTGTAGGGAATTAGTTTCTTGCTAGTTGCTGGGAAATATTGAATACATGAATGTTTTAACAGTCCTGGGCCGCCTAATGTTCAGTTTTAGTACAGATATCCTAATTTCTGAATGATGAAATTGCAAGAGGTTTGGTATCATGAATTGTTGTTTTGTTGTCACTTGATTTGCGGAGCAATTTAAGCAATAGGAGAAGACATGAAGGCAATTACCAACATCTCTGCTTACACATTATCAAGTCAACTTCAATTACTCCGGAATTCGATGGGTTTGGTTTGTATTTGGAATGATCTAATAAATACATGTAATACATGTAATAAATGATCTAATAAATATGAAAGTATAATTACACGTCTCACAGTGTATGTAATATATTAGTGTTGTTCCATTTTTTTTTTTAATCTTTTTGGTTTACCACTAAGAGTATCCAATTAAAGAGTGTGGTGTCACTGCGATTCATATTGCCACCACAAGGAACAATCAACAGCTGTGGTTGGTCTGTTTACAGATTTTTCTTGTTGAGAGGGTATGACCTTGTCGTCCTCTGCACATGACTTGCTTTCTAGTGTTGCATTGCATATTGCAAGTAATTGATTCATATATATCCTTTTTATTTTATTTGGTGGGCTATGATGAATAAGCTTTGTTTTATATATTATAATAAATGGGTTTAAAGGATGAGGGAGCCACTGAACAATTACACATTATATAAACATTATATTATAATTGTTTAGAAAAAATATTTTCAAACAAGATTTAATAGACTACAATAGTGAAGTCATGATTTCAATTACATTATTATACTATTTTATTTTTGAAACTCGAGTATTTGGGCCAGCTTATATACACCTGACTAATCTCAAGGGTTCAAGTCTCTAGCCTGCAAAGGGGCACCCTTTGAAACTCTAGGAAAATTTTTTATTTGGGCTCATACCTTGAAAGAGGTACAAATGAAGCTCGAACTCGTCGTAGCTACTTAGTTATTTGTTCTTCTGTCCAATCACTTGGTCAACGTTTTTTTAGTAATTACTATACTACTTAGAGCCGCATTCTTTGGGCGGCTAGAAATGTTTTTGACATAAGTTTCTACAAATTATTTTTACCTTTAAAAAAATATTATATTATTAATTTAAACATAACATATTTATTATAATATATGATATTATTTCTTAGAAATATAATTATATTAATTATTATGCCATCTATTATTAGTTCAATCCTACTACGCTATCTACATCTAAACTGTATTATAAGTTTAAAAAAAAAAATCTTAAACTATATTAAAAATCTATAGAATAATACAATTTTGTTTAAAAATAGACTATGAGTTTTGATATTTGATGCTAGATGCTACACCAATGTAGTAAAGACTTATTTCATTAGTATATTACGGTATGGGCCCACATATGTTTCACGTGACTTCCATAGAATCCTCTAGTCAGATTGCAAACTAACTTCCGGGAGTACGAAGCACGGACAAGAAAGAGAAAGAAACAAAAACAATAACCGCAATCTTCCTAGAACCATGCTACATCTTGAATCCACAACGACCACCACCTGAACATTCTCCCCTCCACAGCCACCCTTTAAAACGTTTATGACCAAACAAGTAAAAATCTCCTTTATTATTATTTTTTATTTTTATTTATTTTTCTCTTCCAGTCTCTTCTAATGCTGTTGCTCTTATAGCAGCCAAAAAATTGATTATCGTCGTCGTCGTCATCTTCAAATTAAACCAATATTAATCAAAATGGCGTCCCTTACACTCCATAAAAAGATCCAATATTTCTTCATAACAACCCTCTTCTTCTCCTCTCTCCTCACCCTCGTCTTCGCCACCCATAACTTGAAACACCATGGCCATCACAACCATCGTCATCATCACAATCGTCATGGATCACCATCATCGTCCGATAATCATGAGTTTCTTCGCGAGCATAACACCTTGAGAAAAGCAATGGGAGAGCCTCCGTATCAATGGGACAAGAATCTAACACGCTACGCACATCGCTTTGCTAGCCAACGCGTTAAAGATTGTCAAATGATACACTCCAATGGTCCCTACGGCGAGAACATATATTGGGGTCAGGATTACGAGCGTCACTCAGCAGCTGATGCTGTACGAGCTTGGGCTAGCGAGGTGACCGATTACAATGAGAGTAGTAACACTTGTGCGTTGAACAAGATGTGTGGGCATTACACGCAGATGATATGGAAAGCGAGCGGGCGGTTGGGTTGTGCGCGCGTCAAGTGTAACGATGGTGGAACGTACATTATTTGCTCTTATGATCCACCAGGGAATTACGTCGATGAGAACCCGTTGGGTTACAAGCTTCCATTGACGACCGAAGATTCGGACAATGACACAACACCTTCTTCTCCTACTACATCATCTCCTTCAGACAGTTCTTAATCAATTTAGTTATTGAGGACATCTTTACTAGATACTCTTAAGTTCTTACATATAAAAGTAGCCTACATGCACCATATTCCGAATCTGTTCATGTAATCTACAAAATATATACATGTTCATGCCATACTAATAGATATGAACCAACTTGTGGATGATCCTAAAAACTTACTGTCCATTCAAGGATATTTTTGCAAAACAAATGTTCCATATCGCCTTATTTCTACTTTCACAAACAAAAATAAAAAATAAAAAATTGCACAGATTGTAGATTTTTTACCATTCTTTGTCTTATATATTCATATATATTTTTTGCAGTTATATTGAGCTTTTTATATGTTAAGAAAATGATTTTCATCTATATTTAAGGGTATGTTTGATTTCTAACTTGGAAACAGTTTTTATTTTTCAAACAGTAAAAAGAGTATAACAGCGTATAAAAATATGTTTGGTAGACTAAAATCTAATGTTTTTTTTTTTTCACTCTTCCCTTTACAAAAAGAAGAAAACTTAGAAAAAGACTTTTTCATGGTTTGGATACCATAAAAACAGGAAACTTGTTTTCAGGTATCCAACCAAACGCAACCTAAGTTATTATTTTCTTTTACATGATTGTTGTTCAAAAGCTCTCATATGTTAAAAAAAAAATGATGATATAAAGAAATGGCTTTTAGAAAAAAATTATTAAAACCAAATGATAACAAAATAGTAAATACATAAAAAAACACTTTACTAACTTAAATTATATAACAAATAGTAATTAGTCCAATATTTTATAAAAAAAATCTTTTAATTAACCACTTATAATCTTCTGAATATTAAACAAGATTTTATTTTATTTTTTAAATTTTAATTCAGAGGTAAACAACTAATTAAATAATTATAATGTAATAATTGTGAAAAAAATTATAATGTAATGATCTCTTCAATTTAAGATACTAATATAAGCAATCCCACCCATCAGGTGGGTCTAAAACTTGTTTGTTATAATTGTGAAATACGAACAACGTACCCACCAGCTTTTGGTGCAGGTGGTGGTTACTATGTCTCCCATCTATAAGGTAGGAGGCTCGACTCTTCTTAAAAAAAATAAAATATAATTTAGCTGCGAGCCTTAGGCTCTAGTTACTAGCTTCTGTTCTTGTTATCCGAGTTCATCTTGCTCTTATATGGTAATTATTATCGTCTGAGTGAGCTTTCGATTGTTACACCTACAGGCTAGTTGCACTTGACATTAAAAAATAAAAACTTATGCCATTGTTTGAATCAATTATATATATTATCATGTGATGTTTGATATTGAAATTTATAGAAGATTATGGATAAATAATGGAGCATGTTGCATTGTCGAATTAGGGTGTCTTAAATATTTTCTTTAAATTATTCACAACTTGTGATTCTCTTGCATGTTTACAAATTGCCACCTACTTATTGTGGGTCCTCCTCCTCCTCCGTTTCTTATTTATTAATTCATATTAATCCCTTTTAAGTCTATATGATATGTTGGCGGATTGAAATGATGGGTCCCAATAGATCGAACAATAATAACAATGAAGAATGAAACACTAAAAGTGAATTACTTTTTTAACTCTTTTTTTTTGAACAAAGTGGTCCATAAAGTGATGATGATGCATTAATAAGACATAGATGAAGTATATATTACATTAACAATATCTAAACGAATATATTGATGTATGTATTGTGTCATTTTGATGATGGGTTATACAATTATGATATTAATTGGAGGAGATATGTTTTAATTCTTGTAGGGGAACATTTTTTTTGTTGGAAATTAAACTATATATCAATATGTGTAGACACATTACAATTAATAACTAAAGTAAATTTATTAACACTAGTTAACACTTAACATTTCTCAATAAACACTCAAGGGGAAGTAGATACAAAATTCATAAGTTCAAATTTGAAAATAATTTATTTGAGATTATAAAATAAATAAATTTAAACACATATTTTTATTTATTATTTTTTAAAAATAAATTATTTTCTAACTATTTTTAAGTTAGATGGCGACGGGGACATTCAGCCGATAAATTCAGTTGGTGTACGAGAAATGCCAAGTTCGTAAAATCATCCTAAAGGCGATGCATTACATGTGACTCTATGATGATCCAAGGAACTTGATGTTAAAAGTGCATTGACCGAGTTAGCCAACTTATTAATCTACGCATCATTTTTCATTAAAGTTTGATACACTAATTAATTTTTCATGCTAGAATCACAAACCAAACCACATGTGAAATTTAGAATGCATTTGGTATGAGATTTAGATAACATTTTTTATATTAAAAAATTTGAAATCACATAAAATTTGTTTGGTTTGAACGAATTAAAAAATAAATTTTTACCTTTTGTAAAGAAAAAAAAAATAATTTTATGAATCGGTGAAATATCATTTTTAAAATTTTTTATTTTTAATAAAATTTAAATTTTTAGATCATCAACCAACCCTATTTAATTTAAGAAAGATGAAACTAAGTCAACGGTAGTCAAAACCCTGAAAGTGACCCTCAAAAGCCCGGGCCCTAGATACCTAGACCAACTCCAAGACCGCAACATCACCACCCTTTCTCTTAAAATTTCTCATTATTTTTTATTTTTAAATAAATAAAGAAATCTCTTATTACAGACTAACCACCCCAGAGCACGATGCTCCGATACATCTTTCTATCTATAATTTGTACACACTTGAAGTCGGTGTCGCCGTGTCGGCTCTCTCCTTCTTCTTCTTCTTCATGATCTAATAACACCTTCTGAAATGAACCAAATTTGCATTTGCTAGAGTTTACATTTTTCCCTCACCAATTCTCCAAAAAAATGTCTACAAAGAGAGCCGGCACCGGCGCCGGTCTTCCGACCACCGCCACGACCGGCAGACTGAGCACCGGAAGCCGCACATCTTCCGTCGTGCCACGTGGCCGGCAGATCTACAAGACCTTCAACAACCTCAAGATCACCATCCTCTGCGGCTTCGTCACCATTCTCGTCCTCCGCGGCACCATCGGCGTCGGCAACCTCGGCGGCGGATCCTCCGACGTCAACTCCGAAAACCAGCGTATCATTGAGGAAACTAACCGGATCCTAGCGGAGATCCGGTCCGACGGCGAACCGGACGACGATCCGACCGATTCGTCCGAGTTTGCAAACCCTAACCCAAATGCAACGAAGACGACGAAACCGTATACTCTTGGCCCTAAGATTTCTAATTGGAATCAAGAAAGGAAGATCTGGTTAGATTCTCACCCTGAGTTCCCAACTTTTGTTAATGGAAAACCTAGAATTCTGCTTGTTACCGGATCTCCGCCGAATCCGTGCGATAACGCGATTGGCGATCATTATTTGTTGAAATCGATCAAGAACAAGATCGATTACTGCAGGCTTCACGGAATCGAGATCGTGTACAATCTCGCGCATCTCGATAAGGAGCTCGCCGGGTACTGGGCGAAGCTGCCGTTGATCCGACGGCTTATGCTGTCGCATCCGGAGGTGGAGTGGATCTGGTGGATGGACAGTGATGCGTTGTTTACGGATATGGTGTTTGAGATTCCGGTTTCCAAGTACAAGGATTACAATTTGGTTGTTCATGGATATCCGGATTTGATGTTTAATCAGAAGTCTTGGATCGCTTTGAATACTGGTAGCTTTTTGTTTAGGAATTGCCAGTGGTCTTTGGATTTGTTGGATGCTTGGGCCCCAATGGGGCCTAAAGGGCCGATACGCGATGAGGCCGGGAAGATCTTGACGGCGAATTTGAAGGGAAGGCCGGCATTTGAGGCGGACGATCAGTCTGCATTGATTTACTTGTTGATTTCAAAGAAGGATGAGTGGATGGATAAGGTGTTCCTTGAGAATTCTTATTATTTGCATGGGTACTGGGCTGGATTGGTGGATCGGTACGAGGAGATGATTGATAAGTATCATCCGGGATTCGGAGACGAGAGGTGGCCCTTTGTGACACATTTTGTGGGTTGCAAGCCCTGTGGGAGCTATGGGGATTACCCAGTTGAGAGGTGTTTGACTAGCATGGAGAGGGCATTTAATTTTGCGGATAATCAGGTTCTTAAGTTATATGGGTTTAGGCACAGGGGGTTGCTGAGTCCCAAGATTAAGCGGATAAGGAATGAGACGACGACTCCTCTGGAATATGTAGATCGGTTTGATATACGACGAGGAGGCAGTGGATCGAGAGACCATGAGTGAGTGAGTAAAATCTGCTTGCTTCCTTCTATGTGATAATTTTGAATGTAATGTAATTCTTAGTCAGTTCAGCTCAATTTCAACTTGATAGAAACTTAGAGCAAATGGGCTTTGTTTCTTCACTTCTTGTGATACTGCTTTTGATGAGAAAAACAAAAGTGGAATTCTTTTATCTTGTTGGATTTACAGTATTCTTCCTATCATGTTGGTATAATCCAAGAAGAAAATATTGTGCACTTTATTGATTGTACGCTAGGGTCTCTTTGTTTATCTTAGACCATTTACTGATTCTTTTTCTTCTTATGTTTATTCTTCGACTTGTCATTCAGTTTGTTTTTTTCAGTGCATCTCCAGTTGAAGTTATTGTTAGTTTGTTCTCTAAACTTAAAGATGAGCAATCAGAATTTTTAAATTGATCTTGGATTGTTAATAAAAGTTAGATTCTTTTCATTTTCTGATAAAAAAAGTTAGATTCTTTTCATGTGGCATGTAAGATGGCATGGCATCATCCAATGACTTACACATGGAACAACAGCAATGATTTGATGGTTAAATGAATTGGATCTATAGTGATCAAATTTTGGGAGTATTTGGTATCAGTGAAAGATATTATAGAAGTATAAAACTCATTATAAAAAAGTATAATTAATGTATAATTCTCGTTATTTCAATTATAAAAGTGATTATGTTTCCCTGGCAAGCCTCAGAAACATGCTAAGAAGGATTTGATATATTGTAGGTGTTGGGTTGTATGTTTTCAAAAATATCACACCGATCGGCCCAATGCAAATCCAAACCTATCTTGTTCGGTTCAAATTTATTGTGTTGATTAACAGTTTAGTTTGTAATTTTAGAAACCAATTACCTTCAGTTTGGTTGTTTTGTAAATTTAAATCCGATTACCTTCAGTTTGGGGTTTACTTGAAGCTACTCGATTGAACTGTGACCAACCTTGTTTTTTTCAATTTTTGCAACAACTTTGAACTGCTTGCACTGACAGGTTATACATTGCACTAACAATGAAAGTGAATTGTGCACAAGGTAATCCATTCTCTTTCTCATATGTCTGTACCATCTCTCATATTGGTTAGAAGGCGTTCTGAACCTTGAAGGAGAATCTATTTTCCCTTTCTGAGATTTCAAAAATCTTGTTCCCTTGATAGATGTTTATGGCGTTGGTGGGATCTATGTAAGATTGTTCTTTTGTTGCCCGTTTCATTTCTTCTTCAATAATATTTTCTTTGCTTATTATATAAAAAACACTGAAAGAGGACCGTCGATTTTCATGCTTAGTATCTATCCTCAAAAGATTTAGGTAGTGTTTGTTAACTCTTTCTAACGAATGTAATTTTTACTACTCTACTTTAAGATGAACCTCTATTTGTATTAGAGGTTATGCCCGTGCTTTAATTAGAGGTAGAAAAAATTAAAATATTTACCTAAAAATAATTCTTTCATTATCCTCTAGTGTTTTAAGAGGTTGCTAGTAAAGTATTTAACAAACACCACCTTAATGTCCTTTAGAAGTTGGAGCAGATTCAGTGGTCAATGTTTCTTCTTAGTCTCACTTGTATATGCTAGGTAAGTTCTTCAATTGCCTTCCATGTTGTAAACCCTAAAATTGTTTGTAAAATGCAATTTTTGATGAAACTCTAGAGCTATTTGGTGGTGGTTTGCTGCAGCTATTGTCCCTGCCCTTTTCAATGAAAATTGGACATTTTGGATTGCAGTAGTTTTCATGTGGTTTATGGATCTCTGTCAAGAAAATTTTATGTAGATGTAGTTTAGGTATTTGCGCCCCTCTTGGATGTCATTTCTTCTTATTGGACATGCTGCATTTGTTCTTTTGATAATTCCCATGTTGTACCGTTGGAACAATCTATGTGCTTATTGTTAGATTGCACATTTGATGGTCTTGGGACTTCTTGAGCCTTGTCTGTAGAGCTCGATACTAGCAGATGACATGTGGAGTACTAATGGGTGAGCTAGACTGGGGAAATACCAAGACTAATTTGGAGATCTTTATATGGAAGAGCAAGACATGTGTAGTTGATCCTAGACATTTAGTGCTCACGTCATTTTTATCATGGCTATTGTCATTGTTGCGGCTTTTGCTGTTATGTTATGAATGTTTAGGGTGGAAACATGCCTTTAGTCTGCAACTTGGTATTGGACCTACTGGTAGGATATCTGCTGTTACCAATCCTCTTTTCTCTTGTTTCATCCTTCTTATCAAGCTGAAGCGGAGTGCATAAACTAGATGATATTTTCTCTTTGAAGGTGAAGGGCCTGGTAGTGCTAGATTCCTAAATGTCCATTATGAATTCTTACTAGTTACTACAATGAATGATATAAATATGTAGTGAGAAATAGTTCATTTCATGTCAGGCAGGCCTCGGAACCAAAAACTCGGTGATTGTGTGGTAAAAATTTCAGTTCAGAGTTCCTTTTGTTCAGTAATGCATTTTGTGGGTCATGAACACCGGATGTTGTAATTTTCATTTTGTACTTGATCTGAATAACTTGCATCTTAGACATTGATTTGCTACTTTAGTGTCAACTCCTTGGCCAATACCTTTTTAGTCCTTTTAGCATTGCCCGTCCTTCATTAGTGCAAATTCCATTGAGAGTTCATTATTTACTGTAGGATGTAGAAACTGTTTGCTTTTGCATCCTATCTGCAGGCATCACTGAAAATTTTAAGCTTGAGTTTATATCTGAAACTTAATGGTAATGCCCTTTCTCAAGTGTTGAAAACATTTGTAGGATGGGATTAATCCATGACGGTGCCAACTCTAAGTTGGCATGGATGTGGCCATGTAGGCACGGAATAAACGTGAATTAAAACCATCTACCTTTACCTTCTCCGTCTTTTCATTTATTTTGTTTTTGCTACAACAACAGCTTAGAACTTGAGCAATTACAAGATAATAGGAGGCCCACCCCTTTATTCTATAATCTCGTTTGTTGTAAATATATTTGAATATTACCACTTAATATTTTATAACCCTTAAGTGATGAAAATAACTTTGTAATCTCTTCATATTCATTATATTGACTTTGTAACCAACATTTTATTTATATGTTGTAAATGTAATTTAACACCTTCATTATGACCATGAGCCTATATAAAGGGGTGTTTGAGTTGCAAACAATACACAAGATATACACAAATCTAGCTCAAGTTGCTAGATTAATGTGAAAATAAAATCTCTCCTATTTCTCTATTTCTTCTTTCAAGCACGTCTCCTTTTATATTTGATTATTTGTAATGGTTCTTTTATTTATTTTTCAACATGTTATCAATATGAAAGTTCTGAAAATTGAAGGAGATTATTTGTTTAAGTAGAAAAGGTATATTGGTTGTAAGATTATATATCTTATTTTTTTTATTTGATATTGAATTATTTGATATTGTCATTATTTTATATTTTGTTTAGCCTCAAGCTATATTATATTTTGATTCATATGACAAAAAACTGTGAAGAAAATATTTTATAGTTTAAAGCTATAAAGAAAAAAAATTATAGCCGAAAGCTAGACTGGGAAGATTATTATAGTTGATTGCATTTAAAGTTGTAACACCAACGAGATGTAAATATTGTGATATTTGATTCAAAAAATTTTATGATCAAATGCACCGAAGTTGCAAAATTAAAGTTATATGGAAAAAAAATGAAGAAGACATTATTTTACACCTTTAATACGCTCATGAAGTAGTAAAATAAAGAGTGTTGAAGTTTTCTCAAGAAAAAGGTTATGATGAAAAATTACATGTTGAAAAAAAAATTTGTGATGAAAAATCACGTATTGATGTATTTTCAAGAAAATGATTATAATGAAAAATTACTAAGTTTGTCTAGCTGATTGTATATCATTCTTGAATAAATGATTTTTTTTATTAATGATCATAAATAAAAAAATTAATTTACAAAGGTTATGATCATCATGAATGTGAAATTAATATGACTATGATCATGGATGTTAAAAATAAATATAACAAAGGCTATAATTATGGATAAGAAATGAATATCATAAAGATCATGAGAATAGATAAAAAAAAATGTCATGGTCCGGTAACAAAATTAATATGACAAAAGTCATAATTGAGATTATTACAGAAAAATTATGATGGTTATAATTTTTGAAAATATAATTATAATCATATATTTCAAGTATATTTATTATTCCATTAAAGTGGAATGATATAATTATTGCAACACAAAGAAAGTGAAAAGGTTTATGAAATAAATCAATAATTAAGTATAAAATGTTTGCATTATATATGAAATAAAAAGGTCATTGGTTGGATACATGTATCACCAAATAATTGATCTTTATTAAGCCTCAATAAAGAAAAATAGGTTGGAAAAAATTGTTGATGGCTCTTAAAGAGCAGTTAGTATATTGGCAAATGAAACAATATTTATAGTGGTAGTTAATGTCAAATTATGAGATCAATTGAATTATATTTTGATCGGGAATCATGGGTTTTTTGACACAAATATATTTATATTTTGACATAAATAGCCAAGTTTGAGATACCTCAATGATATTTTAACTAATGATATAGATGACTAAATTTTGGGAACCGTGCTTTAAATAATAACATAATTGGGCAATGTACAATGAAACAATTTTTTTGCCATTAGGTGGAGAAAAACTAATTTCAAAATAATGGCATATAAAATTTCTATGCAATATGAGCTAATATAAATTAGTTTCCCCACCATTATGAGAGAAAAGTCAAAACAAGTTTTTGACGTGCAAATTGCTAAAATACAAATATGAGGTTATATGAACAAGAGACTCAAAGGAGAAGTCGAAAATGAATTATAAGTATTCTCATAATCAATCGCATATGTGCAAAATAATGCAGATCAATTCATATGCATTATTTTGTTGATGAAGTCCTTGAAGGAGAAATTGTTTGTGTTACCATATGAATTGTTTATGCATTTGTAACGCTTGAAGCGTGATTGACCGGTCAAATAAAATCAAGGGACATAAAAAAAATATTTCTAAAGAGGAATAAAATATTAAAAAATAAATATCTTATGAAGATGTATGGATTGATAATTAAATATTTCTCTAATAGAAAAAAAATATTTAATGAAGAAACATATATAATTATCTCTTCATTTGATAAATATGTATTTCATGAAGAAGAATAAATTGAATTAGAAATCCAAACACTAGTGTAAGATATGTTGGATATAAATGAATATTTCTATGAAAACATTTAAAGAAATAAATGGATTGGATGATGATATATATAGAAAATTCTTTAAAGATTTAAAATGCTCGAAGCAAATGATTTAGAATATGATTTTTGGAAGATTCAAAGTTGTTTGAATCAAAATTACGTAGTAGCGTAGTACATTGATATTTATATCATGTATACATAGCTTTAGTAAGTATTTGTGATCATATACATATTATAAAAAAAAATTATTGATTTGTATTTATAA
The DNA here is from genome assembly GCA_035771175.1 of Paratinospora sagittata. Taxonomy (NCBI): domain Eukaryota; kingdom Viridiplantae; phylum Streptophyta; class Magnoliopsida; order Ranunculales; family Menispermaceae; genus Paratinospora; species Paratinospora sagittata. The sequence continues at coordinate 10,742,507 of CM069602.1, read as the reverse complement.
GGGCATATGTTGATTAGAAATTTTGGAGAATTTATTACTATGTCTTTAAAAGGAAAATATGCAATTAAGTTTAGAGAAAGAAAAAAAAATTATTTGCAAATGAATTATTTTTCAATGAAATTTTTATCCCTTTAAGTAATTAGTAAAATAAAGGATTAAAAGAAATTAACTTTATATACATGGATAAAACATATCCATTGAGTTCTTTAATGGTTAATCACTTAAAATGAATGAAGATTTTTTTCCTCATTATGAATATGATAGAAAATTATTTGGTTTTGAAGTATCAAGAGATCACGTTAGTTGCTATTAGGGAGGGACAAAACAATCAGGCACGTCAATCGAGTCAAAACGATTTGATTGAAAAATAACCAATGAGTCACGGAGAACCTAAAATCTAAATTTCAAAAACTTAAAACTTCTGCTATAAAAATCCAAACTTTCAAAACCCAAACTCTAAAAATCCCTTATATTTATATATATATATATATATAATACCAGGCCCCTTGGTCTGCACTGTACTAGATTTAAAATTTCAAATTTGTTCAGTATAGTTCTTTTATTTTTCCATTTTGTCTTAAACACTGGTAATTTTGTTTTGTAACCTAGATTTGAAATCAACTAAATTGAAGGGGCAGCATGGTACGGTAACTTCGCTGAAAAAGCGCGCTGCTAATTATTTGTCATATGCAATTGAATAATGAAGTATTGTAGTTTACATTACAGCATCTCAATCACTTTAACATTCAATAATTAAGTGAAATAAGTTGGTCTAAACTTGGTTGAGTTTAGGAAAAGGAAAACATTGCTCAAATAATTATACCATTCTTAACTATTTTAATTCGTATTATTTTAAGACCAGGATCACTCAAGCACAGAATTCCATTTCGTGAATCCTTCTTCTTCTTTTTTGTTTTAATGTTAAGCTTGCAAGAGCTACTTCTTGCATTCTGTAGGATAATTTTCAACCCTAATTTATCTCAATAAAGGAATTTCTGCCCATGAATGATAGTTGCAAGCACGGTAGAAAGCATGCTTAAATTGGACCTACTGCACAAGTAAGATATACATGTAAAAGGGCATGAGACTCCTATCGCTGCAGGGTCTAGGTCTATAGAAAAGGCAATGAATGCAACCTTACCTCCACAATGGAGTAGTTGTTTTAGATTAGAACATGTGATCTCTAAGACATAATGGGACAACCTCAATCATTACACCAAAGCCCGCCCTTTGACTAAGAAATACATGTGACCTTTAAAATATAAAACTCGTATATGCATGGTTTCATGGAATGGTACTGAAACTACAAAGATGTGATTGTTCCAGAGTAGAGAATACTCAGTATCTTTTCTTGGAGGGAAATGTAATGCAAGATTCATCAGCTGCTCCTTAATACCGGAACTTTGCGTCTGGTAGATAGTATTTCATTCAGTCTTGTGACTTGGTCCAAGAGTTGGCTAATTTTCTGCAAATTAGTAATTGACATTTATGTAGGCATGATTTCATAATACAAGAGATGAAGAATAAAATTAAATTAGCCCATGCTTGAAATATTCATCATCATCATCATCATCATCATAATTTTATTCCAACAATATAAGAATGAAACCATGTTTTTAATTGAACTCTACTTAAAGCCACGATCAATCCAAATGGCTGCAGAACTTCCCTCAGCATCGAGTCTATACATCCTTTCAGTCTTCTTACATTGTTGGCTAATACAAAGCTTTCGACAGACCATAAACTAAAGTCAAACTCTTTTCAGTTAGGACCTTGAGATCTATATCTAAACTGCAGTAAATTTGGTGAATTGAGACAGAATCATCCAAAGCCACAGGCAATTCCTAATATTTAGAGGGTAACCATGAACACCAAAGCCCTTCCCAATTTATTGTATCTCAAGCCATAACTCTGGCCATAACATTCATAATCTTGCATATTTATATCTATTCTGATCTCTATATTCATGTTAAGTTTCACTTCATCTTGCTCTTTCAGAGCATCTAACTAGATAGCAAACAGCTCTAAAGCTGTTAAATCATCATGGTAAAAGCCCAAAGAATTAGCTCAAAGCCCTCAACTTTCACTAGAACTTCCTCTTCTAATGTTGGACTATCAGTATCTGACCTCAGTTTTGAAGCACAAAAAAATGACTATATTTTCAACTTCAATAAGGAATCAAATGGGTACCCTGGACCTAACAAAGAGTCCGGTGGCAAAACAAGATCACTGTAGCTGACCCCAGAAAGGTGGGATAGGGCCAAAATCAGAGAAATATGCTGTATAAGATTTCCTCACATTAACCAGTTTGCATAAATTGCAAAGTTGTAATCAGTTCCTTCTTGTGGCAGCAGACCCACCTACCTTATCCTATTGTAAGAGGCATTTCATCAAACATTTAGAGCTCAATTTCAAATGGGCATCAATACCATAAAACAAGGCTTCATTTTAAAAAGCAAAAACCACGTTTACCTCATTTTGCTCCCGCAGCAATAGAATCAAACGATCTCCCTTCTCTTGCCTCAATCTTCGACGCCATCTCTGCCACCGCAGGTACCACAACGACGTCAACAACGCCGCAGCGATGCCGGTGGCAGCGGAAAACGCCCAATTCGGCCCTCTCCGAGACCGCACCAATGAACCAATGTAGAAGAGCTTGGAACCCAGCATCTCAAACCCTAGTCTCAACCGATTAATCAACATGCCACCCAGTATTTGGAACCGGGAATTGAACAATGGGACCAATGCCCTTCTCGAATCAATATGAAATGGTGAAGATGGTGGGTCCTCATCTGGCTCATCATCTGGGCCTTCTTCTTCTTCTTTTTCTTCTTCACCACCATGATCTTGTTGCTGTTGCTGTTGTTGGAGGGAGATGTGGAGGTTTTCATGGTTGGAAGGAGGGAAAATGGAGAAATCATCATCATCATCATCATTATCATTGTTAGTATAATGTTGGGTGTCCAAAACTTCCCACCTTATGTGGGATTGGACAAGTGAATTGGGTGGGACCTGTTCCCAATCTCTCGGAACTTGAGACCTTTCTTCTGCTTCTGCTTCTTCTTCTTCTTCTTTGTTCTTCTCCATTTCATTTCTTGCTTTTTTCAGCTCTGTTTTCTCACTTATACCACCTCTAACGAAGAGAAACTGTCTTCAGTTTCAGGTAGTTTCTTCGTACAATTCATCTCAGGTTTATTTATTTATTTATTTATGTTACCTCCCTTTTGTTAACTTGATTCCTCAAGGACTCCCTAGACATATTATAATAATCAGTCACCTCCCTAGGCTCTTGACCTTGTAATATATCCTTTGTATTAACTTTTTTTTTTTTTTTTTTCATTTCCAAGATTGCAAATTACAAGGCTTATTATATTTAGCTCAACTTTGTCTTTTTTTTTTTTTTGGTAATTCAGGTAATGTCGAACATGTGAATCCACATTCTGTACGTCATTCGATCAAAAATATTAAGTTGACTTTTAAATTATAAGTTAGTAACAATATCTTAACCCCAACTTCGTGTCATAGTTGATTTGGTTAAATTTTGCATTGGCTCCTAACTACCCAACATAACTCTCCTTATTGATTTGGCCTTGAAACTGGATATGTTTAAAGATATATGCAAATATACTGAGCTAATTAAATCTTTATATATAATAATTATGTAAAAGATGACACAGGAAATTTTCCTTTTGGACTCACCCAATGAAATTGCTTTATTTTTTTTGCCACAAAAGAAATTTATGGATTAATCACTGATAAAAATTCTTCATTGGTTCGATTACAGCTAATTTTTTTATTTTTATTTTTTATGTGCGAGTGAGTAAAGAGGGCATGTTAGAGTGTATTTCTAATTTATATAATTAAGGTAGGAGGTCATTAACTAGATTTTTTTATTTATTTAAAAAAAACTTTCTATTTTAATTGATTCACATTTGATTCGCAAATGCCTCATCCATAAATACACCGCCAAACTCCAACCCAATAAACAACAACAGAAAATAGGCCGATCAAATCGTCTTCTTTTCTTCTCCATATTATCTCTTCTTAAAGAATTTTTTTTTTTTTTTTTTTTTTGTAAGATTTTCAAAGATATTTTGATGAGTTAGTTGACATTTTGGGGTAGAAGACTAAAAAAAAATCTCTGCTCTTTGCTCCTTCGTGTAACAAAAGCTGATCAATGGAAAGTCCATTTCTAAACCCATTAATCCATAACAGAGTGATGACCCACAAATTATACAAATTTTTAGTGTGCAGAATACCCTTGTCGAAGTAGCCGCCTTTAGGGGTAAGAACCTTTGTGTGCTACGTATTTATAAAACCATTGCCTTTTATGACTCAAATCTACGACTTGTTCAATATCTTTTAATACTGGCAACCATCTGTGTTAACACTTCATTGACCCAATAATCTACAATATAGTGATGACCCACCAAATGTACAAATTTCTAGCGTGCAGAATACCCATGTCGAAGTAGCCATCTTCAATCTTTGTAAGTGCCTTTGTGCTACATATTTATAAAACTATTGTCTTTTATAACCTACAACTTGTTCAATATCCTTCGACACTAGCGACCTTAACACTTTATTGGCACGAGAACATAATATTAAGTAAAATATAAAATATGATAACAATATTGATCTTATTAATATTTTATTCACTAAATGTTTAGAACGAATGATATCAGACTGAGACATTAATATTTTATTTACTAGGTGTTTGTAACGAATGAGATGAGTGTGAGATTAACAAGCAGCAACATCACACAAGATAGTAAAATTTGTCTTGTGTGTTGTGTCTTGCCGTGAATTGTAGTGCACGGAGAGGCACAAGTTGTGCACCAAGTAATATTTAACTTTTTTTTGGTGTTTGATGGTTGGAAGCAGACGGCTTAGACGCTTCCTTTTGTTGGGACGGTTGCCGAATCCAATATCCTATCATCTCCTCGTGGAAATCTGGATTACAAAAGTAAATAGGCTCGGAGACATCCCATAACTAAATAAGTTCATATTATATGTGTATATATGTTGTCAAGATTGAGAATCTCTTCCTTAGAGTACATTTTGCCAATAGTTCCATGAATATTTAGAGAACGTATAAACGTAAATGCTGATCACTCTCCTAAATGCCACAAGAGAGAAGACGGGCACATAAGCCCTATATTGAAAAGTGTACAAAGGTTTGACGACAAAAGGACATATCTCTCGTATCAAGAGCTATAAGTCCATAACAAATTTATATTGTCGATGATAGCTTGACATGTACTGTTAGGCCTTTACGTAATAACTATAACTTATGAATTGAATCAGGGTCTTAATTTTGTAAGAAATCTTAAAATTCAAGTTTCACTTTTAATATTTGCATGGTCCTTATAATTGATATTTCTCATTTTTTATCTCTCTTCTGGCTTTTCACGTGTAGAATGAAGCTGCACGTAAAAAGGAGTGACACTTGACAATAATTTGATATACATTATTAAACCTTTATATAATAATTATAATTTTTAATTTTTTTAAGTTAAGTAATTTTTTAACATATATAATATCAACAATTATAACTGTTCTATTTATTATACTAATGAGATGATTTAACCTTTTCTACCTATGAAAAGGGATGACGACAATACAAATTTTTTAACATTAATTGTTTTAAAAAAAATGTAAAAACATTCATAGAAACAATGTGAAGTTTAAATTTAAGTAATTACTTGATCTTAAAGCCCCATTTATTTATGTTGTCTCAAAACTAAGATATAATCTAAATTCTTATGTTTTATTTTAAAATTCATTCTAAGGTTTGGGCCAATAATTTTTCTTTAGATATTTATGCGTTCCTTTCTATTCCCTAAAAAAATAAATAAAAAATATTATTTCTTTTTTATAAATATTTTGTATTTCTTAAATATTTCTCAAACAACAATAAAAAAAAAAGTCAAAAGATACCCTAAAATATCTATATAGTTGAGTTTCTGAATAAATAAATTTCTTAAGGTCACGTTTGGTTTATAATTTAGATATAATTTTTTATATTTAAATATTAAAATATAAAAAAATTATTTGATTAAAATAAATTTAAAAATAATTTTTTATTTTAATAAAATAAAATAAAATATTTTTATGAAATAATGAAACATTATTTTTTAAATTTGTTATTTTTTAATTAAATCTAAAATTTTAAATCATCACCTAAACACAGCCTAAAATATCTATATAGTTGAGTTTTATTACCTTTAGTACTAAAATTAAATCTTCAAAACTTCTTTGGCACTCGTTAACCATGTAAATTATACACAAGCTTTAAATAATTATTACCAAAATTACAGATAAAAGCTTCAATAAATTGACTAAAAGATACTGATGAACTAGTCGGCTGACAGCGACTTTGCTGACTTACTGTTTCCCAACAGGCCGATCCTCTGTAACTCAATCTCATTCCAATTTTCCTCTTCTACCGCTCTGCAACGCCCACATGGCACTTCAACAGTTTTAATACTTAGATGTCAGCTTAATCCCTGTAACACTCACCACAGAGAATCCATTCCGAGCAAATAGAGCCGTTTCTTCACGAAACCTTCCGCCAATAAAAGTTAAAAAAGAAAAAAAAAAAATATTAAAAGAAAGTTCTTCGCTGACTTAAGCTGAAATGATGAAAATGATAATTTATTTAATAAATAAATGAATTAAAAAAAAGAAAAAAAAAAAGGTTCATTTAAAGCTGGGAATCGCTCCCACAAAAAAAAAACGAGAGCGAACACGTATCTGAATTTCGTCCATGTAAAAATGGTGGATACAGATACAGCACACCAGACGACGGGTTTCAGATCATCGAGTTTCTTGTTCAGTTCTCTCTTTCACTTCTCGATTCTCCGTTAGGGTTTTTCTGCATTTCAATTTCGTTCTCAGTTTCCGATCTCTTATCGGATGGCTCACAGAGCTTCTGGTTCTTCTGGAGGTGGTGAGAGCTCCTCCAACGGGTTTGATGACATCGATGACTTTTCATGGGTGAGGTTTTTTCACTATGGTTGTTTTTGGTTTTGTTTTGTTTGAAAAATACCTGTTTGTGTTGGTGAACTGAATGATGGAAAGTTTGGGATGTTAGGATTATCAAGCGACGTCGAGTTTGCCGTGGGAGCGAGTTAATCAGGTTTTCGAGTTAATGCAGAAGGGGAATCGAGCTTTTCAGGAGAATCGGATTGAAGAGGTTCTCTTCTGAAGATTTTTTTCGGAGCTCTGTTGGAGCTCGATTGTTCTATCTTTTTTTTTTTTTTTTTTTCTTTTTCTTTTTTCTTTTGTGGATGTTTGATTGATTTGGAGTTTCTTGGTGTTCTTGTTTTTGTCGATTTCTTGAATTCATTCGTTATGAAAATCGATTTGAAAAAGCGTTTCTCTTTTTCGTAATTCAGTTGTTACTTTGAGCACAATGCTGCTAGTGAGGGACTTTAACCTAAAAATTGGAATTACTGAATGAAAAGTAGAAAACTAATACTCATATGTTGCATTTAACACGAAAAACTGTAATATTTCTAGTTCTGCTAATTTTCTGGAAAAGGTATAGATGATAAGTGACACTAGCTATGAGATTCTGTAAAAGCTCAAACATGAACTAGCTGGTCCTGTAGGCCAGGTCAGTGCTTGTGTGTATTAAGTTAGATATATGTTTGGAGGTCAGCAGTGGAGCACTACTCATAGGCATTCTGGGAATGAATTACTGCTTCAGATGGACCCTATTACTTACCTGAAGGTAGGATTTCATCTAGTGATCACTTGACTTCTTTTGATAGAAAAATTAACTATTGGGAGGATGAGATACATTATCTTTTTGGCATTTAAGAATGGAACACTCCGTCTGCTTGATTCTTAACTTGTGCTATGACATGGTAGGTACCATTTAAAACTTCTGCAGTGTTTTGGGGGTTTTTCAGATTATGATATGTGTACAGATAGTAGGATCATAGTAGCAATGGCACCGTATTTTCTCCTACAGAAATTGTTTTGAGAATTCTATCTTCTCATGAGGTGGTCATGCAGCTGCAATTTCATATTTTGGCAGCATTTGGAGATACTTATTTACCATGTGAAATCAGTCTATGCGTCACTCTATGCAATTTTAGCGTTGAGATTTATCCATCCATTCAAAAAATCTTATTGTGCCTTCAATACTTATTTAATTCAAGGAATTGTAAAAGAGATGATGGGATTTGTGTTAGAGACAAAAAATTCTTTTAGTGTTCTAGAACCTTTCACCATCTTTAGAAATGATAAGACTGAGAATTTCACACTTTTGGTTGCCTTCTGCTTTAGCTCATCTATGGCCTTGTGTACGAGCTGATTTTATCAAGCAATTGAAGAATAAAATCCTTCTCAATGATTTTTCTGCTCCACCCTGTTTATGTGTTATGTACAGGTCTAAATCTCATTAAGCAATTGAAGATTAATAGTGATCTCAATGATTTTCTGATATTCATGTACTCTTCTTTGTGAATAATGCGAAAATGAGAGAAGGACAAAGAAAACAATGCTAGCACTTCTACTTATATGAAAATGAATACAAAAAAGAGAATAAAGAAAGCTTATATAGCATACAAATAAAATTACTAGACTATCTTTTTCTATGAGCTAATACAATAATTACATAAATACTCTCATATTTTCAAGTCAATATTCAATGATGTAGACTTGCTTCTAGTACCAGTTGACTGATATTGCCCCGCCAAAGAAAAATAAAATGGAAGAAAAGCCTCGGAAATAGGTGATTACTACATATGTGACCATCTCAAATGCTAAATTAGATGTTCGGAGAGATATTTTATAATCTAAAGGTTTTAAGGTTGGTAGGATTACAATGAATTTATTAAATATTATTTTAGTGGATGTAGTAATATTAGTGGAGAGATGGTGAATATTGAAAACCAAGAGATATGAAAGAGTGAAAACTATTGCTATTTGGGCTCAATTATTCATCAAAAAGGAGAAATAAGAGATGATGTGAATCATAAAATTAAAGCAGTATAGGTTTAAGGTCACTTTAACCGTTTAATAGAGTACTTCTGATAATATTGTATGATTGACGCATTTCATTGAAGTTGAAAAAGAATTTATAAGACCAAGTCATGCTTTATGGAATAGAATGTTGGGTGTAAAGAAATAGGACATTATTAAACTTAAGTGTAATTGGAATGTGAATACTAAGATAAATATGTGGTAAAACATTTAAAGATAAAATTAGAAATGAAATATACTTGAGAGATGATAATCGCCTCAATTTTAGATAGAATTAGAGAGAATCAGTTAAGATGGTTTGGAATTTGGATAGATAAAGTGAAGGTCATTAGATGCACAATTAAGAATGATGACCTATTGTCGATTAACAGTAATGATAGAGACAGAGAAAGACCTAAAACTAAAACACTTTGTTGGGATAATCAAGAAATATATATTTACTTGTAATGCATTTGCGGAATGGATTCATGTAGTTGGCCTCATATAGTTGAAAAAGGCTTTGTTGAGTTAACTTTTGTTGAGCTATATATGACATTGAGCTCAAGCTTCATTTAGGACACTAAAAGCAAATTATTTTGAACCAACAAAAATGTCATTGCTAGGTAATTTTTGTTGGCTTATTTAGTTTGAGATTTTATCAATAATAAGTTGATGAGTTAGCTCAGGTCCAATTACAGTAGTGCGTATAATTTTGTGACTTATTGAAAAACCAAGAAGAATGAACATCTATTTGTAAATATTAGAGGTTTACTTAATGCACAACTATTTGTGAAGATTAGAGGTCTACTTGTTGAGTAAGTAGGAATACTTTATATTACTCAGAGATTTTTCATTATTTTGGTTCTACATGGTTTCACTCTTCTATATTTTGCACTTCTTAACATCTTCTCTTGCATTTCATATTCTTTTGTGATATAGGATAGTACAAGGACACCTTACAAGCAGTGTAACTCTTAAAGAAGTTAGTAAGAGAGCTGACATATACATACATGTACACACACACACACACACACTCATATATTTGAATGAACATCAACAGAACTTCTTTCCAAATTGCTTATGGATATGTGCTATAAATTTGTGAAAGTCAATCAACTTGATGATTCTTCTTATCAGGCGATAACTTGTTATTGCAAAGCTCATAACTTCAAACCTGGTGATCCAATAATTCTCAACAATAGAAGTGTTGCTTTTAGCAGGTAAAGTTTCTTCCGTAATTGTCTTTTTTGTTACCAATGCACTTTTTTTTTTGACAATAAACATAAATAGTTGATTGAAAATTAATATTTGTACAACCTAGATTGCAGTAAGGACAAGCAGTCCTTTATCTATTATGATATACAATCGAAAATAGGTCCCCAACCCCTTAACAATTCACCCAGCCCATAACCTTTCGAAAGTTTACTTGCACTAACCCATAAAAAGATGTTAAGAAAAAAGAATGCTCCCAAACCCCAATCTCATCTCTTTCTTGATCTTCAAAAATACATGTATTCCTTTCCTTCCAAACTGACCAAACGACAACAACAATAGCCACCTCCAATAGTCAATTAGCTTGCCGGAGCAGGGTCCCTCTACTGTAAACTCCCACAGATTTGCTTCATTTTGAAGTATCTCCCACTATAATATGGTCCTTCTACCAATGCACTTTTATTTGCAAATTTGATTTTCTTTGTGAGATCAGATTATTGAATTATGTCTTGTGGAAGATGGATTTTTCTTTTTCATCTTTAAGGCTCAAAAAAGTTAATGTATCTTGTCATGGCCTAATGTCTTTTATTACCAGGATTAGCCAATCTCTGAAAAACAGATCAGCATCAGATTCTGAATATCAACCAGTGAATGGGCTAGACCCTACAACTCATGCTGAAGTATGCCTTGTAGCATTTTTCTTGCTCCTGTACTAAATAAAACACTTTTTCATTTTCCTTTACATGATCGTTAATGAATGCTATTTTTTATTTTGTTAATCATCATTTTAGCTTGCACTGAAGGATGCTGAGAAGGTGATGAATGTTCGAAGTAATTCAGCAAAATCTTATTATCTCAAGTCCAATGCTCTAATGTTGGTAAGTATGTTGTTATTTATTTATTTATTTTTTAACTTTAGAGCATGTCTTTGATATTTTTGCTCTTGATCTTGTTTTCACCCCAAGATTGCTATCCTCCCAAAAGAAGAATTCAAAAAAAGCTGCATTGGTGCGCCATAATTCATGGAGGCCTTTAAAAGAAAAGAATGTGGACTCTTTCTTTTTTAGTGATTTTCATGTCAATAAATATTACTATGAAATCCTTTTTCTTTTTCTCTATTTCATAAGAATAAAGTTGCACTCATACACTCTTAAGACAGCTTACATTGGTGCCCTTGGGACTAGTGCCAGTTGTGTTTTGGTGTAGTTACATTACATCCCTACTCATCACCTGAAGATGGAAATGTATCTTGTATATGAGCAACTGGGGCCCAACGTTCCCCTCTATTACTCTTTTTTACCTAAGTGTATGTATCTCATATTCTCTAAAGTAGTATGTGGAATTTTATGTTATGGTGTATCTTTGGAACTTTGATGGAAAGTTTGATTTGTGGGCTAGGGAATGCGCCAACTGTTTACTTGTCAGGGTGCCTTTTGTTTTTGTTGAATGCACTCTGGCATTGTTTGTCTGTTTTTCCACTGCAGTTTGAATGCTTCAAGCATTTTGTTTCTAAGAACAGAACTTGTGTTTTTCCCATGTCCTTGAATATTTGTAGTGGCTAATGGTCGTTGAATGTTAGAAATTCTCCTATCGAAGTTGTGTATGTTCTTCTCTACCTCATATATTTGCCTTTAACAAAGTATGAAGAGGCTTTGTATTACCTGAAACTTTGTAGTTTTGATAGATGATGATGATGATGATGGTGATGAATCTCTCTCTCTCTCTCTCTCTCCCTCTCTCTCCCTCTATCTATCTATCTACACACACACACACACACACACACACACACACACAACATCTTCATACCTTGCCGATATACATATATAGACTTTTGGGAAGGTATGAAGATGCTGTGTGTGTGTGTGTGTGTTCATAACCTATGACAATCTGTAAGGTGCAGTCATGCATTATTTTATTTAGATGCTTCTGAGATAGGTATGATCATCTTTTGATTAATTTGTAATTTACCTTTTTTTCTGTTGTTTCACAGCTAGAGCGATATGATGAGGCACGCGAAACTCTTCTTTTGGGACTGCAAGTTGATCCCCTTAGGTAACACCCAGATATGCTTTATAATTTTTGAATCTTAATTGCATTGCTTTAGTTGGTTTCCCTGGAAATATAGTATCCTTATGTAAGTCTTAAACATTAATGTTTTGTCCCACAAAAATGCAGTAATTCCCTTCAGGTTTTACTTCGGAATTTGGAAACAAAGATGGCTAATTTGGTCAGAAGGAAACACGAGAAATTACAACGTACTGATGAATTTGATTGCACACTTTGTTTGAAGTTGCTATATGAGCCTATAACAACTCCTTGTGGGCATTCATTTTGCCGTGCATGTCTGTTTCAGTCTATGGACCATGGTAATCTTTTGCCAATTGAAAATAACCATTTGATTGCTTTTCTTTCATCTGACAAACACATATTATCAGGAAATAAATGTCCTATGTGCCGTACTGTGCTCTTTATCAGTCCCAGGAGATACTCAATTAGGTAAGACTATTGTTTAATTTTGTTAATTCAATATGGAAATATGTGTCACTAGAATCTGATGGAAAAATTAGTTCTTCTACCTGTACCATATGTAAGAGATGTAGCTGGATTTGGAACAATCGTACCTGGGTGAAAATTCATCATTTTGTGATCCTTATCATATGACTTTTGAACTTTTTCTGCTGCCCTGATTACTGTGTTATCTATAATCAAAGAATAATGCAGCAGAGAGTTCAGAACATCTGATAAGTTCATCTTTAAACTAGTAAGCATCAATCATACAGAAGGACCTAAGGGTGGTGGTGCTCATAGTCACACATGCAGACCTTGCATATGATATGTGCAGATAGATGACAACTTTTCATGTCTCTGTCCTGACTCCCATGAGCCCCTTGTATTTAATGCTTTTATTTATTTATTTATTTTAATGTTTTTCAACGATCCAACCATTGTAGTTTTTAGTTCTATTTCTTGCTTGGATTTCATCAGTGTGACATTGAAGAACATAATACAAAAGAACTTTCCAGAGGAGTATGCTGAACGGAAGTCAGAGCATGATAGTTTGGCAAACTTAGGTGCTGATTTGATGCCTCTTTTTGTCATGGATGTTGTCCTGCCATGCCAGAAGGTGTCTCTCAATATATTTGAGCCTCGCTACCGACTTATGGTGAGTTAGTTATTGCTTCATAACTGTTTGCATAAATGCATAGTGAGCTTTTATGTGTATTATATAATAAGAAACATGGTTCACTTGTTTTGGAGTGGACTTAAATATGATCTTGACATGACATGGTCTTATAACTAGAAGATGGCATGTGAACGCAGATGAACATCGGCATGCTTCAACTATGGTCTTGACATGATATGGTGTTTATATTGCCCGGTAGCATGTGAATGCAGTTGAGCAATTGATGTCTCTGGAAATGACCATCACCCTAGAATGTGCTTGATACCTCAAGCATGGAGGATTTAGAATAATGTTGATAAAATCTTAAATTGAAAGATTTAGGTTGTTATATTGATAACTGTTTGAGACTGTACTTGTTTTGGAGTGGACTTAAATATGATCTTGACATGACATGGTCTTATAACTAGAAGATGGCATGTGAACGCAGATGAACATCGGCATGCTTCAACTATGGTCTTGACATGGTATGGTGTTTATATTGCCCGGTGGCATGTGAATGCAGTTGAGCAATTGATGTCTCTGGAAATGACCATCACCCTAGAATGTGCTTGATACCTCAAGCATGGAGGTTTTAGAATAATGTTGATAAAATCTTAAATTGAAAGATTTAGGTTGTTATATTGATAACTGTTTGAGACTGTGGCTCATCCAACTTGTTGGCAGTCTGATTGATGAACTTGTGGGATGAACTTGTGGATAGCCTATCTTTTCTAAAGAACAAGTTAAATGTCTGCTGCTATATGCAGGTTTGCCCTTTAAAGTTATTTTCTTGTCAGTGATAGTGGTTTTGTAAATAGAGATGGTTTTTTTTTTCAAGATTAAATTTAATAATTTACCCCATTATTAAGTCTATGATGAATGAGTTTCCTACTGGTAACCTGGAGATAATTTCCAAAGCTTTTGTATCATCTTATATTTAATGTTGCTTATGTGGATAAGCTCTTAGTTATACAATATATCACTTTGATTATAGGAAGTAATTTGTAGTCTCCTAGCTTCATATTAATTCTGCAAGATACAGCTTCAAGTCATGCAATTGAAGAACCTGACTTTCTAGGTATGGTCCCAAATGTGCTGGTTTTGGTAATGGGAGGGGGATAGAGAATCAAGATAGCGTCAATCGAAGTTGTTGGTTTTCAAGTATACTCAGAAAGAATTCACAGTTTCTTTTGAAAAAAACCAAGTAATATGCTATGAAATTTTAGTGTTTGCTCGGTATACATTTTTAGGCTTCTACTTGGCACCATGCTTCTTTATCTGATGTGTATTAAGCTTATGATCTCTCTCTAGATTCAAATATTGAAGCCTTTTTGCAAACTTTATATATATATATTACTTTGTCCCCATTCATTTGTTTGGGATTGGTATAAATTGTATTGGTACTTAGCAACTAGCTTGTAGGTTCAGTGGTTTTTGACATGCTAAAAGAAAAGGAATTGCTGATAAGATCATTTTCTTTTCTTTTCTTTTCTTTCTTTCTCTTATTCTTTCTTTTTGTTTTTCTTCGGAGGAAGCGGATTCATGTAGATGACCCCATATAGTTGAAAAAGGCTTCGTTGAGTTGAGTTGAGTTGTTGTCTAGGCAATGCAGGGCATTTTTAGACTGATTCACCTTAGCAATTAGCAAGGCAAACAATAAGGAGGAGGTCTCTAAAATTTTAAAACATTTTGTCTTATTTAAAATTGCTTCCAAGCTTATTATCATTTCAGAGTAAGTTTTAGAAGGGTATAAAAGTAACATGGTGGATCCATTAACCCTATTTTCTCTTCTCAAACCTAATCTAAAAAATTAAAAACCTTAAAAGTAAGATTGATTTGGTAGAACAGCGTAAATTGCTGCATTTGCAGCTGTGTTAATTTTTTGTTATTAGGTTCTTAAGTTATATTATTCCTTTTACTAGATTGTTAACTCTAACGTCCTCCTAGTGTGTGTTGTATTTAGTCTACGTCACTGTGTGAAGTTTGTATTTTGTCGATAATTTAATGTTTTTGCAATCATATGGAATGATATGTCTATAAAGTTTGAACTCTCTTTTTCATGTTCTCTCCGGTCAACCCAACCTCCACAATTTTGATTCCTTTACTTTCCTTGGAAGACCAAATTCCCGGTTGAAGTCAAGGTCTGTGATTGGGTGTGCTTACTCGTGATAGACATGATGTTTTTGATATTTTTCGAAGGAGATTGTCCTTTTGTAGATCTCCAGATTAGTGTGTCCTCTTCAAAGAAGATGATCATCCCTTCCTTGGTTATCCTTTTACCTTGCCCTTCGAAATTGGGTCATTAAAGAGACTAATAGGAACTCGGTAACTACAAGAAGGTGCATGAGTGTTGTTCCTTCAAGCTTTTGTAAGGAGATTGACACACTTCGCAATATTTAGTGCTCCTTTGAGGATCTTTATGGATCCTACTAATGTGGCGGATTGTGTCTTGGATCAAATAAAATTTAAGCATCCTCCCTGTTGACTTTGGAGAAATCTTTTAATTGCTTCACTCTTTCAAATTTAATTAGAGGATGGAACATTCTTTTCTAGACTTCTTATGTACTTTCCTTTGAGGATTGGTTGTCCTCTTTCCTTGTATTTCCTCTTGGTTTGAATGATATAGTCTCTTTCTTGTAAAAAAAAAGTTTGAAGCTAGGTATAAAAGAACGTGAGGCGTAATTGAGACAATTTGTCTTTATTAGGCAAAGTGGAAGCCTTGAAGTGGTATGAGGCAAAAGCCTCACAATTTTAATATATATGTGAAGAAACATCTAATAAGCAAAAAGTGAACTAGTTTTGTGTATGTATGGAAAACTCGATTGATTTCTCTTAATCTATTTATTGTTTTAATTGTCATTAGCATCATTAAGAACTAAATGAGCACATATCATATGGCAAGCTTTCTGAATTTTGAGTTTAAACTATTAGAAGGATAAACAAATAGGAAGTTACTGATCAATTGTAGAGATATTAGGTCTTTGACACTTTTCACCACTTTTTAGTTAATGCAAGTTGCACATAGAATAATTTGTTAAAAGTTTTTAAATTACTTGGTTAGTTTTTGTAAAATTGTTAATAAACTTAAAGATATATTACTATTGGGGATTAGACTAAGCAAAAGGGCATATCCTAATGTCGACTTAGCCCTTGCTAGAGTAGCTTGGAAGAAGTTGATTCATGTGGCTGACCTCATGTAGTTGAAAAAAGCTTAGTCGAGTTGAGTTGTGTCTATATTATTATTAGGGAGCCTTTTCTAAGATGGCCTTGGGCCATTTAACAATAAAAGCTTTAATTTATCTCAAATGAAAGAGAATAAATTCTTAAAAACTAAAATGAATAGTTATAATAATCCAAATGCCTAGACGGTCTTGGCGAGATTGTCGCCTTGGGTGTCGCAGGCTAAATGCGACTCTAGGATGTAAGTCCTGCGTTCGGCCGCCGATTGAGTCTCTTGATTTCTCCCGGGTCTTGGCCTTGGGTTGGGCGTGTGACCCACTTGCTGGATTAGTCGGGAGTAAGCCCGAAAACCACCAAGATATCAAAAAATAAAAATAAAAATAATCCAAAAACTGTAGTGATAAGTTTATTTTTAAAATAAAATTTATAAATATTGAAATTTGGTATGAAAAATTGAGGCATAAGCCTCACAATGTGACCTTGGAGCTTAAGCCTTAAGGCATTTTTTGGGTGCCTCAATGCATACCCCTCAAACGATTTCTAGAACAATGGTGTGGAGTTACCTTTGATGTGGTAGTTGACTATACCCATTTTTTTTCCCTTCTTAATTGTCCACGTGTCCATGAATTATCTTCTTTATTGAAATAATCTATGACTAATGGACTTTTTAAGATAGATTGTTGGTATCCAACAGACCAGTAGCTATGTCCGAAGAAATGGAATTTGTCCCCTATATATATATATGTATATATATATTATCTATTTGCTTTTGATCTTCTGTTGCAACTTAAATAGTTTGAATTTTTCCCTTCTAAAACAGGTGAGGAGGATAATGGAAGGAAATCATCGGATGGGAATGGTAGGCAATTGAATTTTCTATTTCTCTGCTGCTTCTTTATTAAATTTAGATGCTTACGCAGTTTCTCTTGTTGTTGTTTTGTTTAATGTAGGTTGGCATTGATTCTGCAACAGGTTCGATAGCTGATTTTGCTTGTGAAGTGGAAATAACTGAGTGGGTGTTGATTCTTAACATTCTCCATTTTAAGATTTCCATGGTTATTTTCTTTCACTTGTACTTGTAACTACTAGGTTGTTTTGGGGATTTGGTTTTGGGTCATTTTGGACGCAATGTAGATTTGGGCTGCACACACTCACACATGCACACATTCGAGGTTAATTTGTCTGAATGTTGTGCAAATACTTGGATTTCGAACTTTTTTTTCCTAATTTTTATTGTGTAAATTGACACCTGAAAAAGGGGACTGGGCAAAAATTTCACAATTTTATTTCTATTTATTTAGACTGAAAATTTTATTCTTGCTGATTAAACTTTGTTTCAATTTGTAGGTGTGAACCCCTTCCAGATGGACGCTTCTATTTAGAGGTGAATGCTAATTGCTTTTCTTGTTTCCTCTGTTGTATATGCATTCTTATAGTTCTATTTCATTCCGTTATACGTATAAATATGGTAAAATGAACTATAATTGCCTTCAACTTTAACAACCATTGGTTTTAGATAGGGGCGTGCATGGCACCCAACGATCTGGCAACCTTGGCTGACTAGATCACACAATTACGGGCAGGTTTTGGTTTTGGCCCTAATGGGGGGATCATGGTCAATCTGGTCATAAATTATAACACGTGAAAGTTGGGTCAAACATCAGGTTGCCTGACCCACTCAACTCCTATAAAGTATTCAGTAATATCTAATGCTAAAAATCTTTCATTTGTAGAATTTGTATTTTAGGATATTTCATGAAGGGGCCTCCATTTGAAGTCCCCATTGCTTCTTGAGAAGTAAGGAGAGGAGCAGGGACATTTGGTTTTTATGGAGAGGGAGAGCTCCCTTTTGTGTTGCGCTCTTGATGTGAGGCTGAAGGGGATCCTGCACTTGCCCATGTTCCTAATGTGCATACCTATGTGCACAGCTGGTCTCAAGCTCGAATGAAGGAGGGTTGTGGTGGGTAGCTCATAGCTGACAACCAGGATAAATTTTATCAGATCAACTATGCAATGAATCTACTTAATCAAACTATATGAAGGGCTAGGTCTTCCTTATCTGCTTGGCCCTTGACCGTATGCAGTGTAGAACACAAATTCATGTAGCTGGCCATGTTTGCTATTGATATTCACAACTTTGATTGTGAGACATGCTGGGTAATCTCTCTCTAAATATAGTCTGTAAGATGGTGGGAAGAAGAAGATCACCTAGGTCCAAGACCTTTCTCTTGGTCGCTAGATCAATTTGCTTACCAGTCCATGTCTTGATAGGGAAAAAAATAAAATAAAAGACAATGAAAATAGGTTGCACCTGGTTTTCACAGGAATAGCTTTGACTGTGAGGTCCATGTTGGGAAGATCCCTCAAAATAATCTCTTCCATTTAGTGGGAAGGTCATCTAGATTCAATACCCCTCGTTTGTGGTCATTGAATTAATTTTGGTTACCAGTCTGCGTCTTGGTAAGAAACAATGTCAACAAAGTTAAGAGTTCACAGGAATGGATTGGCATGATATTTCCTTTTCTTTTTCATAAGATAAGCCTTCTAAGAGAGTGATGCTTTCCACTTGGATGTCCATGAATGGAGATGAGAACATACAAAGATAGTCATGGTTTTATCCATATCTGAATAGACTTGCTGATACAGCACAACCATGGCATCCTCTTTATACTATAGGTGGTTGGCCAACTTAGGTTATGCATGGCAAAGAATTTGTTAGTTGACTGCCCTTCATTTTATGATCTTTTGAACTTGTACTTGATTTTTTCCAAGCACTCTTTCAGGTCATTCTTTCATAGTCTTGCTATGCAGAACTGTTTTATTATTTATTTATTTATACTTTTTATCGTGTCACATTCACACAGAATATCCCTTCTTTTTCTTTTTTTTTTTCTTCTTTTATTTTTTCTCTTTTATTTTATTTTTCTTTGCTGGGCTATACAGTGTATCCTTGTTTGTTCTTATATTATTAAAATTGAGTTCATGATAACATCTGCAGGTTGAAGGTCGGCGGAGATTTCGTATCATTAGATCTTGGGATCAAGATGGGTTGGTTCTTTTACTTTTCATTCAGTGTCAGCTGCCCATGTTTATTTTCTTTATGTATGAATGTGTTCGTAGCATGTGTTTATCAATTCTGAATTGAGGGAACCCTTTTGATCTTTTGTGAAGGTATCGCATTGCGGAGATTGAATGGATACTGGATATTTATCCACCAGAAGGGACAAGAGAGAGGGGAGATGTATGTTGTAGGCTTTGCTTTATACTTCTTTCTATCTCAATGAAAACTTCTATCACAGAGTGCTTTAGTGGGAATGCTAGTTGGTGCCACATTATAAACATTATAGACTTATAGTGATGTTAGTCAAGTTTTTGAATAGAATCTGTATTGCCCGTTCAGACATTTTCTAGCTGCATGTACAATGCTAATAATCAACCACCAAGATCCTAACAGCAAGTGCTTCATGAGGCTCCATGAAGCAGACAAGTGGCAGACTTCAACAAAGGTGTACCATTGGAGAAGGAAAAAGGATTCCAAAGCACAAATTTTGATTTGGAACATTTTAGAAGATGGAGGAGTTTAGCTATTATCAATTTTCTGTCACTTTATAAATGAAGTTGTAACAACAAAAGTTTGTCATCTTAAAAGAAGAAGTAAAAGAGTTGGTTCTTCTACTGAGGAAGTGTTAAATGTAGCCTAGACAATATAAATACTAGTCATACCTTTTTTTTTTAAAACTTATCCTATGATTTTCTTAGATTTTCTGGGGTTTCAATGCATGTGTTTTCCAAGGATCATTGATGATTCTTTATTTTTTGTGCTGTAAGAGTCTATAAATAGGCTTAGAACCTTTCTCTTTGGTAACACTAAACCCTAAACTCTAGTTCATCTTACTACATATAATCGGGATTGAACCTACATGGAGCTGTAACTTTAGTTCTTATTGGACTATTATCCATTCACCAAATGTGTTGTTTTTGATGTAGATAGTTGTGAGCCGGTATAATTGTAGGGCTCTAATCATTGTATAAGTTGATCTATACGTTTGCATGACATTGAACATCTATCTGGTGGTCTTGCATGAGAATTGTAGTCTCTTATTATCTTTCTGGCATGCTTATAGTTGCAGGAAATGACTAGGGATGCTGCAGAGTTAGCTCGTTCATGGATAAGAAGAGCAAAAGAAGTTGCACGAACAGGTACGACATTGAGCGAAGGGAAATAAGTAGTGGCATTATCGTATTTGCTAAAGCCTACACTTACGAGTTTTCTTTAAAAATTACCCTATATTAATAAGACTTTCAGGAGTAGTACTTGCTAATTTGTTGATTCTTGCACTCAAACGGACTTACCAAATTACTGTCCTCCCATGGGAATTAGTGTGCAATCTTTAGCATAGAGTGAAAATTTATGGTGAAATGACCCATTAAGAGTTGGGTGTAGATGAGTACCTGCAAATTTGTTGATTCTTGCACTCAAACGGACTTACCAATTACTGTCCTCCCATGGGAATTAGTGGGCAATCTTGAGCATAGAGTGAAAATTTATGGTGAAATGACCCATTAAGAGTTGGCTGTAGATGGCCTAATGGTATGATTTTTCTGCATGTGATTTTCTTCATGTTGCATATAATTTTGATTGCTATATTGGTGCCAATTTAACATGGACATGCTAGATTTCTTACCTATCCTTCGAGAAGACTGAAAATGTGTGAGATGTATTTTGGGTTTCGTGATGAAGATTTTAATATGCAGATAGGAGATCAAGGAGGCATACGGAGCTTTTGCAAGCTGAAGGGATGCCTGGTCCACAGGACCCTGAACACTTCAGTTTCTGGGTATTTCCCCTCGTGAACAGTTAATTTGTTAATAGCTATATTGTATCTCTGATATCTTATTGTCAATGCTGGTGCATTCTTGTTTGCAGCTTGTTAATCTGTTGAATCTGATACCATCTGAGACATTGGAACTCCTCCGATTGCGAGACACACGAGAGGTGCTTGACCATTATTACATTATTTTTAACGTATTTGAGTAGTCTCCTAGGAGACATACATAGAGTATATGTGATTTCTTTGACAAAGCTCTATTTGTCATTTTTACAGTTTATAGTTGTCATCACCATCATCCTTCCATTATTTTTTTTTGGCAAATAATTATTCTTACAGAATTGCATGTCTTTTTTTATTTATTAATTTTTTATATTTCTGTAAAAATGTGAGTTTGGAACCTGTTAAATATAACTGACCACCAGTAACGGTCTCCTGGTGTTTTGCCACTGTACCTGATCACTTCTAACCACAGTTATAAACATCTGATTCCTTGCAAGGAGATGGATCAGACAAAGGGCTAATGGGACAAAGAAGTCCAGAAATAATTGTTATATTTCTATAGAAAGATGATGATTCCTTTTATCAATATAATTTTCTCTTGTTTCTTCTCGGGGGGAAAAAAGAACAGATGGTGAATCACCATGACTCGGGTGAAATGACTTTATGGTTTGGTTCCTTAGAAGGTGGATCTCACCTACGGCTAAGAGACTATTTATGTGTTTGAAGTTTTCAATACTATTCTTCTACTTGAAAGCAATGATAGATTTATCCTCATCCACTTTGATGCCTTCCCTTATATTGTCTTATTGTTTTTATCTTGCAGAGAATACAACGCGGGCTTATATATTTGAAAGCGGAGGAGCAGGGTTGTCGAGTTCAATGAAAATGGCTGCAAAGTGGTTTAGTTTTTCAATTTTATGAACAAACGTTGGCAAAGCTCAGTTTTTAATTTAATTTTTTTTTTGAAGAAATTTGTATTCTTTCAGTCCACCTAATTATCACTGTGGATGCCCATGTTGTAAATCTAAACCAGAACCTAATAATATCAAGCACCCATTTTCAAATATATTCTCATGATGTTTTCAAATATATTCTCATGATGTTGCGAGTCTTCTGCATTTTTGCTTATTTCATGTAATAACATAAAATTGTTTTGATGAGTGATTGATGGTTCAAATCTTCATATTTATGAAAGCCTTCACAGAGGGTGAAAAAAAAAAAGGTTTGGTTTGAAGATTTGAAAGCTGCTGTTTGAAGACACTGACGAGGCAGTTAAAGAATGCATGTTTCAATATTTTAAACTCACGAGGACCAGAAGAACAAGGTTTTCCTTCGATTGAGTGCAGCTTAAGCTTGTGAGACTTGGGCCAGCTTTTCTGTTTCAACTTTCAATTCATATATTCTATTCTCCTAAGGTAAGTTTTTCTTCTTCTTCTTCTTCTTTACGTAGATTTTTGTACTCTAAAACCTGTTTAGTATCACCCAACTCATAAGCACCCTTTTTATTTTTCTGACTCTACCCCCCATTCTCTCAGCTGCGCTGGGTTGCTCGCCATGGTCTTTTAGATGAAAAAATGCAAAAAATTTGTAAATTTTTCCTTTTGGTTTTATTAATTATCAAGGACAATATAAAAAAAATAATAAAATCATTTAGCTCATTACATTAAATTTAAGATATATTTTAGTATTTTAGTTGCAGCCTAAGAATGGGGCTTCCAATGCGTGGCGGGGCATTGTTAAAGCCTCGCCTATTTTACGTAGCGGAGTGCGGGCTCTAGTTCGTAATGGTAAGGACACTCTTTTTTGGCTTGATACATGGGTAGGTGAGGTGGCCTTAATCAATATGAAAATGCGGGATTTGAGTTTGGTGGAGATGTATAGGCCTGTCTCAAGCTATTGGGTGAAGGGCTCAGGGTGGGACTGGAATGCTCTATCAGGTTTACTCCCTTTTGAGGTTGAAAATAAACTTGCTGCTGTGCTCTTATGGGATGAGGAGGAGGTTGCAGATGACATATGTTGGGGAGCTTCTAAGAGTGGCATATTAACGGTGACCTCTGCTTATACTATTTCTACTGGCACTCTTATGGGAGATCCTAATTCCCTTTGGAGGATGATTTGGAAGCTTAAAGCTCCTCAAAGATGCAAGACTTTTTTGTGGATGGTTGCGCATCGAAAGATCATGTGCAATGCTGAGCGGATGAAAAGGGGTTTTACCATGGCATCTGACTGTATTGAATGTGTGGGATGTCTCGAGGATGTTGATCATATTTTTCGAAATTGCTCTAGAGCCGTGCAATTATGGAAGCGTCTATTGCAGCCAGTTGAGTATAATCTTCAGAGCAATTTGGATTTCCAAAGCTGACTTGCTCATAATCTTGCTGGCGTTAATGATTGTAATGTTGACTATGACTGGGCTTCCTACTTTACAGTTGCCGTGTGGGCTCTTTGGAAATGGAGGAATGATTTAGTATTTCGTAATCTTCGTTTTCACTTCGAGTATAGCATGGCTTGGCTTAAAGGGAAAGTGGCTGAAATCATTCATGCTTTTCGAGCCAAAGTGGCGGTCCATGATGATGGACTGATAGAGAGGGTGAAGATGGTAGGCTGGTGTGCTCCCAACCATGGTTGGACTAAGCTTAATACTGATGGATGTCTTAAGAATGCTTCATTGCGAGCAGGGGGTGGCGGTCTTCTCCGTGACTATCGTGGTATGTGGTTGAGGGGGTTTGTGGCTAATATTGGTTCTTGTACTGCAACTGAAGCTGAATTATGGGCTGCTGTTCATGGCTTACGTC
The DNA here is from genome assembly GCA_035771175.1 of Paratinospora sagittata. Classification (NCBI taxonomy): domain Eukaryota; kingdom Viridiplantae; phylum Streptophyta; class Magnoliopsida; order Ranunculales; family Menispermaceae; genus Paratinospora; species Paratinospora sagittata. The sequence continues at coordinate 10,718,349 of CM069602.1, read as the reverse complement.
TTGCTTGGGAGGAGGGCCATCGTTCTATAGTTTTCGAAACAGATTCGGCTATGGTGGCTGGTTGGTTAAAAGGCAACAGTATGCCGCAGCTTAGCCTTTCCAACTTGGTAAATGAGTGTAGAAGACTCCTTCAGAGAGATTGGATAGTTCAAGTTGAACACATTTACAGAGAAGGTAATAGAGCAGCAGACTATTTGGCTACTGAGGCTTTGAAGTTCAATCGGGGAGTGTGTATCATGTCTTCCCCTCCCCGTGGGTTATTCAATATTTTGCGGGAAGATGCAACTGGGGTTACTTGGCCTAGGAGAGTTCGAGATGTAGTGTGCTAGTTGTTCTTGCTGGGTATTCCCCCTCTTTTTCTTTCCAAAAAAAACCTGGGCGTTGAGATGTTGCACGGGGTGTTAGTGATATATCTTTCCAACAAGAAGATGTGTGTTTTTGTTTTTGTTTTTTTGGGGGATAATCCTTAACATGATTGGCCTGCAATTAGGCGTTCCTTCCGGAAGCAGCGGAAACACGCGGTTTGTACTTTATACAAACACTTGATGGGCCCTCCGTAGATGTCTCATTATTAGTATTTAGTTATTATTAGATGACAATAAATAAATAAAAATATAAAAAAATTCATTGACCAAGTCAATCTTCTCTCTTCTCATCCCATCAAATCCATAAAAAACATCTCAAATTCTTCTCTTCAAAAATAAATAAATAAATAAATATATAACATATAAGGAAAAACTTCTCAGCCTCGCACACAATGCTCCCACCACGTTCTCTCCTTACTTGCTTCCAACCAACTTTTAAAATTTTAAAACTAACTTTCTCTATTCTCTCCAACCCCCACCCTTTTTTCTCCAAATATATCCGAATTTACAGCTTCTTCATTCAATTCCTCCTGCAATCAACATTTCCCAGAAAACCTCTAACCAAGAAAAATCTCTTCTTTGGAAGAAGACCCAAAAATTGTTCCACAATTTTCATCCAAAATGATTCAATCATAGTGGGCACAAAAACCACAAAAATAACAACACCCAAGTTTCTGTAATGGGAGGAGATAAACATGAGGCTCTGCCTCAAATCTTCTCCTCCCTTCTCATTTCCTTTCTTCTCCTGTCTCTCACGACCCCATCAGCCTCAAAATCTGACCCTTCTTCTTCCCCTGTTCCAAGATTCACTCCAGAGGACAATTATCTCATCAATTGCGGCGCGCCCAAAAGCACCCTTCTCGAAGACGGCAGGACTTTTCGGTCAGACCCTCAATCCGCGTCCTTGTTATCTACCGACGAAGATATACAAGCTTCTACCAACTCTTTACCACCACCTAACACCAATGCTAATTCTGTTGCTTCTTCTTCTTCGTCTCCTCTGTATCTTACAGCAAGGATTTTTGCCGATGAATCAACTTATAGCTTTTATATATCACGCCCAGGCCGCCATTGGCTTCGGCTTCACTTCTACCCAGTTCCTCATCCTACCTATAATTTGACTAATGCTGTGTTCACTGTCACAAGTGATAATGTTGTCCTGCTTCATGATTTCTCTGTTCCTGATAATTCTACCATGGTGTTCAAGGAGTACCTTGTTACCATTGATTCCGATAGGTTCTCGGTTAAATTTTCACCTAAGAAGAAGTCTCAGGCATTTATCAATGCTATTGAGCTTGTTTCTGCTCCTGAATCTCTCATTTCTGATGTAGCCACTGCTGTTTTCCCTGTTGGTGACTTTGCAGGGTTGTCTAACTATGCACTTGAGGTAATGCACCGGTTGAATGTTGGCGGGCCGCTTATAGTTTCCGGCAATGATACTTTGGGGAGGACGTGGCTGCCCGATAAGGAGTTTTTGAAGGTTGCACAGGCTGCTCAGAATGTTTCTGTGGCTCCAAATGTTGTTAAGTATCCGGAAAATGGCGCAACGCCTCTCATTGCACCAAATTGGGTCTATGCAACGGCAGAAAAGATGGCGGATTCTGGTGTTACCGAGCCTAATTTCAATCTCACATGGGAGATGAGCGTAGACCCAACCTTCTCCTATCTGATAAGATTGCATTTCTGTGATATTGTTAGCAAGAGCCTAAATGACCTCTACTTCAATGTTTATGTCAATGGGAAAATGGGTGTCTCAAACCTTGACCTCTCCACGCTCACTTCTGGCCTTGCCGTTGCATATTACAAGGATTTTGTGCTCAATGCCTCAAGTGTCACCAACGGCACAATAAGGGTCCAAGTCGGGCCTGCTTCTGCAGTTGAATCGGGAGCACCAAATGCACTTCTCAATGGTCTTGAGGTCATGAAGATGAACAATGAAGCTGGAAGCTTGAATGGTTTATTTGCTGTAGATGGATCATATAAAGGACCCAATACAGGTGGTAGTAAGATGAAAATTGTTGCAGCTGTGGGTCTAGCAATGGGTGTCACAGCAATGTTGTTGCTTGGAACGGTTTTCATGAGGTGGCAGAAGAGACCGCCCGATTGGGAGAAACGAAACAGCTTCTCGTCGTGGCTTCTTCCTCTCCACGCCGGTAATTCAACCTTCATGTCTAGCAAGAGCGGGTCACGTTTCGGGTCACATAAGAGCAAGAGTGGCTACTCAGGCTTCTTCTCCTCTGCACTTGGCCTTGGTAGATACTTCTCCTTCTCAGAATTGCAAGAAGCCTCCCATAATTGGGATGACAAGCAAGTAGTAGGTGTTGGTGGTTTTGGTAAGGTTTACCTTGGAGAATTGGATGATGGGACCCAACTTGCTATAAAGCGAGGCAGTGCAAGTTCCGAACAAGGCATAAACGAGTTCCAAACAGAGATACAAATGCTATCAAAGCTCCGGCACCGGCACCTGGTTTCCCTAATTGGGTATTGTGATGAACAATCCGAGATGATTCTTGTGTACGAGTACATGTCAAATGGGCCTCTGCGTGACCACTTATACGGCTCAAATCTCCCTCATTTATCTTGGAAGCAACGCCTTGAGATATGCATCGGAGCCGCTCGAGGACTACATTATCTTCATACCGGTGCAGCTCAAGGGATAATTCACCGTGACGTGAAGACCACAAACATCCTGTTAGATGAGAATCTAGTAGCCAAAGTATCTGATTTTGGGCTCTCAAAAGCTGCTCCTTCATTGGAACAGACCCATGTAAGCACAGCAGTGAAGGGTAGCTTCGGGTACTTGGATCCTGAGTATTTCCGACGGCAACAATTAACTGAAAAATCTGATGTTTACTCATTTGGTGTGGTTCTTTTCGAGGTGTTATGTGCAAGGCCAGCGATTAATCCACAATTGCCAAGGGAACAAGTTAACTTGGCTGAATGGGCAATGCAGTGGAATAGGAAGGGCGTGTTAGAGAAGATTATAGACCCTCATCTAGCTGGGACTATAAGCTCAGGATCATTGAAGAAGTATGTGGAAGCAGCTGAGAAGTGTTTGGCAGAATATGGTGTTGATAGGCCATCAATGGGAGATGTGTTATGGAACTTGGAGTATGCTTTGCAGCTCCAAGAAGCTTCCTCACAACTTGATCCCCCCGAGGGTAAAAGCTCAAAGCTAATTGTTTTGGAAGGACTGAGTGATGGGAACAACTCGAATGAGGCTGCGGTTGTGGCTGTTGATAACTCTGATATGGCTTCTATCTCTCCTTTGTTTTCGCAGAGTGGGGGAATTTCAGGAAGGTGAAATCACTCCACAAAAAGGGGAAAAAAAAAAAAAAAAAAAACAAGTGAAATGAAATCCAATTTGCATTTTAAGTGAAATCGTAATACCAAAACTGATGAGGAAATTTCGAACAGTCAAAAAATGATCTTTAAATTGACAATGCTAATGTACACTGCCCTTCTGATCAGAATGCCTTTGCATATATTTTGGGTGGATGTATATTGCATTCTGTACCTCCATCTTTTTCACCATTTTTCTCTTCTTGTTGCTTCAAATTCGTCTGTTTACTTGTTAATGATAAACTTTCAAAACTCATATTGTTGTAAGTTAAGTTCCCTCTTTCTTGTCTTATCTTCCCTTCATCTCATCTTAGACTTCCATCAATAATATGTTCTTATTATATTAGCTTTTTTTTTTTCCTTCTTTCTTAACCTAGTTTTTTTTTTGTATTTTTTGTAGTGCAAATGCAAACTTGCCATGTTGACGAAGTCGTGTAGCCTTGTATTCACTTGCTTTTGTTGTAGTGCAAGGAAATTTTCTACTCTCCCTCTCTCTCTCTCTCTCTCTCTCTCTCTCTTGGCTGTTATATCTCCTTTAGTTGCTGGTATATTGGCAACAGTTTGAGGTGGAATGGTGTGCCATATGTGATATATAGAATTCACATGAATAATTTGAATTATAAGAAAAGAAAAAGTTGTTTAAAAGATTTTGTGGGCATTCTATGACAACTGAAGAAGAGAATGAACGTCTTTCATACGCATGTGGGCATTCTATAGCTATGAGTCATGGCCTCAGAGCCAAACTTTTACTATGTATATATATATATATATACATACAGGGGCGTACACAGAAATTTTATATAATGTGGGTCAAAATTTTTTTAAAAAAAAACCTCAATAGTATTAGAATAATTTATTAATTAAGATATGTAAAAATTTATAACTACATGTGCAACTATATTTCAACTAAACTTTTCGAAAATTATTTGACAACCTTAAAACGTTGTAAATCAGTTTCAAAAGATTGCATTTTTTAGTGTTTATATGTAAACTTTTTTATTTGATTGTGATTATAATTTATTGAATATTAGTTTTTGATAAATTAATACTTTTAATAATTTTCTTTTTATTTAACCAAATTATTTTAATTTCTTATTTAATTTGATAAACTAATATTTAATATACTTTATCTTTATCCAAAACTTACGTTACAATGTAAATAATAAAATTAAAAAAACAATTCTTTTTCATTTTTATAGAAAAAAAGGGCATTTTGTTGTTAGTATCCAAATAAAAATGTGGAGAGAAAGAGAGCCAAATTTAGAAAAAGAGAGAGAAATGTACATTTTCATATATTTATATCAGCTTCATCATTACTGGAGGGAGGGAGAAAGAGACAGAGGGAGAAATTTAGAAAAATGTGGAGAGAGGGAGCTAAATTAAAAAAAAGAAAAAAATATACATTTTCATATATTTATATAAGACAGAGAGAGAGGGGGTGTGGACTATATATATATATATACCTAATACTAGTATAGGTATTTTTGGCAAAAAAAATTAAAAAAGGTTGGATATTAAAAGAAAAAGGGTAAAAAAGGGTTTTTTATCTAAAATATTTACTTGGGCAGATGGGCCAATACTAACATAAATATTTTTGGCAAAATGGCTACCTCGGCTATAGCCCTGGGTGGCCCAAACGGTGGCTCGCCCCCGCATGCATAGCTTTCTTCTTGGTGCCATCTATGGACTGTTCTTTGTTTCTTCCAATAGATTGCCACCTAGAATAGTTTTGTAATCTGGTAGAGAAGAAGAAAATGCAACTCAAAGAGCTCAAATTAGTTATCTTGGTTTCCATAACATTCCTAGCTGTCTGTGTTGATTCCTACATGAATGCATGTAAGTCCTAGTTGTTAGCTTCTTGCTTCTGAAGTGCACCAGTAATTGGCAAAAGTCTGCATAACAATGACCGGAGAAACTGATATATATAACTACTTGTAATATAAATGTTGACTTAGCCCTTGATAAAGCGAAGTAGAGGAACAAGATTCATGTAACCGATCTCATGTAGTTATAAAAAGGCTTTGTCGAGCTACGTATTAATATTGAAGTTTTTAATTAGCAGCAAAACATTTCAACATCCATGTTACTGAGGAAATATAGGTTGAATTCTATGACATGGGAAAAAAAAACGTATGGGATTGATTAGATAGAGAAGGAAATGAAATAAAAGAAAGAAGAACAAAAATTGTGAAAATAAGAAATATTTAGCACCCAAATACACTAGATTTTTTGCCTGTCTTGATCCTCTAAGTAACCAAATTATCACAATAACTTTAGTGTCTATACCCAGCCCAATCTGATAAATGAGGCATCAACTAGAGAATAGTGCATGTTTTAGCTGAAAATCTCTTGTGTTGGACCACGAATCGATGCTAATTGACTGAATATAAAAATTGTTGATCTTCTGAAGTTCTGCACGAAATCGTTCTGCTTTGGACCTACAAGGGTGGTGACGCTTGGTTACCAAAAACACTCCGATGCCTAAGTTAGACACTGAAATAAGAGAATTAAAGTATGTAGAGATTTTTGAGTTTCAGAGCCTACCTACTTTGGTGAATGATCCCCTTTTTTATAGTTGAGGGGAGATTGTTCTGGTATTTAATACGATGCTCTATCGGTGGGAGCGATTTGTGTCTTTCTTCATCAAGAGTTGGCACGTAGTTCTATATCTTGAGATTCGTTTTGTACAGTGTCCGAGGTATGATCAATGTGTAAACATAGATTTTTCTGTTAAGATTCAAGAAATTCCTTCAGCTAAAATAAGAGGTTGCCTTCGGCCAAGGCCGAGGGGAGTTCCTCAGCCATGGTTGGGCTTGGGGTGCCTCCGCCATGGCCGAGGCACACTGTGTTTTGGCCATTGGCTGAGATATGTTGTGCCTTGGCCAATGGCCGGGGAATGTGGCACATCGGTCGTTGGCCAAGGCATGTTGCACCTCGGCCTTTGCCGAGGCAAGTTGTGTTTTGGCTTTGTTCGTGGTGTTGTTCTTTGTTCGGACACAACTTTGTTCATGACTCGGGAGTTGGTTTGATTTTGAGTGTAACAGTGCACATCTGTAACTCTGTGGAGATATAAAGATCTTTTTCTTTGAGCTACATATATACCTCAAAGCCAAGAAATATTATAGTTTAGCTGATCATCAACGGCCAAAATGATTCATCTCTTTCTATTTCCCTTTTTGACTAATCAAATTGCCAATTGGGTCGCACATATTTTTTCAAATGAGATTAAAATAATAATCGTTAAGTCATAGTTCAAAAGCATGACTTCAAGTTTTTTTTATTTATTAAACTTTTTTTTATCGTATGTTAGCTTTGGTAGTTAGGAAGACACCGTGTATTCTCGTAGTTAATTATTATTGTAGTTTTCAATTAAATAATTTGAGATGATTGTACAGAGACATTACAATCAGAATGATTCAAAAAACCATCAGCACAGTTTTCATTTATTAGAAAAACTTGGTCAGCATGGCAAAGGCTATAAAGGTTGTCACCCTGGTGAAGGGGAGCCGAGCCGAGCCTTGTCACAACAGTAAAAGTTGTCACCATGTAAGTTTAAGTTATGAAAATAGCTTTTGTGATACAGGCAGCATACAATAGATTGAAAATGGTATGATCCGTTCTTAAACCCTGTATAGGCAAAAGCTATGTGTAGTCGAGTTGCCTTTTTTTTTTTTTTTTTTATGGTATCTCAAACTAGCCACATGGAAGAATCATAATTTATTAAGAAACATTGAGTCCTAAAAATGGCCAAGTGGAAGTGTTCCATTGCTTAGCCAATATATATATATCTTTAAATATAAGTTAAGGAAAATGCCATTTGCTGCATGAGCTGCTAAACAACTTGGTTTTACTAGCAGTAGAATTTGACTCAGTTTAAGATGAAGTTAAAACAATGCAAAGACCAGCGGCAACAGATATATATATCAATTGAATAAATATCTCAGATGCATAAACACTGGAAATTTGAAAATGGTTCTGTTTTTGGTACTTGTCCCTATGGCTTCTTCATGTTCATGGGCCATGTTCCATTGGAGAATGAATATAAGAATATTGCCCAAAAACTACCCTTTTTAATTTTTATTTTATTTTATTTTATTTTTAGCAGATATAATCGGAGAATAAATAAATAATCAGAGAATCAATATTAACTGTACTGCTAAAATCTGTTTAAAAAAAAGATATTAATCATGGTGGGCTGTAACATATAGATTTGTAATTTGTCCTACATTAATTAATTAATAAATAATATTAGAACAGGGCCACCCCAGTTCTTGATTCTCTCCTTTGAAACCAGTTCTTCTTCTAATCTTATATTGATTTCCAAAGTGTAACATTTAATTAATTCTTATTTTCTTTCAGTTTCTTTAAATTAATTGATAATGTAATAGAAGATATTTATGATTTGGCAATTTCTCTCTATTTTTTTTGAAGTTTGAAGAACTTCTTCCTTGGATATGGAGATGTTTGGTGGTAACTTCAAGATGAAAAAAACCAACACAACAAACATAAAAAAAAAATATATCGTTGAGATTTTGACATTTTTGTATCTAATGACATCAATCCATTTTTTTAGTTTTTTTTTTCTTTTTCAACTTATAATATATTCCTCTTCTCACTCAGTTTCTTTCAACTTCAGTGTTCTTGTAACTGAGTTTTGTCTTAGCAGTAATTTGAGAAATGGAAATGAAAGCATCAAAACTGCCGTTTTGAGGAAAACATTTTTGTCATAATAAAAGTATTTGAAAGGTAGTTTGAAAAAATATTTTTTTAAATTTTTTTTTCTAGAACTAATAACTACTTAATCACAAAAAATTAACTAAAGGCATTTTAATAAATGTATTTCATAAGCTAAAGCTAAAGAAAAAAGATGGTGAGATCAGCTCCTCAAAGAATTTTTTTTTCTTAGCCTATTTATTTATTTATTTATTGAGCATAAACAAGAAAAAATAAATTAAGATGCCAAAAAGATCATTTTAGCCCGTATATAGCGAATTCATAGGTTTTTATTTTATGTTATTTTCTCAAGATAGCGAATCCAAGTTTGGTTTAGTATTCGGATATAATTTTTTATTTTCAAAATTTTAGAAATACGAAAAATGCGTTTGATTCTTTAAAACCCGAAAATAGTTTTCTAAAATTTACAAAGAAAATAAATTGTTTTAAAAAAAATGCAAAATATTATTTTTTTAATTTTTATTTTTTGAGTTATATTCTACTATTTGAATCACGAAACAAACACATAAACAACATGATTATACAATATATAGTATATGTGTACTGCTACAACTTTTTTAAAAACTAAGAAATTAAAAAAAAAAATTGATAACAAAATTACGAAAAATGTACCATAAATTTTAAATTAGATATAAATATTATTCCTCCAACTCAATATAACTGATTTGACCAAGTAACCAAGTGATCTAGCTTTATTTTCAATTCAAGATTCTTGATTGACTTAGACTAAGAAAGCTACTTAATTGAATAAATTCATCAACATTTTCTATTTTTTTAAAAACATACTTATTTATGTTCAGATATTGCTATTTTTTATTTCTTTTTCTTTTCTAAGAATTTATATATACAATATAGTTTAATTTGAAATTCAAGGCAATTAAGAAATATAAAAAAATCCTCTGTAGCATGGAATTGACATGCTTATTGTAAGAAGATCATTGAAGAAATCGTTGAACTTGATCCTTCATCAGCAATGACAGAAGCAAAACGATATACAGATGCTTCTACTTGTGCCTGCTTATTTATATATCCAAGGTAAATACTATTGAACACTTTTGTCTTTTCATCATAATTTTTTTTTTCTTTTTTCTTTTTTTTTTCATAAGGGAAATCCAACTTGATATCAGATAATGAGCCCTCAAAAATAAAGATTCCAGTTTTTTTTTAATGAATTAAATCATAATTTCTTTTTAAGGACTCATGTAAATATAGTTGCTTGATCATCTCTGTGTTATCATTTTCCCTTCTTTTTTAATTGCTTGGCTTAATAAGCACTATACAGCTGTTCCTCCCAGTTATATAAATTACTCTAAATTTAAATATCTCTATGTATCTTAGCTGTGATTTCCCTTATCATTGAAGAACAAAATGAATGAATAATATGCTTTGTAAAAAATATTAAGCTCAAAGGCTAGATTTTAATTATCTAAACCATTAAGAAATGGGTCTAGGGTCTAAAATAAGTAGATAGAAAAGGTAGGTGTGAAGATGAACCTAGAAAGACCTGGTCAAGTACAAAATTCCCCTACTAGCTCTCTCTCTCTCTCTCTTTCTAATCAAAGAGAAACCTCCATGTGTTCTGATATACTAAGCCGAAAATAGAAAAGAACAAATAGGTACAAACAAACATAAAAGACCTTTTCAATCCCCTCCTCTCCCTTGTCACTATCTTCTCTCTTCTCATATAAATATATCATATACCTAGCTACTGCTAGTCATTACAGAAGCCAACCTAACAATTTAAGTTAAGGATTTTCTCCATCCTCAGCTAGCTTCATCTCTTCTTCTGTGCATCATATAATCACAGCCTATATACTACTACTTAAAGAACCAAAAAAGCAAGAAAAAAAAGGAGCTAGAGAATTACTTAATTAGTACTATATATATAGTTACAAAGAGATCATCATCAGAAACTATATAGAAAATGGGAAGGAAGAGGAAGGCTGCTCATGAAGCTGGAGGATCATCAGAAGAGAAGGATTGCAATATTATTGATAATAATGGTAGTCTGGGATGGGATGAATTAGTTAAAGAGGAAGCAGTTCTTGGGGGAGCACGAAGAGCTCGAAAAAGATTTGTCGGAGTGCGACAGCGTCCATCGGGGCGTTGGGTAGCCGAGATCAAGGACACAATACAGAAGATAAGGGTGTGGTTAGGCACCTTTGACACAGCTGAGGAAGCTGCAAGAGCCTATGATGAAGCTGCTTGCATGCTCCGTGGCGCCAATACCCGAACGAACTTCTGGCCTTGTTCGCCTTCCTCTTCTTCTTCTTCTTCTCCTGCTCTTCCATCTAAAATCACCAATCTTCTCCTTCTCAAGCTAAAAGCTAGAAACCAAGCTCAACAGCAACAGCAGCAGCAGCAACAACAACAGAAACAGCAACAACATGTAGAAGATGAGGCAGTAGGATTACTACAAGACATCCAATTCAGTGATTACTTCAACGATCACCCAGTTGATGATTCCCACAACGTCGTTCACATAAACAGTACTGACACTAATAGTACTGTTGCTACCAATTACACTGCTGGAAGCCCACAATCCAGTAACACAAACACTGAAGATTTGGGATTAAAAGAACTAGAATTGAACTATAATTGGAGTACTAGTGCTAATCATATAGCTGATTCAACGGGTGGTAATGGACAGACAAGCGAGGAAGAGGGAGAGGGAGAGGGAGAAGGAGAAGGACTAGATGGAACTGATCTAGGAATCACTGATTTCCATTTCATGGATGTTATTAGGTCATCTTGTTTCTATCCTCCTTTCGAGATTAATGAAGATTTGGAGGAGCCGATGGAGCAGGAGATTAGCGACAGTGATGAGCCATCGATGCTTAGAGCAGCTATGAAAAGGATGAAGTATGAGAGGAAGTTCTCAGCTTCTCTTTATGCTTTTAATGGTATTCCAGAATGTTTAAAATTGAAGCTTCGATCAGGAAATGGGAAGGGAAGAGGAAGGTTTGAGAACTTGGGTAATTCGAGAAACAGCTGCAATGGTAAGAACAACAATCAAGAAGAAGTGAAGGGAGCAAAAGGTCAGAATGAAGTGCAAGCAATGGAAAGTACTACTACAAAGAATTCGACTGATATTATAGGATCAGTAGCATCTTCTTCTTCTTCTTCAAGTATTAATGACAGTGAATTATCCCTCTGGAGCTCTCTTGATCTCCCTCCCATCTGCTTTGTTAATTAATTAATTGGTTATTTGAAGGAGAGAGGAGTTTCCACTGATTCTTATAACAAATTAATTAAAGGCACCAATTTGAAATTTACTTCTATGTATTCATATATGTAGCTTTTCATGCCTTCATGGTGATCTTCTCATCAATATTGATGTCATCATCATCTTGAACTATTGCAGAGTATATGACTGATAATGTTGGCTTTCTTTCGATTTTAAGAACATCTTGGGTACTAGAGATATCAGCATTTTTCACTCTTAATATTTTCCATTATGTTTCAAATTCACTTCTATCAATAAAGAATTTGCACTTGCTTATATAAATATTGAGATTGAAATAATAGTTTCACATCAAATTTCAAGGAATTTATCTCATAACATATAATTGTGGATCTCTCTCTTTCTCTCAGTGGTACTATCAAGGCGGAAAAATGTAACACTGCCCTAGTGGTGTTTTTTTCTTTGAGGAAAAAAATAATTTTATTGAGAGATAGATTCCTCAAACAAGATATCAGATACAACAGAGGGATCCATGTAACAAAACAAGCATATTGCGCTAAACAGTGAGCAACCCTATTACAATCTCTAAAGATAGCAATAACAACTGGATTCAAAAGAGATCGAAGCAAGTGTTTGCAGTCTTCAATCACCAAACCAAATTCATCCACTCCAGGATCAGGAGCTAATATTGCTTTAATAACTAAAGAAGAATCACTCTCAACATATGCAATAGGAACTCATGCGTCAATAGCAAATTTTAGTCCTTCACGAACAGCAAGAGCCTCGGCTATGTTCATTGAGAATTGCCCTTAATTTTCTCTGCAATTGCCGTTGTGGGTAATCCTCTTTCATCTCTTATAATATCACCAACACCTATGTCATCATAGTAGCTTTTGGCACCTGCACCAACATTCAATTTAAAACAATTTGCACTTGGGGGGTTCCATCTGCTAATTGCCCTTGAGGGGGCAGAAGAAGGAGTAGAATGTAGGGATTGGAAATCTTGAATGAATTTGAGGGAGCCATTTAGAGATTTATGAATGTCAAGAGCTTTGCCTCTAAATAACTTGGAGTTTCTGCTGTTCTAAAGGCTCCAACAAATGCCAATAATCTTTTCAGCCCACAACTTCTTCACCGAACATAGTAAAAACCTCCATTCACCTCTCACAATATGATTCAGCAAGTAGGAAACAGAAATTGAATCAATCCATATTTTCCATGTTTTCCTTGCATGGATGCAATTTCCCAAGGCATGGTTTAAAGACTCTATATCTTTAGAGCATAAACTGCAAATAGGGCTGGTAAGAATCTTCTTTTTAAAAAACATTTCATTGGTTGGGAGGATATTGTTTAAAACTCTCCAAAAGAACACTTTTACCTTGGGGGGGAGGCAGAAGCTCCAAAGTTTCCTCTAGCACATGTCAGGTTTAGCAGAAGAAGAAGTTGTATTCTCCTTAAGTGATGATATCTGAAGCCAATAGCCACTTTTAACTATGTAGCAACCATCCTTAGCATAGTGCCCAATTAACTTATCAAGAACTCGGACTGACCATCCGTCTGAGGGTGAAACGCTGTACTGAGTCGGAGACGGGTCCCAAATCGAGTCTGCAAAGCCTGCCAAAACCTCGATGTAAATTGTGGATCTCGATCCGACACGATAGAAAAGGGCACTCCATGAAGTCTCATGATCTCTCACATATAATCTGCTCAGTCTATGCACAGAGTCTCTAGTGCTCATAGGAAGGAAGTGTGCACTCTTGGTCAATCTATCGACCACAACCCAAATGACATCAAATCTGCCCTGACACCTTGACAATCCCATGATGAAATCCATCGTGATATGCTCCCATTTGCACTCAGGTATGGGTAATGGCTGCATCTGACCTCCAAGCTTCGGTGTTTAGCCTTAACCTGCTGGCACACCTCACATCTCTGCACATACTCAGCTATACTTTTTTTCATCCTATGCCACCACACAAATCTCTTCATGTCATGATACATCTTGGTAGCCCCTGCATGAACAGTATATTGAGACCTGTGCGCCTTTCAGCGTCTCAGCACCCAACTCAACATCATATGGGATACATAGTCTTCCTCTATACCCCAAGACATCATCTAGACTTATATGCCAATCGGCCTGGTCAGCATTTTCTGCATACATACGGTACATGTCATAATCTAGACAATGTTTCTGTAGATCTCTAACCTGCGGAATATGGGCATCAGCAAGCCGCACGTGCATCTGAGAACATATCTCAGTACGTGGTGCGTCTGAGAGTATACTCATCATAGTCACTTTCTCCAGTAAATGCCATTGCTAGGCCATCTGAAAAGCAACCACCTGAGTCTCCGCTTGCCTACGGCTCAATGCGTCAGCCACAACATTGGCTTTGCCAGGATGACACTCCAAAGAGAAATCATAATCCTTAAGTAAATCGAGCCATCTCCTCTGCCGCATATTCAGCTCATGTGCTTGATGTGAGTCATCTGCAAGTTGGGGAGGATACGACTTATACAGAGTTGCCTATTTAGATTGTGGCTCGTCGGGTTCAGAAATTGAGGAATAAGGAAATCCTGCTGGTGCGAGTCAAATGACAATTCCACGATAATGAAGAGCAAACCTGGGAGCGTGAGGACCAGATAAAGGAGCAGTTCCCCAATCTCTTTACCAACTGAGGTTAGTTCTCTTGCTTTTATTTTTGAGGACAAAAATACTCTTAAGTTGGGGAGAGTTGCAGCACCTGTACCTTTGGATGACATCATTTTTGACCCGTAGAGTACCCGTATACGTATGTGTATACGTATTTGATGCTCGACGTGTGTTGATTCGAGTGTATTTTGCAATTTTTTTGGCAGTTTTTCATGTGGGCCCAAACTTGTCTATTTAAGCAACCAGCACCTAATTTTTGGTTCATTTGCTCATTTTTCACTTAGAAAAGAGAGAGAAGATCTGGAGAAGAGGAAAGGAAGGGAAAAGTTAAGGTTTTGGTGATTTTTGCTCAAAAATCCCTGAGGTTTGCATGTCTACCCTTCTTTCTTCCTTTAATCTCTTTAGTTCATGCTTGAGTGTTGTATTTTGACGTAAGCAATGCTATGGGTTTTCAGTTGAGGGTGTTCCAGACCTAGGGTTCCTTTGCATGTATGTTTTTATGAACCCTAGTGTTGATTGGAGGCCATTGATGCCATTTTCCCCAATTTCTCACTTGGATTTGGTGGAACCCTTTGTAAATGGACCTATACGTGGTGCATGACCTTAGACTTTTCCAAATGATTTGCATGTCATCTATGTTAGGCTTGTGGACACTAGAAATTGATCCATGTATTTTGTTAGATATTTCCATGGTGAAATCATAGGGTTCAGTACAAATGGCCCTTGCTTGGTTCATTGACCTAGGGTTATGAACAAGCCTTGCATGTCAACTATGTTGACCTAGGGGGCATTGTTGATGAACCCATGATGCAAGATCAGTATTTTACTGAGCTGAACATGGTGACTTAGTGTAATTTTGGCCTAGGCTATGTAATTTAGGAATTTACAATGAATTTGGGCATTTGCCCAAATTTGGAGATTTTGACCAAATGGATGTCAATTGATGAAATTGACATGAAATTAGTCTAATTAACATTATTTATGATTGAATGCCTTGTAGTATAGTGATTGGATCAACCTATTGCATTTTTTTTTTGTCAAAGTTTAATTTCATTTCCATTAAAGCTCCAAAGTAGTGGAGTACAACCTGCCAGAGATACAATAACATACTACGATCAATGCAGGCACAACAAGAAAGCAAAAATGCTTCCAAGGAAACGAGTACAATCAGACAACTAACAGGGCTAGACCCCAAAACAACACATTACAACATCAAGAAGACATAGTCCTCACAACAAGAGGGTAAAACCCCCCTACAACAGAAGGTAGATCCCTCACAACTAGAGGGCAAAACCCTCGCAAAACCCATATGTACAAAAGATCTTGCGCACCACACTTCTATCTTCTAGGCTAGATCAAGGGCCGCCATTGCCAAAACAACTACATAAAGGTCGGATCAGAGAGCGAAACACACGCGCACCTCCCTAGATCGTGAAACTTGTTTCGGTCTTCTAGGCTAGGTCAACCTATTGCATTCAATTGGGTTAAATGTGGGTTAATTTAGTATAAATTGGTTGAATTAAGTAATATGAAATTGGCTCATGGGTTTAATTATTTTAGAATCTTAATTGGCTATGTAGTTGGGTTTAAACATGGTTGTTTAGCACACTTTGGACTGATTTTCAGTATTGTGTAAACCATGTTATTTTCAGGGTATTGTGAAGGATCTAAGTAACCCATACAGGCCAATTGGAGGTTGTAATGCTTAGAAGTGTGTTGGTGCATCCTAGTGTTTTCTTTGGTCGGATTAGATTGGCTAAGCCTAGCCAATCGAGTTGTGAGTGTCCCTTTACATTTGGATTTCTATATGTGACATTGTATTACATAAATTTATATATATATATATATATATATATAAGTATTATGCATGTTTTAATATTTCCATAAAATGAATTTGAGCATAGTCTATATGGTTAGCAATTTAGTTGGATCTCCTAGTTGTGATTTCTTTTGGGAAGTCTCGTAAGTCTAGTGGTGATCCCCAGTTGTTGACCTGGCAGAGGGTTTTATGGCTGGTGTATAGGTAGGATAGCTTAGGCTGATCCTACGGGCTGCACAACCCTAGAAATCCTACTAGAATACAAGTATTGTTTGGTCGGATCAGGCGTTGTGTGTCGCGCTCCAGGCCTTTGACCGCCCTTGCCCATGAGGTGCTAGGATTGCATTGGCATGTTTAGAAAATGATATGCATTGTTTTGGTTATGACATGATGCATTATATTGGCATGTATGTAATCTTGTTTCATCACCATGTTATTTCAAATGTTTTTATGATCTTGCCATGTTTTATATAAATGCATGTATATTGCCACTTGTAGAAGACATTCACTGAGCTTGTTGCAACTCACACCTCATCCATATCATTTCAGGTTCTGATAAGAAGGAGAAAGGGAATGCTTGACTGCGGAGCACTCCCTTGGTATTTTGTTGATGTAGGTGTTGTACATGTTTGTATTTTGATATTATGTACATGATAACACCTAGTATATCACAGATATGGGGTATGTTTGGTTTTGTATTAATTGAGGACTTGTGGAATTTTATTCTTGGTAATTTTGGAGATGTAATATTTTTATTTATTTTTGTTGATTATGTTTAGATGGATGCAATTATTGTATTGTGTTTTATTGGAATTCGTGTAATATTAGGCTGACGAGACGCCGGGTGTACCGAGGGAGGGTATACCCGCGGGTTCCGTGCCGGTCATGATATCACAGATAGTGGGTCGTGACACCTCTGATATTGAGGGGAATCTGACAAATGGATTCAATATCTATATCAAGAGCCACCTTCTTCAACTCTTCAATGTTCCAACACCTGTCTTGAAGGAGTGATGGGCTTGAATGAAGTAGGCCTTGGAAGCCATGGATCAAGCTTGAAATGAACTTGATTGCCATCCCCAATTCTCCACCTAACACCCCTACTAAGCATATCTCTGCCTCAACAAATGCTCTTTCATGTTTGAGAAGCACATCTAGGAATTCCTGCCCGCATAAATGAGGAATTCAGATAGTATTTGGCCTTAAGGATAGTAGCCACCAGAGATTCTAGATGGTGAATCAATCTCCAACCTTGTTTAGCAAGTAAAGCCTTGTTGAATGATTCCAAGTCTCTGAAACCCATACCCCTTAAGGATTTCGGTTTGCAAAGATCAACCCACTTTACCCAATGTAGTTTAGGACCATTCTGAGAAAAACGCCACCAAAAGTGAGCCATCATGGCTACAAGCTCTTTACAAAGATAATAACTTTAGTGTTTATATGTTGTTCACCCAACCCAATCTGATAAATGAGGCATCAACTAGAGAGTAATGCATGTTTTAGTTGAATATGAAAATTGTTGATCTTCCGAAGTTTTGCACGAAACCGTTTCGCATTGGACCTGCAAGGGTGGTGACGCTTGGTCACCGAAAACACTCTGATGCCTAAGTTAGACAATGAAATAAGAGAATAAAAGTATGTAGAGATTTTCCAGTTTCAGAGCCTACCTACTTTGGTGAATGATCTCCTTTTTTATAGTTGAGGGGGGATGGTTTTGGTATTTAATACGATTCTCTATCGGTGGGAGCGATTTGTGTCTTTCTTCATCAGGAGTTAGCAAGTAGTTTTATGTCTCGAGATCCATTTTGTGCAGTGTTCAAGTTATGATCAACGTGTAAATGTAGATTTTTCGGTTAAGATTCAAGAAACGCCTTCAGCTAAAATAAGAGGTTGCCCTCGGCCAAGGCCGAGGGGGGTTCCTCGACCATGGTTGGGCTTGGGGTGCCTCAGCCATGGCCGAGGCTTGGGGTGCCTCAGCCAAGGCCGAGGCTTGTGTGCCTCGG
Source organism: Paratinospora sagittata (assembly GCA_035771175.1). Lineage (NCBI taxonomy): Eukaryota > Viridiplantae > Streptophyta > Magnoliopsida > Ranunculales > Menispermaceae > Paratinospora > Paratinospora sagittata. The sequence goes on along the minus strand of CM069602.1, from coordinate 10,700,252 downwards.
CCGTGGCCGAGGGATGTTGTGTTTTGACCTTTGGCCGAGGCACAATGTGTTTTGGCCATTGGTTGAGATATGTTGTGCCTTGGCCAATGGTCGGGGCATGTGGTGCATCGGTCGTTGGCCAAGGCATGTTGCACCTCGGCTTTCATCAAGGCAAGCTGTGTTATGGCTTTGTTCGAGGTGTTGTTCCTTGTTCGAACACAACTTTGTTCATGAATTGGAGTTGGTTCGATTTTGAGTGTAACAGTGTACACCTGTCTTGAGTGATAAAATCCTTAACTGGGTGATTGTTATCTTCAGATGAAGGAGTGATGGGCTCGAAAGAAGTAAGCCTTGGAAGCCATGGATCAAGCTTGAAATGAACTTGATTGCCATCCCCAATTCTCCACCTAACACCCCTACTAACCAAATTTCTACCCCAACAAATGTTCTTCTATGTTTGAGAGACACATCTTGGAATTCTTGCCCGCGTAAATGAGGAATTCAGATAGTATTTCGCCTTAAGGATAGTAGCCACCAGAGATTCTAGATAGTGAATCAATCTCCAACCTTGTTTAGCAAGTAAAGCTTTGTTGAATGATTCCAAGTTTCTGAAACCCATACCTCCTAAGGATTTTGGTTTGCAAAAATCAACCCACTTTATCCAATGTAGTTTAGGACCATTCTGAGAAAAACCCCACCAAAAGTGAGCCATCATGGCTGCAAGCTCTTTACAAAGATAATAAGGCAATCTAAAACAACACATGGTGTATGTGGGGAGAGCTTGCACTATTACCTTGATAAAAATTTCTTTACCACCAGCTAAGAAAAGGCGTTCTTTCCATCTTTGTAGGCAATTCCAAGTCCTTGCTTTCAAGTAATCAAACATGCATTCTACTTGTCGAGACCCCTTTCCGGGTGACGTCACAACCGACACAGTACCCCAGATAATACCATAACCCATCAAAATTTGAGGCACTGATAAGCCTCTATGCAGAAAGTACATAACAAACTATCATCATCATTCGTATATAATCCATCAATAAATATGAATACAAAATACCATCCATTTTTTTTTATCACAAGACTTATACAACGAAGTCTCCCAAAAGATACATCAACATGTATCATTCTCGTGTATCCTATCATTTACACATCTCACTAGTATAAACCAGCTCCCAGTACAAACGTCATACTCACATAGCACTAGACAAATTCAATCAACTATCTGGAGCCTTGCCTTTGCCCTTGTGATCTATACCTGTAACAAAAAGGGAGTGGGGTGAGTTCAACTAGCTCAGTAAATAATTTTCATAATAAATCTCTATATATGCATTTATATAAAACATGTATGATAATGGAAAGCTCAGTCATAAATCCAATGCATCAAAGAAGAATCGTAATATACATGACTTCAAACTAAACATATGATTTATGCATCATTTTCATGAAATTATGCCAACGCCTCCATGAGGTCACCACAGAATAACATTGCATACACTTCCCCCATCGTGCTATGGGTTTAGACCAGCATGTTATCCTATACTAATCCTTTTACCCTTACATTCCTCAGTGATTCAGAAAATCCTTTTCACAGAGTACCAATCCAAGTACTCCAACGACACATTTCTCCGAAGAACAAGTAAATAAAAAGACAACAATGTTAAGGTATTTAATTCAAAATACCCATGGCAATAGCAATGCATAAATTTGTGCTCATGATTATAAATACAATGCACATATATAATGGGTGCATATCATTCAACAATTCAACTGTATATAAATACAATGCTATAAATAGAGAATTAAGGTGAGAAATACTCACAATACAAATTTTTAGCCTAAGTCCGCAATACTTAGCCAAATCACCAACACCTCAATTTTTGTTCACATACCATTATTCAATTCATAATCAACTATCTACAATTTAAACATTGCAATTACTAACACAACAATTCCAGCACCTAATTTCAGTCAATTACTCATCAAACTGATCAAAATACATCATTGAACAACTTACCAATGATTTCCCCAATTCTCATATTTCCAGCACAAGTAGTAACCTTGTCCACTTCACCAAACCCAAAATTTTAAAAATTATGTATCTCAATCCTCTGTAATTCACATCACCAATTGTTCAAGATAAATTTCCATCCATTAAAGACATGAAAATACCATAATTTAACACTGAAAATGCGTTCCTAAAACCCTTACCCAGCAAGGTTTTGCAACACCATTTCAACCATGTAAAATCAGTGAATTTAACATCAAACTACCCACCAATTAACAAGGAATTATTCACCCATGAGTTTGGCCAGCAAATTTCTTCAATTTCCAGCCCAAAATCTCCATTGTCTAGATTCAAATCTAGCCAAAGAAAACCCTTGCATGTTATATATGTTGTACAAGATGAAGAGAGGAATCCATTAATGAAAGTTTAAGCTTAAAACAACCCACTCTTACCTTGGATTTTGAAGCTTGAAGCTCAATCTTCTTCCTTTCTCTTTTCTTCCTCAACGTTTTCTCTTTGAATTGCTCTGCAATTCTCACAATTCAACAAGTTTATTTGATCTTGCCAGCAAGCCAATAAGTCTAAAACCTGTTCAACTAGTTCTAAGTGGCTGCAAATGGGTGAGACATGTGTTTCAAAACATGCACAAACCGCCCAAACTCAAATGGGGTTAGTTGCAACTTTTCCCCTTTTAAAATACTGATTTATTGCAATTTTTCACTAAAAAAAATGCCCAAAAAACGTGATCAGCGTCCTCCTCCAACGCATGAGCGCTTTAATCCCTTGCCAAAAACACTCATTTTTCATTTCACTACTACTCGCTCAATGCACATCAAAATTTCGCGTATAGCCAGTCAATTTTTATGTAAAAACGCGTTCCAGACTCATTTTTAATATCCCTAGGTCCATTTAACGTACAAATAATTAATTATCATGCAAAAACGTCAAATACATACACAAAACACACAAAATACGAGTATTATATACATCAAATACATACACAAGACCTAAAGTCGGACATTTTACGTCATCACGACATCATATGCGAAAGTGGGTCATTACACTACTTCTTGTTGCAGGGAGGCCAAGGTATTTCTGGTGCTCTACGCTACCCTTGACTTGCAAGATATTTAGGAACTCAAATTTCTGCTCTAGAGGAACATTTTTGCTAAATACCATGGCTGATTTCTCAAGATTAATTTGTTGTCCCGATGCTGAATGGTATGTGTCAAGAATATCTCTAAAAGAAAACACATTCTTGGTTGTAGCCCTACAAAAGATAATATTTTCATCAGAAAATAAAATATGAGAGATTGTTGGGTTGGACCGAGATATTTTGACTCCTAAGAGATTCCTATTCCCATACCAACGAAGTAAACTACTTGAGAGGCCTTTAGCACGAAGTAAAAATAAGTATGGGAATAGTGGGTCCCCTTGTTGGAGACCCCTTTGGGGAGTGATAGAGCCATAAACTTTGCCACTGAGAAGAAAAGAGAACTTCACCGATGGCACAGACTTCATAACTAGATCAATCCACCTATCGGCAAAGCCTAGCCTATACCTAACAGCTTTTAAAAAGCCCCAGTAGACCCTATCATAAGCCTTACTCATATCTAACTTCAAATCCCCCACACCCTTCTTCCCATGTTTGTAGGTTTTCATGAAATGAAAGAGTTCTTGGGCTACTATAATGTTATCTGAAATCAATCTTCCCCCCACAAAGACACTTTGATTTGGCGAAATAATTGTATGAAGAAAGGGTTTAAGTTTATTGAGTAAGACTTTTGCCACAATTTTATATATGACATTACATAGGCTTATTGGCCTAAAATCCACCATACGGTTTGGGAAATTCGATTTTGGAATAAGGCAAATAAGGGTCCTTTTTAAGTCGTCAAGATTGGTGTTGTCATTTAAAATGGATAGGCAAGTGTTGCTCACTGAGCTACCAACAATGTGCCAATATTTCTAGAAATAGATAGCTGGTACCCATCCAGACCATGGCTTTTAGTGGGTGCCATTTGATCTAGAGCAATTTTTACCTCATCATTAGAAAAAGGCCTGAAAAGGAGTTGATTATCATTATCAGAAATTTTAGGGACGTACCCCTTAATGCCAAATCAACGACTTTCGGAGAAGGATTTTCTGAAATAAATAAGTTCTTGAAATAAGATTCCACCACCATTGCCATACCATCTTCACTCGATATTCAAACACCCCTATCATCAAATAAACCTTTGATGTGATTCCTTCTATGTCTCTCACTGGCCTTGTGATGAAAGAAGCGAGTATTCAAGTTTCCCCCTTTCAACCAATCTTCTTTAGCCCTTTGGTGCTAGTAGGATTCCTCCTTCAAAGCCAACTCTTCCAATTTCTCTTCCAATCTCTTAATTAATTGCTTGTCTGTTGGTGAAGGACAGTGATTACTGTGCTCTTCGATCTTGTATCTTATTTGAGCCATAGTTTTTGGTAATTCTCCAAATTTTTGCTTACTCCACTTATGCAACTCCCTCAAACATTTGTTGCTACATTCCATCCAATTTAAATTTTGGCGGTGAGGGTTGGAACCATTCCAACAATCCCTGATGATCGCCTCAGCTTCAGCTTCGCCAATCCACAAAGATTCAAAAAGGAATCTCTTATTGTTGTTGTTTCTCAAAGAAAATTGAACAAAAGAGGATGTGTCTAACATTATGGCTCTGTGGTATGAACCCTGAAAGCCCAGGTGGAAACAACTACCATCAGGAAATTTAGCCCACCACACATTGGAACATAAAGCTCTATCAAGCCTCTCTCGATCATTATCCTCATCAACCCTTTTATTGCTCCAAGTGAATTCCACACCGATGAAACCCACGTCTTGAAGCTCACAATCTTCAATAGCCCTCCTGAATTCCTCCATTTGCCAAGATGATTTTGGTTGCCCGCCGTATTTATCTGATTGCTCTGTGATCTTATTGAAGTCACCCATTACTAACCAACCCGGATCTGGAAAAACTTTCAGCCTTCTTAACAACTCTCATGAGGTACGTCTAGTCGCTGCATCAGCCTCCCCGTAAAAGCCTGTAAATCTCTATTTACGATTTGAGTCGTTCTCAACCCAGACATCAATATGATTCCCTGAAAATGATTTGAGGTTGACTAAAACAGGTTTCTTCCAACGAAGAAGCACCCCTCTTCCCGTACCATTCATATCACCAATATGACAACCATCAAAATCAAGAAGCATTTTCAGTCTCTTTGCGCGTGGCTTGGGGAGTCTAGTATCCATGAAGAATAAGACTTCGGGATCTTTCTCGCGCACAAGATAGCGCAATTCTCGAAACGCTTGTTGGTTCCCATGCCCCCGAGCATTCCAGCTTATAAGCCTTATTTTGTCCGGTAGAGCTGCATAACAGACCCTACAATTTCAAAATCAGATTGAGGTTGGGAGAGAATTTTGGACATTTTGGAGCTAACATCAACATTGCACCAGGCTTCTACTTCCATTCTTTTACCCAACTTCAGATGATCTTTCGCAGTCTCACCCACATCATTACCACACATGCCAGTATGGGAAGCACCATCCACAGTCATCAATTGATTCTTCGCCACTACATTTATCAATCTGCTGACAGTCGGCTTATCATCATCATTACCAGATTTGTGATCAAACCTATCATGATCCTAGGCGAAGCATGTCGACGACCGGTCCAGCTCCCGGACCTTGGTTGCCTCGGTGGAGCTAGTTCCTTTGCTACTGTCTTCATCCCAGTTCTTCAGAGCAGCACGGTTTTGAGATCCTTCATTAAACGTGGGCCATGAACCATATTGCAGCTTATTTTTCTTCTTTTCATCTTTTTCTAGCAAATAATCTTTGCAGGTTTTAATGGTACGGGTAATTTTGCCACAAAAATAACAAAAATCAGGGAGTCTGTCATATTTGAAAGAAACCCATAATGGATCTCCCTTTTTGAAAAGCTTGATCTTCATACCACGTCTAAGAGCTTTCCTTGTATCAATCCAGACTCTAATTCTGATTGAACGACCCCAACAACAACTTCTTTGGTCCTCAGTGATCTCTTCAAATCGCCCAAGGGCGTCGCCTATAATTTTTCCAACCTCTTTGTTCATGCACCCAATGGGGAGATCAAAAACATACACCCAGAACTCAGTGAAAACCACTAAGGCTTTGTCGAATTGCCATGGCTCTCTTTACAAAACTCTTCTTTTGTCCACGCCATTGTGAAATTGGAGAATAAGCAGGTTCAAACCAACCTCTTTCACATGGACTGGTTTGGAGGTTTTCCATGCCTGGTTCATCGTGGTCCTAAAGATTTCTCTGTTTGTGTTAGGGTCCACCTCAATGGTGGGCGGCTAACAATACTAGAACGGCCAAACAACGTGGGAGGCCAGCGGCCAAATGAAAAGTCATTAGTGTCGGCGCCGAAATTGCTGACTTTGAAGAAAAGTTTATATTAAAATATAATTTTTGTATTTACAAAATTGCCCTCCAATACTCCTATAAATAGAGCCTTAATTTCATTCTTGAAATTCATCCTGAGAGATCAAGATTCTAGAGATCTAATCTAAGAGATCCAGAGAGCCTCAAAGAGAGTTTTTTTTAGAAGAAAAAGTGTGAGCCTCAAAGAGAGTTTCTTTGAGAAGAAAAAGTGTGAGGCAATTTGTGAAGTCTTACTCACAAATTGAAGATACATAGTTATTGTACTTTTGTGAGAGATCCACCTAAGGGTGAAGTTTGTAATCCCATTTTATTATAGTGGAAGTCTTTAAGCGGCTTACGGGTCCCGTGGTTTTTACCTTCTTTTTAAAGGGCTTTCCACGCTAAAAATTGTTTGTGTTTTTTGTTCTATTTTAGTTTGGGAAATGATCCTGAGTTTGTGGAATTGATTTTTTACAACCATCACTTTTTTCCCAACAAAGTAGTATCAGAGACGGGGTCGTTTTCAGCGAAGGTACTGTTCACACATACAGTACTATTCATGTATACGATATTGTTTTGTCGACAGGTATTATTTGGAATAGTGAATAGTAGTACTATTTATATAGAGACTATTCATGGAGTACTATTTACAAGGGACTCTATTCACAGAGTACTATTCATCGCCGGAAAAGTGTCAAGCTCCGCGAAACCTGTTGACTGACGACTCAAATGGAGGATAGCACAGGCAATATGAACCCAGACAATATGATCAAGTTGACTGCATTTAATTATGCAATTTGGAAGCCGAAGATGGAGGATCTTTTATACATTAAAGATTTGTGGAAGTCGATTCTAATGCCGAAGAAGAAAGCCGTGACTACAACTTCGACAGATGACAAGACACCAAAAACAACAAGCGCAGACGCTGACTGGGCCGTGTTGAACCGAAAGTGTGCTGCTCAAATCAGACAATGGATCGACAATAGCATTTTCCAAAATTTTGCTAATGAACACGATGCTTACGTTCTTTGGCAAAAGTTGGAGAAAATATATGCGAGGACAACCGCACAGAATAAAGCTAATTTGATGCGACGATTAGTCAATTTGAAGTATAAAGATGGAAGCAGCGTATCGGAACACATGAGCGAGTTCCAAGGCATTGTAGATCAACTTAACTCTATGAAGATGACCGTAGATGACGAGCTACAAACGTTGTTGCTGCTGAGTTCTCTACCAAAAAGTTGGGACACTCTAGTTGTGTCAGTTAGTAACTCAGCTCCTGACGGCAAGCTTACCATGGATATGGTAAAAGACAGAATGCTGAACGAAGAGTCTCGACGAAAAGACGATGGATATACTCCTGAAACTGAAGCACTTGTCATGAAAAAACAAGGCAAGCAAGAATGGCACTGAAGAAGTAAAAGCAGAAATCCTCGTAACCAAAGTCAGCAAAGAGGACGCTCGAAGTCCAGATCGTGGCATGACAATAAGTGTCATCACTGCGGCAAGCTCGGACACTTCATTCAAGAATGTCGAAAGTTAAAGGAGGAACGATCCAGAAATCAAGAAGCAGAAACCCGAACAAATGACACTGCAACTCTCACTGAAGAAGTTGTCATTGTTTGAGATGCTGATTATGCAACCTTGCATGTCAAGACTCTACATGGGTAGTTGACTCAGGTGCTTCTTACCATGTCACCTCACGACGAGATTTCTTCTCAGCCTACACTCAAGGTGATTTCGGACGAGTGAGGATGGAAAATGATAATGCATCCAAAATTATCCGCATCGACAATATTTATTTAGAAACTAACCTTGGATGCAGGTTACTCTTGAAAGATGTGAGGCATGTTCCTGATATCCGCCTCAATTTGATCTCCACCGAAATGCTTGATGACGATGGCTACAATAATAACTTTGGTGAAGGAAAATGGAAGCTCACCAAAGGAAACTTGGTAGTAGCCAAAGGCAAGAAAGATACAACACTCTACCTCACAGAAACCAAGCTGTGTAGAGGAGAAGTAAATACCATGAGGAAAGAAGTTCCCACCGAGTTATGGCATAACCGGCTCGGCCACATGAGTGAAAAGGATCTCAGAATTCTTTCCAAGAAGGAGCACTTGCCAGGAATTACAGGTACATCTTTACGTACTTGTGTTGATTGTATTATGGGTAAACAACATAGAGTTGCATTTCATAGTTCCCCACCATCTATAAAGGCAAATATTCTAGATTTAATACACACAAATGTCTGTACAATGAGTTGTAAGTCACTAGGAGGTGCTCATTATTTTGTGACTTTTATTGATGATCACTCTAGAAAAGTGTGGGCCTTTGCTTTGAAAACTAAAGATCAAGTGCAGGAAGTTTTCAAGCAATTTCATGTAAAAGTTGAGAGAGAAACTGGCAGACGTTTGAATTGTGTACCATCAGACAATGTCGGTGAGTATCGCGGATCATTAGAGGAGTACTGCAGAAGTTTCGGCATCAGGCTGGAAAAATCGGTACCAAAGACACCTCAACACAACGGTGTCGCAGAGAGGATGAACAGAACCATTTGTGAAAGAGTCAGATGTATGATCTCAAATGCAAAACTGCCAAACTCCTATTGGGGGGAGGCAATGAGGACAGCAGTCGATTTAATCAACCTTTCTCCATCAGTTCCACTGAACTATGACGTACCAGAAAAGGCTTGGACGGGGAAAGACGTTTCTTACAAACACTTGAAAGTATTCGGCTGCAGAGAATTTATTCACATCCCTAAAGACAAGAGGTCCAAGCTGGATGAAAAAGCGAAGCAGTGTATCTTTGTGGGGTATTCCCATGAAGAATTCGGCTACAGATTTTGGGATCCTGTCAACAAAAAGATTGTCAGAAGCAGAGACATGGTGTTTCTTGAAGATCAGACGATCAAGGATTTTCAGTAACCTAAGAAGCCACAATTAGATGAAATTCCAGTTAATCTGGAACCAGTCTCTCCACCACCAAATCCAGATGACAATGGTGTTGCACCAGATACTGATGATGATGTTCCACCAGCTCAAAGTTCAGAACCAGAACAAGTTCCTGAACAAGTCCAACCAGAAGCACAGCTAAGGAGATTCACCAGAGAGCGACAACCAAGTCAAAGATATTCTCCTAGCGACTATGTGATGCTCACTGACGGGAAAGAACCGGAGAGCTATACCGAAGCTATCACTGGCTAGCATAAGACTGAGTGGATGAAAGCTATGCAGGAAGAAATGAAATCTCTGCATGAGAACCACACATTTGACCTGGTGAAATTACCGCAGGGAAGGAAAGCCCTCAAGAACAAGTGGGTGTATAGGATCAAAAGCGAAGAAGGTAGCTCGCAACCTCGATACAAAGCAAGATTGGTTGTGAAAGGATTCGGGCAGAAGAAAGGCGTTGACTTCGATGAAATCTTCTCACCGGTGGTAAAAATGTCTTCAATCCGAGTTGTTCTTGGCTTGGCAGCTAGTCTTAATCTGGAGGTTGAACAACTTGATGTAAAAACCGCATTCTTACACGGTGATCTTGACGAGGAAATTTATATGGAGCAACCCGAAGGTTTCCAAGTCAAAAGAAAAGAGAAGCTGGTATGCAGGCTAAAGAAAAGTCTGTACGGTTTGAAACAGGCACCGAGGCAGTGGTATAAAAAGTTCGACTCGTTCATGGAGAAAATGGAGTACAACCGAACGACAGCTGATCACTGCGTCTTCATCAAGAAATTCTCTGATGGTGATTTTATTATTCTTTTGCTTTATGTTGATGATATGTTAATTGTAGGCCAAGATATCGGCAAGATTAACAAGTTGAAGAAAGAGTTGAGCAAGTCATTTGCAATGAAAGACTTAGGACCCGCAAAGAAAATCCTTGGCATAAAGATTGTTCGTGACAGGAAGAACAAGAGACTTTGGCTATCTCAAGAGAAGTATATTGAGAAAGTTTTAGAGCGGTTCAACATGAGCAAAGCTAAACCTATTAGTTCTCCACTGGCAAGCCACTTCAAGCTTAATGCGAGCCAGTGTCCTTCAAGCGAGGAGGAGAAATCAGAGATAAGCAAGGTGCCTTATGCATCGGTAGTTGGCAGTCTAATGTACGTTATGGTATGCACCAGACCATATATTGCTCATGTTGTTGGTGTTGTGAGCCGATTTCTATCAAATCCTGGAAAGGAACATTGGACAATAGTCAAATGGATACTCAGGTATCTTAGAGGTACTTCTAGTCATTGTTTGTGTTTTGGTAATGATAAACTTGTATTAGAAAGATTTACATATTCATATATGGCTGGCGACATGGATACGAGAAAGTCAATATCTGGGTACCTAATAACATTTGCAGGGGGAGCTGTCTCATGGCAATCACGATTACAGAAGTGTATTGCCTTAAGTACCTCAAAAGCAGAGGGCATTGCAATCACTGAAGGTTGTAAGGAGATCTGTGGATGAAAAAGTTCCTACAAGAATTGCATCAGAACCAAGAAAATTATGTTCTTTATTGCGACAGTCAGAGTGCAATGCACCTCAGCAAGAACTCAACCTTCCACTCAAGGTCCAAGCACATCGACGTGAGGTATCATTGGATTCGTGATGTGCTAGAAAATAAACTGCTGCAAGTTGAGAAGATCCACACTAATGACAACGGGGCAGATATGATGACGAAGTCCCTGATCAGAGAAAAGCTTGCTATCTGTAGAGAGATTGCAGGTGTGGAGGAGCCCTGTTCCACATGAGGTGGAGGGAGAGATTTGTTGGGGTCCACCTCAATGGTAGGCGGCCAACAATACTAGAACGGCCAAACAACATGGGCGGTCAGCGGCCAAATGAAAAGTCATTAGTGTCGGCGCCGAAATTGCTGACTTTGAAGAAAAGTTTATATTAAAATATAATTTTTGTATTTACAAAATTGCCCTTCAATACTCATATAAATAGAGCTTTAATTTCATTCTTGAAATTCATCCTGAGAGATTAAAATTCTAGAGATCTAATCTGAGAGATCCAGAGAGCCTCAAAGAGAGTTTTTTGAGAAGAAAAAGTGTGAGCCTCAAAGAGAGTTTCTTTGAGAAGAAAAAGTGTGAGCCTCAAAGAGAGTTTCTTTGAGAAGAAAAAGTGTGAGCCAATTTGGGAAGAACTCACAAATTGAAGATACATAGTTATTGTATTTTTGTGAGAGATCCACCTAAGGGTGAAGTTTGTAATCCCATTTTATTATAGTGGAAGTCTTTAAGCGGCCTACGGGTCCCGTGGTTTTTACCTCCTTTTTAGAGGGTTTTCCACGCTAAAAATTATTTGTGTTATTTTGTTCTATTTTAGTTTGGAAAATGATCCTGAGTTTGTGGAATTGATTTTTTACAACCATCACTTTTTCCCAACAGTTTGCAGCCTTCGGAGTGTACAAACAATTCTTGAAATTCACCAAAACTCGAGCTGCGATCTCACTCTCTACCTCAAAGACTTGATTTTCCTCTTTTGTGACCGAAAAAGACTCCCAAATACCAAACATCTCCTTCTCCAAAATAGCAGCAACCTCAAGCACAAACCTTAATTCTCAAAGTGAGAAAAATTCATCACATTATATATTAGTGTGGATTCATTTCCCGGTGCTTTATCAGTGTTAGATATCATTTGACCTAAAATCTCTGGTTAATAGATGAAGGCCTAATAATGCATATCAAGCTATTATTAATATATTTTTTTGTATAAAATCTTATCCTGTATGTAGAGAAACATAAGAGAGATATATTAACAAACATATCAATAGGGCAAATGGGATTATGCATATGCAAATAATGAGACTTATCCAAACCTCTCACAAAACCGGCACTTTTACCTTGTTAGAAATCATTAGAACCCTTTCTGTCAATGCACCCTTCTCATGCCCTACTTGCCTTAGCTCCCTATTTTTGGCAGTGGTCTTGGTTTGGCTAATAGGGTAGGAGAATTTAGATTTTTTTTTTAAGATAGAAGAAATATCATAAATAATTTATATTTGAAAAAATAATTTGATTTCTATATATTTCTAATTGAAAAAAAAAAAAAAGGTTTGTCAAAATTTCTCTCTGGAATTAATGATATCTGGATTTTGAAGAATTTCATTTAATTTCGTAAGTAAAAAAAACAATTATTATAGTTCAACTATAATACAAAATTAGGATTATAAAATACAAGAGTAATTAATATTTACGAGTATTTGTAGATTTTGATTACTTATTTTGACAAAAACCAACAAATATATATTGTATGAATACGATTGCAAAGATTTATAGTTGTGCCAATTGCATGAATAATTTGGGCTTAGCCCATTAATGATACTGGGCCCATTCTAGCCCAAAACTGAGTTTCAAGTCCAAACTCTCACCTTGAGCTGATGACCAATTGGTTTGACGGTTCTGTTGGCAATCCCAAAAATAAATAAATAAAATCTCACCCTGGTAATGATCTTCATGTGTTAGATTAGTCACAGAAGCTAGTCCAAGAAATTTCTTGACTATTTGAACTATTAGAAAAATGTAAAAAAAATAAAATAAGAAAGACTTAATCGAGGGAATCAAGACCTTCAAATCATTCATTCAAGGGACAAAAACCTTCAAAAGATTAAAATATGATCTTGTGAATAATTTTTTACTCCTTTATTCATTAATTCACTCTCTTTAAATAGAAAATTACAGAACAACTGAATATTAAAACTAGCATACACAACTCATTTTCTCTACACATACACCCACGTTCTACTATCATGGTTGTACCAATAACAAACTACCCTAACTAGTATTTATTCAACTAAATAAAAAAAAGTAAAACATAGAATATAATTAAAAAAAAATGTGATTCTAACTAACTAGTACTCCAAAAAAAAGGGAGAAAATTAAGAAGGGTTAATTTATATTATTGTTTTAAAGCTTTTAATCAACCTCTTTAAAGAAAAAGTGCAAAAACATTAGTTGACTTTTGGTCAAATGCAAATGAAATGACTATCTAAAGTAATTACATCATCTTCATAAAAATCAGCCTAATAATTCTATCTAATAAGCATGATATGATATATAGAGTGATGTATGAAAGCTATATGCATTAAAAAAAATGAGCCATTATCCAAACCAAATGAGTGCAATGTAGACTCCACCTCTCAAACTCCCAAGACACATTCCAACCCATCTTTCTCCTTAACATAATACAAAAAAACAATCTTATCATATATATGATGAGATCACCAATGACAGCAATGACATCGATCGAGATTCGAACAGAACGAATCTCGAAAACCATCTAAGAACCTTGATCACTTGATCGATGATGACTTGGCTTTAATATTAATATCTAAGTAGGAGCTAGAGTATCATTTTCCTACAACCATATATTATACAAGTGGGTGGGTGGCCATATTCCCATTCCACTAGCATTAAGCATGTAGGGAAAAGATGAGGCAAAAGCAAAGGTAGAAAGGAAAGAAGAATAAATGAAATGAAGGGAGAGAGAATTAGCATATGGGTAAAAGACAAGAAAGCATTGGTTTTAGGCATTAGTATATGGAGGATGCTTTTGGTACTCCTATGTAAATAATAATAGCTTAAGTTCTATAATATATATATAATATTTGTAATGCTAAAAGAAGTAAGAACATGTTTTGGGGCAATGAAGAGTGGGCCTTAAATTAAAAGTAAGTCTAAGGAAGATTGGAGTTCATTTTTGTTTTGTTGACGAGTAAACAGTTGTAGATAAGTTGAGATAATATATAGACATACATATCTATATATAATATATAGAATGGTGAAGTCATAAAAGCCACCACATGTCATGATGTGCACATACATATAGTAGTAGGTTTTCTCTACTGAGCCAAGTAAACTAACTTTAGGAGAGGGTCTGGAAGTTTCTCTATCTCACTTCTAAATTGCTCTTTGTTGCTTCCATTTGGGAGATTATGGGTGCTATGAAATGGCCCTCTTTTATAGGTTGGGGGGTTGACAGAGCCATTAATGGTTCAAGTTGGGATTACTAGGTCAAAACATAGCTTTAAAAAGGAGTAATCCTGTTGTGATTTGTACAAAAAGGAAAAGGATGGGAGAAGTAATTATAATGATTAAAAATAAAATATAGGAAAGGAAAGAAAAGACAGCAAATCTAGACACATGTTAAAGTAAATATAAACATTAGTGTTTGCTTTGGAAGATTTCTTGTAGATTTTTTCTTTTTCTTTTTATTTTTTTGAATAAATATTAGTAGCTAGTCTCAAACTATTATTTTTCAACTTATTTAATTAGATATTTACTAATTTCAAAATGTATTCTTCTGTTTTTTGAAGTCAAAATCTGTTCACCCTTCCGCTTCAACCTTCTTTTTTTCTTTTTTTTCTTTTTTTTTTTTCTTTAGGACTAACATAACGATATATCAATCTAAGGCCCAAACAGGGCCAAGAGACGTATACAACGAAAAATAACATTTAGGGTCCAAAAGATGGACAATTCAACCATGAACATGGTTTGACTCTCATTTAATATAGCTAAGTGGGTGAGTCGAACCCCTCACAGATGTGATACCAAAGGGCTAAGCCCCTTTTGCACCCTTCACTTCAACTTACATTACATGCTTGAATTTGATTATCTTAACCACTTTGTTAGTGATACCTTGATATACAATGTACATCATTTATTAAGTTAATTTATACTTTTAAATTGTTATAGCTTTTAAATCTAGTGATTATTTTACATGTTATACGAAGTCTTATGTCTTTTTACTTATAACATAGTCTTACGCAAGAGGATTGTTGGTATCAACTTAATATAATGTATTAGGCTTTTACCTAAGAGCCAGGCATTGTGCTTATCTAACTAACAACCATAACTAAAAATAAATCAATAATTGAGCCCGATGAATATTTTGTAGTCAATTATGCAGTATATTGATAAGTCTCTTCTTGTTATATATAGTTGCATATTATACTTATGAGAAATCACTTGACTTGAGTCAAAAAAAAAATTAATTGACTTAAAAGTTATGATTGTTAGATAAGGGTTCAATAATGTAAAATAGATAATATACAAATATCAATAATAAAACTTGAACTCAAGACCTTTTGTAAAACTAATGCTTTGATACCATATTAAAAATTATTTGACTAAAAAATTATAACTGTCAAATAAAATCTAACAATACATATCAAGTTATCGTCAATAATTCTCTCAAGAGAGCCTAGTCAAAAAAATTAAAAAATTAAAAACAAAGGAAAGAAGAAAAGAAGAAAAGGTTTGGGATGGAAGGAAGGGTTAAAATGTTTTTTCCCCTCAAATCATTGACAAAGAAAGTTATTCTCTTCATCAATCATTACGTGTCCTACGAGAGGTGGAGAATGTTGCCATTAAGATATCAATTGCTACTACAAATACTTCAAATATTTTGTGAAAAAACTTTAAATTTCTTTTAATTATAACTTTCATTATTACTTCTTAAATTAACACTATAATAAGACACAAGGTGAATTAGTCAGGTGAAGTCACTTTTTATTTTTAATGCTTACCAAAGGGATGTCCAAGTACACTATAAGTTGACCTAAGCCCAGCACCTATATTAAAGTAACTACAAAAACAAGCTTGACGGACCTATCTGATTGACCCAAGTCTAACTCCAAGTACTCTTTTTGTTTATGTGTATAATTGGGTTTATAAGCTTGGTTGATTGTATGCTCTTTTCATAGAAATATATGCTCAATAGCCCTCAATCATATTTATTCCAACCTACGTGTCTAGTTCTCTACCCTCCTAATTAATTACCCCTTTCCCCAACTGTCCTCCAAAAAAAAAAAAAAAAAAGAAATATTTAATTATACTCATCTTAATATGTAATGGTTTAGTTGTTTTGTCAAGTAGTTACATTCAGGGCTCTACAGAAAATTAATCCCGTCAATTATTATTTTATGTTTAATTTTGTTATGGGTTTAATTTTAGATTTTAGTCTCACATTAACTATTTATTTGAACGAATAAAGACTCCTAAGAAGTTTCATTCATTCACACTATAAAGATTTTTTATTTTTTTCTAAGAAGGAAATTAAGACTCTATTTAATTTAAAATTCAGATACAATTTTTTATATTCAAAATTTTAAAAAAATAAAAAAAACATGTTTGATTCGTTGAAATTTAAAAATAGTTTTTTTAAATTTATCAAAAAAAAAAATAAATTATTTTCAAAAAATGACAAAATGTTATTTTATAAGACTGCACTTTTTAAGTTATATTTTATTTTTTAAATCACGAATCAAACACAGTCTAAAATCTGTAAAACCTATCATTATGACATGTTCCACGTGTGTACTTATAGGCTCAAGGGTCAACTTAAAACTTGAAAGCCAAAGAAATAATATTTTGTAAGATGTAAGATAGAGCAAAATAAGCTTCCGTTCATGTATCTTGCTCAAGAATTGGCATGAACTTGACTTGCCATGCTTTGTGTTGTCCTCTCTCTCTCTCTCTCACTCTCTCTCTCTCTCTCTATATATATATATATATATGTACCCGTGTTTGGTACAAGTTCAGAACTCAGATCTCACGCAACCATGTATATATAAAGGTGCTGAAGACAAACACATAAGGTACTGTTGTCCTATTAATAACCTACAACATAATAAGCACAGACAGAGTGCTGGGCTTGTCTCATAGATGAGCTCTTGATGATGTAAAAAATTAATGCTTTGTTCGGTTTGTGATCATTCAAAATTTAGTGTACACAACCTACAGAAATAAAGTTTAGAAATTTTTTTATGTTTTTTAATGAAAAATAATTATTAGGAGGGCACAAGGACGGATGAGAAGCGTATGATTGCAACTCCCCCTCTTTTTACTAATTTTGAGGTGGCCATGGATAAAAGTAAAATGAGGATGTTAGAGAAGATAAACAATAATAGATTTAAAAAAAATTAAGAAATAGTTTTATAATTTTTTATTTTATTTTATTTTAAAGCACAGAATGCCTTAGATCAAAACAGTATAAGTTAATTGAATAAGTTAATGATATTCGCTTAAAAAAATGTTTCATATACGTTAGATATCAACGTGATTTCTCAATACTGACATCTAACTCCTTTAAATGTTTTGAACATGCGCGTGTATCGCGTAACATCCTCAATATTCAATAAAAATTAAGTGTCAACGTAAAAAAATATTGACACTCAATATATCTTTGACATTACTTTATCTCATCTGGTCTAAAATAAATTATCAATGTTGTTTGTACTTAATAAGTACCTTTAATAGTGGAAATATTGACTCTAATCCTAACTAATTAAAGTTATTAATAGAGTTGGGTTTCAACTAATACTAATATATACTTTCACTTTACCACCAATGAGTATTGATAATTAAAGGTAATGGTTTTCATCCAAGCTTATGAACTTTATATTATTTGGAGTTTTGCTTAAACACTTGTTATGAGACATGTGACCCTGGTTACATTTGAGGGCATTAATAATTTATGAGCTATATTTGTAACATTGCACGAGAGACCTTTTCGAAATGACAAGATGCAAAGAAAATGGTGTTATATATATATATATATATAAGACCAGGCTGGCTTCCAGTTTGAAATGGTCAGTTTGTCTTGGAAAAAAAACAAGAAAAATTCCCAGATTGATCCAACAATTCAAAGGTAAAATTGATTGATGGACAAGCCCTTCTGAATGATAAAAACAAATAAAAAGCTTTAATGAATTGCTTTCAATTGAAAAAAAAAAGAGTTTATATGTATAAATATTTAATTTTGACTTTTTATTTTTATGATAACCATATGTATAATAATAGAAGGCCCTAACAAAATGGGTTTAGGGTAATAGTTCATCTCTCGTATAGCTTAACAACACCTCATAAGGAGAAGTGAATCATCTCTTCTTTTTTTTTTGGTTTTTCAAGGTATTCCCACAACGTCGGATTAGTTCTCGTTTGAGATTGGAGCGAAATAGTAAATCTCAGCC
This sequence comes from Paratinospora sagittata, assembly GCA_035771175.1. Lineage (NCBI taxonomy): Eukaryota > Viridiplantae > Streptophyta > Magnoliopsida > Ranunculales > Menispermaceae > Paratinospora > Paratinospora sagittata. The sequence goes on along the minus strand of CM069602.1, from coordinate 10,681,878 downwards.
GTTTTAAAAATTGAACCCTAAAATTTTTATATAAGAATGAACTTAAGACTCGGCCCGCTTCTACTTAGCCGATAATTCCTTAGTTAACTAACCATCTTTTCACTAATTGATTTGATTTTATTAAAAATAAATAAATAAAACCTTACCTATGTACATCTCAATTGACTTAGAATTAGCCAAGATTTCAACTGGGACCTACAACAAGAACTCAATCTTAATTATTAATAATTTTGAGTACTTACTGAAACCTGTTTTCCAGATAAATAATATTAGAGATTTGATGTTCAAGCTACCCTTCATCAATATTAATCATATAAAGTGACTGCAAATCATTAACTATTGTTTTATTTTATTTCAACAGCTTCTCTTTCTCTTTCTTTTTCTTTTTTCTTTTTATTACACCTCAGAATAAATTGAACTATAAAGTGTGAGAATTAAAAATCCTTGCACTATAAAGGGTGAGAATTAAGAAAGAATTAAAAATCCTTGCACTTTAAAGGGTGAGAATTAAAAATCCTAACAGAAGGAATACAAAATCCTAGCTAGTAGTATATATTAATCTAGTCATCACTTTGAAGAGGAGGGCCTGCTCAAGTCAAATCAAAGCTTAAATCCAAGTCTCTAACTCTAGGGCTTTTTTTTTTTTAGATCACAAAGATTCTCAATTTCTTTAAGTACATCATACTATCTAGGTCATGAATCATACTTAGCGACATTTTTAAGAATTTTAGAGACAAATTAAGTGCATAAATCCCACAAAAAAGTGGGCAAAGGCATTGACAAGAAACTACAACGCTGTAACTATAGACCCCAATAAAAAATAAATAAATAAATTTAAAATTAGAGACCCCAATAAGACCACCCATAAAGAATCAATAAACATGACTACCCCTCTCTAACTCTAGTTTATTAATCCAAAATGGTTGACAGTAGAACTACAATCCCTAGAGAGAGTTGAAATGAAGAAGACAACTCCTGGAAGGTACATTGGCTCCCTCCCTAACCAAGCTTTTTGCTTGATACTTTGACTTCACTTTGTGTCCATATCCATCCTGGTTCATGTAAATGCTCTCTCTCTCTCTCTCTCTCTCTCTCTCTCTCTCTCACAGGGTGACGTGACTCCTAAAGAGTATTAATAAATGCCTGCCTCTAAAAAAGTACTGAAAAAAACACAGATTGCAGAACTCCAATTAGACAAATGCCTTCATGGGGCTAACTTGTTCCTTTCTTTTAAGGTAATCTTCCTCTCTACAACTACCAAAGCATACACCACTTTCCATTTGGAATATAAATGCCATCATCACCCTCTTCTGCTCTCTTAATTTATAGAGTCCTAAAACACACAGAAAAAATTCATCGGCGCAGTGAATAAAAACCAAAATCTACCACCACCCTTCGAAGACCACACAGCAAAAAAGAAAAAAAACAAAACAAATCAAGTGATCTTTTTGCTCTTCTGAAATACCCATAACTTCTGGTACTGATCTCCAGTCTCTATGTTTGATTTGATACCCATATGCTCTTCATCATCCTTGCTTTTGATTTATCTGTTTTAATTTTCTCTATCAACAACAACAACAACCCAAATCATGGAAGAAACAGAAGAATCCAAAAGTGACAAGAAATGCAATTCCAAAGCCAGGAGGTACTACAGTGGAAGGACTACTACTAATCCAAGTCAGTATCAGCAACACCAACAACAACTACTACAATATCACCACCACCACCATCATCATCATCATCATCATCTGCTGCTGCAACATTCTTTTTGTAATGGGTTTGTTTACCAGAACAGATACCAAACTTACCCAGCTCTTCTTCCATTACCACCGACCCCTCCTTTAATACCTCTTCAAATGCCTGGAACTCCACCACTCCAGCAAAACCAGAGCTACAGGTCAAATACCCATTTGCAGAAATCTTCATGGAAGCAGAAGAAGAAGCCTCCTCCTCCTCCTCTTGCCTCCTCTTCAGATCCCCAAGACCCAGTTTTAATTATTTCACCAGGTCAATATTACTATTTATTCTCAATCTATCCCCTCTTTTTATTCTCATTTTTTGTGTGTGTTCGAGGACATTCTTTTGATTGATTTTGAAGTATGTTTGTTTATGGATTAATAAATGAAATGCAACAGATCTTTCTAAATGTTAGTATGGGACTTTGATGATTGGTTGAAGAAGAATGGATTTTGAAGTGATTTCATGTCTTAGTAAAGTTCTTTGATCTTTTAAAGTGTTTTTCCAGCCAGAAATCTGATTTTCCAAATTAATTGTTTGAGGGACTATAACATGAGAATCTCAACTTTTTTATGCTCTTGCTTTTGGGTATGAAGTGGGTATATCTCTTTATTAGTTGCTTCAGGTTTCTCAATCATAATCAACCAGAATCAAATCTCTTTGTTGCTTACTCTCTTTTTTTTGGGTTTCTTGTGGAATATATTTAAACAGCTCCGGAAGGACTTCAAGAGAGAACAAGTTTATCCAGTAGAGGAGAAGTTAGAAGGACAATGCCTACTACCCAACAGGCATTAACAGCAGCAAAGAGACCAGACCCTGGTGGCCTAGAAGGCTCCATAATACCCCTACTCGCCAACCATTTTCCAGTGCAATTTGACCCTTCTCAAAGAATTTTTCACTATGACGTTGACATCAGTCCACATCCATCCAAGGAAGTTGCTCGCATGATCAAGCAGAAATTAGTGCAAGAAAATCATGAACTCCTCTCTGGCGCTCTTCCAGCCTTTGATGGCAGGAAGAATCTGTATAGCCCAGTTGAATTCCAAAATGACAAACTTGAATTCTTTGTTACTCTTGCAATTCCTACATCCAAGTCACTCTTGCCTCCATTTGATTCCAATGAGACATTAGAAAATCCACAAAAAGAAAGCAAACTTTTCCGGGTAAGCATCAAGCTGGCTTCAAAGTTGGATGGTCGGGAATTGGGCAAATACTTGAGTACCGAAGGGGAAGATTGGATCCCGCTTCCACAAGATTACATCCATGCGCTAGATGTTGTTTTGCGAGAAGGCCCAACGGAAAATTGCATTCCCGTCGGGAGATCCCTCTATTCGAGTTCAATGGGAGGGGCTAAAGATATTGGGGGAGGAGCGGTCGGTTTGAGGGGATTCTTTCAGAGCCTTAGACCAACTCAACAAGGTCTTGCCCTTAATGTGGACTTTTCCGTGACGGCTTTCCACGAGAGCATTGGCATAATTTCGTATTTACAGAAGCGACTCGAGTTTCTTCACGACCTTCCTCAAAGAAAAACTAGAGGCTTGGTTGGGGAAGAAAGGAGAGAAGTGGAGAAAGCTTTGAAGAACATAAGGGTCTTTGTATGCCATCGGGAAACTGATCAGAGATATCGGGTTTTTAGCTTAACAGATGAAGCTACAGAGAATCTCTGGTTCAGGGACAGGGACGGGAAGCATCTCCGACTTGTGGATTATTTTAAGGATCAGTACAACCATGAGATTCAATTCAGGAACTTACCATGCTTGCAGATTAGTAGGAGTAAGCCATGTTATCTCCCAATGGAGCTTTGTGTGGTTTGTGAAGGCCAGAAGTTTCTTGGGAAGCTCTCAGATGAGCAGACATCAAAGATCCTTAAAATGGGATGCCAGAAACCAAGGGAACGAAAAACCATTATTAATGAAGTTATAGGAGGGCCAATTGGAGCCACAAGGTATTGCTTAACAAATTGCTAAGTGATTTGACCTTGAAACTTGGACTTCTTTGTTTTTTTGTTTTCCAGCTTCTTTTCCTTTGATATCTCAATGTTACGTTTAAATCGCTGCTTTAATATTAGAATTATCAATTTTATGTGGGCAGGGATAATCAAGGTAGAGAATTCAAGCTCCATGTTACAAGGGAGATGACCCAATTGAATGGGAGAATTCTTCAACCTCCAAAGCTCAAGCTTGGAACCGGTGGCCTTGTAACAGATTTAGTCCCCTCCCGCCATGACCGCCAATGGAACTTGCTAGATGGTCATGTCTTTGAGGGCACCCGAATTGAAAGATGGGCATTAATAAGTTTTGGGGGAACCTTAGAACAACGGTCCTACATCCCAAGATTCATCAACCATCTATCTCAAAGGTGTGAGCAACTCGGAATATATTTTAACAAGAACTCCATCCTCAGCCCCCGGTTCGAACCAATCCAACTTCTCAACAATATCTCACTTTTGGAATCCAAGCTGAAGAAAATTCAAAGAGCTTCCTCAAACAACATCCAACTTCTAATCTGTGTAATGGAGAGAAAGCATAAAGGATATGCAGATTTGAAAAGAATTGCCGAGACAAACATTGGAGTTGTTAGCCAGTGTTGCTTGTATCCTAATCTTAGTAAGCTCGGTTCGCAATTTTTGGCAAATCTAGCTCTCAAGATCAATGCAAAGGTCGGAGGAACCACCGTGGCTTTATACAATTCGTTGCCTTCTCAGATCCCAAGACTTTTTGGGCCTGATGATCCAGCAATCTTCATGGGTGCCGATGTTACTCATCCACACCCGCTTGATGATTCCAGCCCCTCCATTGCTGCCGTTGTGGGCAGCATGAATTGGCCTTCGGCTAACAAGTACATTTCGAGAATGAGGTCTCAGACCCATCGGCAAGAAATAATCCAAGAACTTGGTGAAATGGTGAAAGAGCTACTAGAAGAATTCTACCAAGAAGTTAAGATGCTTCCCAAGAGAATAATTTTTTTTAGAGATGGAGTTAGTGAAACCCAATTCTATAAAGTGCTTAAAGTGGAATTACAAGCCATTAGAGTCGCTTGTTCGATGTTTCCGAGGTATAAGCCTGCCATTACTTTCGCGGTGGTACAGAAGAGACACCACACAAGGCTGTTCCCTAATGAAGCTGACCCTTCATCTATTAGGACCCATTTCTTTGATGAGAATATACCTCCAGGCACAGTTGTGGATACTGTAATTACTCACCCAAGAGAGTTTGATTTCTATCTCTGCAGTCACTGGGGTATGAAGGGAACAAGCAGGCCAACACATTACCATGTCTTGTGGGATGAGAACCAATTCACCTCTGATGAACTACAAAAGCTAGTTTACAACCTTTGCTACACGTTCGTGAGGTGTACAAAGCCGGTTTCTTTGGTTCCCCCAGCTTACTATGCCCACCTTGCCGCTTACAGAGGAAGGCTTTACCTTGAGAGGTCGGAGTTTTCGGGATTTTCCCAAACGGCTTCTTCTACAGTGTCTCGAGCTTCCGCTCCATTGAAGGCTACACCATTGCCAAAACTAAATGAGAATGTTAAGAAACTTATGTTCTACTGCTGATTCTTTTTTAACCTGTATTCTTATTGAAGTTGGTTTCGATTTTGGCTTATACATACAGAGGGTTCTTTCTGTATTTTTTTGAGTTCAACTTGAAAACACATCAAACTTCTAAATCCAAGTTTCAAGCAAGAAAGGAATTTCCTTATAGATTTATAGAACACAATGGATATAATTGACATTCCCAGATGGCCATTAGAATTTAATTGATCTTCATGGTCATCTGTTTCTTTCTTTCTCATAGCTTGTAAATATTATCTCAAGCCATTGGGAGAAATAATAGCACAATCTTGAGAATTTTTTTTTTATATTTTGTTAAAAAAACAATGATTATAGATAATCAAGAAAGGTTTAACTCTCTTATAAGAGTCGGTTTGACAATAGAGCAAACTCAAGGTGAAGTATCCTTGATATTTTTTCAATATTCTCCCTGAAAAATATATTTCTATCTTCCTTGAAAAGTTAGTTTTATTTTAAAAAAAGTTATATGAGGGTATGTGAGTGTACTCCGAAGTGTTCATGGCACAGGCTCCGACTATTGTGGGTATACTGAAGAGATTATTTCTGGATTTAGACCTGTGATTTTTAAGTCGCTATAGAGCAATTTCAATTATATTGGATCTCTAACACCACCAGATTTCAATATCAAAGGGGATTGAAGTATATGTTTATACACGATGGACAAAATTGTGACAGGTAAAAAAAAAAAGGAAAAAAGATTGAGAAAAAGTATGGACATCTAATCCAATTCCCACTTTTTGTTGGACCAGAGACATCATGAAGTTGCAGTGGAGAGAATTTGAATCCTACCAACTAAGCCACAGCAGTTGGTGGGCGCCACTGCTGCATGGTTTTGATCAGAGAATTTTACTGGTCCATGGCATCAGTTCTCAACAGGGCTTAATTACTGAAGGGGTTGGCCCCACGTTTGTTGAGTTATATACTGGAAAACAATAATATACTAATGAGTAAGACCCATGTAAAAACTAGTACTTTAACAACTTGGGCTGATACTGATAGTTGTACAAAAAGAGGCTGAATTGCTGTTAGTAGTTGAAAACTCAAAAGAAATAAATATCATTCATTTGTGTTATATGTTTTGTGGGCATAGCGAAATATTTACTGTAACTTTTGAGAATTTGAAAAGATGAAACTCTTTTGCAACTTGGGATCTTCAAATGCATGCCAAGTGTTGTAGAAGAAGAAGAAGACTAAAGTGTATCATCTTCTGCTGTGTTTCTCAGACGTGGAAAGATGTAAGGAAGGAACAAAGAAGAGAGTAAGAGAACAGCAGAAAATTAAAGATGATAAGATAAAAACTTGTTGAAATATCACTGCAAATGCCAATTCTCAATGCAGAAAACAAAGCCTGCCATTGCAGATGTCAAAGTTCTCCTTTTTCAGTTTTCACTCTCATGTGAAGTGGTGGTGGGACTTGAGAAAGAAGACAAGAGGTAAGGGTCCAAACCCCAACTTCTGTTCAAAGTTGCTGCAGCAACAGCAACTACAGCAACAGTAATTTTTGTATAAAAAAGAAAATTTAGAAAAAAAAAAAAAACATTAGAGAACAGAAGAAATTAATGGGAGAGAAGAGAACAAAAGGTGGAGTAAGAGAATGGCAATAAAGCTTCTGACTGTCGGGTTTCTGATTCTCTTTTTGTCTCTCATTTATTTTCTGATCCCTCCTTTTATTAGCTTTTATTTTGTGTCTCTCTTTTTTCTTTTTTTTGTTGGGTCAGTTGGAAATGGCCAGTGGGCAGTGACAGAAAGAACAGAGGCTGCAGTAGGAGTTTGGGGGTTGCTTATGCATCTTTCAAGGTACAGAGAAAAAGAAGACAGAAAAGACGAAATGGAGAAGCAGAAAGGATATGTGTTTTTTGGACCTTATTTCTTCTGCATCTCTGCATCTGCATTTGCTGTAACACGAGTGGGACTGCTTCAATGGGCCCATCTCTTTTCCTTTTTCTTTTATATTTTCCTGTTATTTTTGTGTTATGTTCATGAAATTTAATCAATGATACAATTGGTTACGTATAGACTTAATATCTATTATTGAGTTCTTATTTAATAATTATAATTTTTTAGTTGAATAATTTTTAATATAATATTAAAATTTTGATTTTATAAAAGGTTTTTGACATAAGTATCGATATTGTCATTTGCATGATCCATCTTCATTTAAATAATTAATATTTTTTTTCTTTTACTTTTCTTCTAACTCTTTATATATATATATATATATATAGAATGAGATTATACACGAAAAAATTTAATATATATTATTAGACCCTTACAAAAATTGTTCGTAACATGACAAAGTGGGGCAGTTGGCACCGAATTGTGGGTATTAACATAAATCAACAACAATATCTCAGTAATTAAGAATCAGACTAAAGTGGGTGGGAATCATTTACTGCTGTCAAATTCAGATTCAAATCCAAATCCTATGGAATGTGGGCATGCTTGGGGACCCTTTTGATTGATTGAATTGAACAACCATAAAGTATAGTATAGTACAAGTGCATATATGCTGGTGTCTTGGGAAAAGTGGGATATGTATATTATTTATTAATTATAGTTTCTGAACAGTGTGGGCTGAGTTCTGACGCTTCTCTTTCAAAACGTTAAGGTAATTAATTTACAAGCACCGCTCTACAGAAAGAAACTGAATTAATTAATGGGAATATTGGCAAAACAGAGAGCCGTTCATTTTCCAGAGTTGGATTTTTGCGGATTTTCTGCTCACTCAAGTCAGAAATCCCCCATTGGTTTTTGTTGAATTCAGTAGGAAATGCTCCTAAACATAGGAACCCGCCTTCCACACATTGGTTACTAATATCACAGAAGAGTACACATGGTTTTTTATGATTTTTTTTTTTTATTTTTAAAGAAATAAATATAATGCAATATCTGTCCTAACTCTACAAAAAATCTGAGCTATATAAGACCTAACTGATAACTACATAAACAAGACTCAATTAGACAATTTCTTAAAGTGAGCCCACAATCAGTTTACATAAAAAAATTTAAAAAAATTTAAAATTTACCTATTTAGAGTTCTACCTTCAACTTTTGACCTCATATAATAGATCAACAACTCAAACCGTCGAACCAATATCTTACTAGCGATAAATAGAACACTCACTTGTATCATTATCTAAGCAAGAACAATATTATCAGTGACACAAAATAAAAATAAATCAATAAAAGAAGCAACCTCGAGAAAGCCTGCTTTTTATTACTATTTATTAGTATTAATATATTTATATCAGCATGATATATACATAGTTGGATGCCTACCGAATAGCTATAGCCCGTAGCTTTTATGTCAGTTGATTTCTAACATAGTGATTGAAGAAATGTCTTAGAAGCTGTGGATGAATGAACCAATTAGCATGTGCCGAGGTGGATTGAAGATGAGTATGAATAACAGTTGCATGAGCTGGTCAAGCATGATCTGCAACATGTGTTTGAAGACTAGATTTTTAGGAATTTAGTTGTTTTTATTTTATTTGTTTATGGCTTGATTAGGGATGAAATCAGGTCGGTCGGGTCAAGTTTTTATCTCCTAACTCACTTGACCCAATGAGGTCAAGTGGTAGCGGGTTAGACCCGATGCCACCTGACCTAAGTCTAGTTGAGTTTTTGCCCCTTAACCCATTAAACCCGATGAGATCAGATCTGGTCAGTCAGGTTGGGCTCTCATTAAATAGTCTTATTTTTTAAAAACTTAATAACTACTATTTAAGCTTATATCCAACTTATTAAATTACTATTTAAGCTTTAAAAGATGAGATTTCTTTTTTTTTAGAAAAACTCATATATGTACAAGTCAAGCTACTCTTAAACTTGACTTATGGGAATAAAGATGAATAGGGAGTTGATGGGCTTTTATAGAAAAAGAGAGTTTCTCATTCTTTCCAACAAATAATGTGAGACTAAAATAAGAACTTTTCTCTCTTAGTCTCAAACACCTATTTTATTATATTTTTCTTACTATCTAACCTAACAACTTAAGAAAAGCAGTTGAGGGTTATGAGCCTTTTTAATTAGAGGCCTTATATGTAATAATTTTTTAGTATTTTTTATTATATATATATATAAATTTTAAGAGGTCGGATCGGGTCAGATTTGATCGGATTGCTCAAAAATTAACCTGACCAACCCGACATATCAATCAAACCCGACCCGACCCGACCCGAAATGGTCCAATTTAATCGGGTCGATTGATTGCTTACACCCCTAGGCTTGATATTTGGAAGAGTTGTGTGTCATATTTTGAATAGATCTTGTAATCAGCCAATTATTTAGGTTGCGTTTGATTTGTGATCTGAAAACTTGAATAGAACTCAAAAAGTGAAAATTTTGAAAATAATATTTTGTTATTTCCTAAAGACAGCTTCTTTCCTTTGTAAATTTTAAGAAACTGTTTTCAGATTCAACTTATCAAATGCATTTTTCGTGTTTCTAGATTTTTGAATACAGAAAACTGTATCTATATCATAAACCAAACGCACCCTTAGGATTTTCTGTTAAACTTTTGTTGTATTTAAGCATATTGCATTGAATAAAAATATTATCTAATTTTTACAGTCTCCAATATAAGTCATTGCCATCAAAATATTTTTTGCTCTGTTTTTTAAGTTCATAACAGCAACAACAGTATTAGAATTATATATGAGGTCTTGTTCAAGTCTGTCTCCTCACAAATATTTGTTTGTTTCTCTTATTTAATCATAATCATGTCTTTCCTTATTATAAATATGTACCTAAGATTATTTTATGTTTTTAGCTTAAGTAGTTTTTAATTAAAAAATAAAATAAAATAAAATAAAAGCATATTTCCAATAAAATATATATTACAGTATTGATTTTTATTTTATTTTTTGAGGAAAGTATTGATAGCTGAATGGTGAAAATTGGCAGGTTAGATTTAGAATGGTAGGTGATGATAAGATGAATGATACATAAATAAGAGAGGAAGAGAGAAATGGAGGGCCAATATCATTTGATTTGATTTGATTTGATTATTTCTATCAATCTTAGTCCATCAATCTTAGTCCATCAATCAAGGTGGAATAGACAATACATGATAAAAAAAAGCAGAGAGAGAGATACTGAAAGAAAGAGGAGAGAGGAGAGAATGGGCTCATACATACAACAAGAGAGAAGGATGGGAGGGTGGTCCAAACTCTCATCAAATCACCAATTCACTGCACTTGACTCCATTTTTATTCCCCAATCAGAGAGAGAGAGAGAAGAGTATTAATAATGCATAATATTGCAGCCGATAGAAAAGACAGCACTCCCTTCCAAATTCTAATTTTGAATTTTAATGCCCCATATATATGAGACATGAGACACTGCCCCGTATATATGAGACATGAGACACTGCACCTACATAGTGATGGCACATCATCTTCTTCTCCTCTTCTGCAACGTCCATCATCTTTTTAACTTCTGAATACTAGCAGATAAGACTTAACAAGGGGTGCCAAAAAAATTGTTTGCAAGTTATTTCTTAAAAAATGGAAGCCCAGTAGCAATAATTGACAAGTGAGAAGAAAAGTGATAATTGAATCTAATTATCTCATTTTCACCAATTCACTGCATCATTGCATAAATCTGTTTCTTCCATTCCCTTTATCAAAATTTGTTATCTTTCACATGAAGTGACCATCCACATCCAGTGGTCCCTTAAAATAACTTGCATCTATAAATAACAACAGCTCATTTTCTTCTTTTTTCTGTTTTAATTTATTTATTAATTATCTTTTTAAGGATTGGGAGTGTTTTTTTTTTAGGCTAACTTAAAGATAAGAGTAAGAAATATCATGCAATTTACACCAACAGTCAATGTAACTATGTAGAGTCAAAAATCCAACTGAGGCTTTATACTTGACAACCAAGTGTTGATCATCATCAGAATAAAAGAAAGGGGAATGAGATAAAAACATGGAAAACCATTGTGTTGAAATTTACTCAAGGGCAGATGATGGAAGCAGTGGCCCTAGATTCTGTGAGGAATAAATAGATAAAACCAAGCTCTAATTGAGAATACTGAACAGAAGTGATAATGTTAGAACTTCAAGATAAGTATGTCTTACATAATAATTTCTGAGAGTTCCAACACAAATGTGGAAACTACTTGAGTCACCAGGAGTTATTACAACAGGCAGCTGAAATTTAACAAGCCTCGAGTAACAAGCAAGTTAAGCAGCTACAATGCCACGCTGCGATGCACAAGGCTGATTCCCTCGCCCACAACGCCTATAACCCAAAAAAAAAAGAGGGCAATAACCAGAGAATGACCATGGGAGTTTGTATGTACAAGATGAGCTCAATTCTCTCTATTCACAAACATAATAAAACCTCAATTGCAGATTTCTTTGATTCTCTCCATCATACCAAAAGAAAAATGAGGAAGTTTCTTCTCAGGGTTCATGAATTAGAGGACCCGAAGTTGAGCCAGGAATGCAGCACAGAGGTCCAGGAAAAGAAACTGTGGTCCATTGACTCTCTGCAGATCAAGCAAATACTTGTCCTCCCGTGTCTTATACAGCTGTTAGATAAGAGACCATTATTTAGCAATTTTCAAAGGTTAAGAACCATGCAACATCCTAAATATAATCAGAAGTTTCATAAATGATCAGCATGAAACAGGCCTCTTGATACTGAGTAATTACATGGCATTCTGCCATATTAATCTGCAGCAATAATAGGTGTGTGTGTGTGTGTGTGTTGGGGAGCGTGCAGAGCAAGCAGTTGACCTAATAAGCCCAGATGAACTTCAGATTATTAAAACTGACACAAATCCAAAAGAAGCAAGCCCATTTTCAACATAATAGCTCAAGCCCGAACAAACACCCAGGTGGGACAAATTGATTTGGGTTTAAACAGAACATAAAAGATAGATGACAAAAAGTTGGAAATAGAGATAGTTCTTTAGGGTCTGGAAAGGATGGACAAAATACTGAAAGAATACCTGTGCCTAAATTTAGAATAAAATATATCTACCATTTAGATACTATCATTCTCTAAACAGTAAAAACGTTATCTATTAATTTAAAATAATAAAACCCCCTACATTAATGCAAATTTCAAATAAAAAAAACTTTATTTACTCCTTTTGTACATGTCAGAGTAAAAACCATATGCATTCAGCTCAAGAATAAATAAATATAGATACAACAGATATCAAAGAACACTAGAATCTGAGTTACCAAATCACCCCAAGACCAAGCAAACTCAATGTTTGGGTTTTAAATTTTATCAAGGCCCAAGTTGCGGCCCAAGTTGCGGCCCAACCTAAAAGACCTCGCGTGCAGAGATTTCAAATCACAATAATGAAATGGGAAGTACAGATCATCCAATAGAAGAATGGTATTGGGTGGCTAAATAGAGGGATTGAAGTAAATCATGCAGCACGTAGGAGATTGATTGTTTTCCCGAGCATTTATTTGGCAAAAATCAGACACAGCTGGATGATCCTAAACTTAAGTTCCAACTTAAAACTCTTTACCGTGAGATTCTCAAACATATATACAAATTTGCCTTCTCATACACTTTCAAGTCATGCATTGAACACATGTCAGCACACAAGACTTAGTATGTAATAAGGTCATCAGAGTAGGATTAAGAAACGGTAATGAACGTGCTCACATGACTGCAACATTAGACCAATAACATCTCACCTACTCATATTTGCTTAATTCTAGAAGCCCTTGAAGGTGACCAATCAATTGTTGTTCTTAAATTAATTGCATGCAATTGCTCCACAAGTTTCACCATTACAGTAACTTGCCAAGAAATGAACAAGTCACCATTTTGGCAGACCATTCTCGTGATCCAACAAATTAGTAATTTCAATTTCTCTTTCTTGAACCTTTTATGACTTGCTTTCAGAAATTCTTTTGATATCATGAAATTCATTAAATTTTCAGAAAGACAGACTTGATGAGAGAATGAATGCATTGCTTACCTGCACTTCAAATTTAACCACATTAGGTGACTTGGCACCAACACTGTCACTCTCAACAATTGCAGATTCATCTCCAAAATAATGATTACCATGCACGGCATTGTTAACCATGCATTCAGAGGAACTAGAGAAACCTGGAAGCCACCTGCACTTCATGTTGTAGTGTCCAATCTTTTTCCATGCCACATTCAGCTCTTGCAAAGCTTTGAGAACTTCAGTCATTATCTCACGAGGATGGGCTCGGGACTGGAGAAGCATTTAAACAGCAGGTTAAATGAATAAGCACAAATGAAGCAAGGTGAAACTTCACCATGAAGCACAACCTAACATGTATACCCAAGTCAATTCAGTTAAGCAAAAACCATTCCCAACTACATATATAATTAAACTTATTTGCAACTATAAGATCCTTGGACCAGATACTTAGCCATAACTGATGCCAATGACTAAATATTGCAAACTTTCGGACAAAAAAACACGATGCAGATAGGCCAGAAACTAATTAAATGGGAACCCCCCTCCCCCCTCTCTCTCCCCCTTTTTGGCCAGAACACAGTAACACAGGCGGAATCAGAAGAAAAAGTGAGGTATATAATTCAAACCTGAAGTCCAAGGGCCCATTTCCTCTCAGCTGGGAACTGAGGTCTTAAGCCGATTCCCTGATCCATAAATCCAGGAACACGATGTCCAACAACTGGAGAAGTAGCTTCACCTGGATGCATGCGAGTGAAATTGGATTCCTGGAGAAACACTGCTAAAGTTATAACCAGATATATAGCAGGTTTCAAAATGCAGAGAGCAAGATCTACAATTTTTTTTTGGGGGGGATAGGTAAATGGAAATTTGAATGTTAAGATGGATATGCAGTAAAACATTAAAAAACATAAAATTAAAAATGAGCATATTCGAGAAACTATAGGAGTAGATAAAATGAGAGAAAACTAACTAAAAGTGGTTTGGATATATACAATGATAACTTTTGAACGTGCTGATTAGTAAGAATGACCTACTAATAATCCAAAGTAATGACAGAAGTAAGAGGAGGACCTAAAATAAAATGGACTGGGATAATTAAAAAAGATCTAACTACTTGTAATTTAAATGTTGACTTATCCGTTGATAGAGTGGAGTGGATGAAGCGGATTTATCTAGCCAACCACATGAGTCGGGAAAAGGCTTAGCTGAGTTGAGTTGAGTATGTGTCAAATCATTAAGCCAAGGTATATATTGAGAAAAAACAAGATAAAATTTGTACTAGCATCAAAATGAAACATATAACACAGGAGAATCCAATTAACAGAAGGATGGCAGAGCACCAGAGGTTCTCTAACGCCACCGCAAGACGAGAAACAAAACAAACTACACAAAGCTTGACCAGTTTAGACACCACTCAGTAGCACTACAATCACCTGCCAGGGTGGAAGAGCCAATCCAGCTTGCAGCAGCAAGTTTGGAGGACTCGCACACTTCATGTACCTCCTTCGACACATTTTCTCAAGCTATACAGACCATACCACTGCAAAAGAAATGATTCTACCACTCCACCACAATCTATATTAAATAAAAGAAAAAGAAAGACATACCAGAGGTATAGGATCTGCCTAACAAACCGTACAAGAAGGGAGAGAATTCATAGAAAGGAAAAATACAAAATTATGGGCACGTGATGGAGGACAAAGACAACAGCAAACCCAATACAAGAAGATTAGTCTAGACCAAGAAATCAGACTAGGCAGGATTATTTATATCTATCAGGCTCCTCCAGATGCCTCTTAAGCAAATGAAACAAATCGTCCAAAAGGAATGCTCACAAAGGAGATTGTCATTAGTCATCACAAATCAGGCTGAGTTCGAAGAGTTATCATTTCTCAAATGATGAGCATTTGGATGATGATACTAACCACTCTGCATGGAGTTGTATAATGACCACAAGAGAATCTGGGTTTTATTCATTCAAAATAGAAACAAGACTACAATTTATAGAACCAATTTCTACAACTTCAGAGAAAAACGCACCATTGCTTCCTGAAACTCAGCTCCAAGATATCCACTCATAGCACGGAACCGATTGTCCAATAGCAAATAATATGTAACGGTTGCCTGACATTATTGCAACAAGTAACCAGCAAAGAAACATTAGAAAGCTTTGCAGGTTAAGGCATCATGATTAGATACCTCATTTTTCTTGTCCAAAAAACACAAAAAGATACCTCATTTTGTATTCTGCTGCGAAGAGATTCAATTAGCTGGTTCCTTTCAAATCCCATTGTAATCACTTCCTGAAGTATGTCCTCGTCAATCTGTCAGGATTGGAAAGAGCAAAACATTTCACTATAGTACAAAACAGACATCCAAAACCAATGACAATGATACAGAGGGGTGAAATCATGCACAAGCATACTTCATTCAACAATTGGTCCACCTTTTAAAGAAAATTATTGGAGACATACTATGTATGTCCAAATACATCCATCTCTGGACCTGAAAAATCTGCCACTGATTTTATAAGAACATAGCATGCACAAGCCCCCAAGGAAGGTGAGAGGGAACAATTTGAGACAATAAACTAACTAATTGACACCAGAATTATCTCAGAGACTTGGAACAGCCACTGTGTGGCTCAGATTACCCAACCCGCACATTTCAAGAAAAGAAAATAAAATAATCGCACTAATCAAAGTTACCATTCTGTTACAAATCTAAAGCCATTAGCAATGCACATAGCTATAATTTTCTGAATACTAAAACTGTGCACGATGCCTAACACAGACTTGGGCAATGACAACGAAAATCCAAACATTATGGTGGCTTCCACAAAATGAATGTCCACCTCCCCCACCCCTTCTCTCCCCCTTTCAAAAGCAGCGCAAAGCCCATTTAGAACCGTAGAAGTGCTTGCATGCCAATAACTAAAGATTCATAAAGTCCAGTTGCATACTAACATTACTTGTAAGATGTTACTGTTTGATATAAAAAGCAAAGAATTTGAGTAGAAATAAACCTTCTTTGCCTGTTGCATTGTATCTGGTGGAGGCACAGCTAAATAGCGTGGAAGATGAGCTTGGAACCATGGATGCTGACGGATCTCAGGAATAGTCATTCGCTTCATAGGATCAACCACAAGCATCCTTGGGATCAAATCCCTAGCTCCACCTGATAAATGGCTTGGAAGAGTATAGATTCCACTCTGGGATGCAAAGGTGACAAAAAATTTCACTCAGAAGCAAAATAATTGACTCTAGAATGCCAATTTCAGGAATTGTGCAGAGTAGTTGCGCTCAAGGTCTTGCTCTGAGAAAAAATTAATCTTACCCACCTATCTTTGTTAATGTAAGAACTCCATAACAAGGACCAATCATGGGACATATAAATTAACAAAAAGGACCAGTCATATGTGTGTCATCTGACAAAATAGATTTAACACTAGAAATTCAACTAGACCCACTTAGCAGCAACACAATGCATGTGCATCCACACTTGTTTATCTCAGTTTTAGATGGAAACTGTCATCTAGAATATTAAATCATGATTCACAAATTATGATATATAAACAACACTAAAGCTGTTTGCTGGACATACCTTTATTTTCTTGAATAAGTTGGGAATATTTTCATCATCAAAAGGAAGGGTTCCACAGAGAAGGGCATACAATATAACACCACAGCTCCAGACATCTACCTCAGGTCCAGCATATAGCTTACCTGAAATAACCTTCACAATAAAATATTTGTCATAACCAAAGTGAAAGAACTATAATTATTAGCCTAATAAGTAATTTAGCTCATTCTCCAGTCTCTGAAATATTATTTACTACTTGTAGACATGGATAATATTCATTCCATACCTCGGGGGCAGCATAGTTTGGACTTCCACAACTTGTTTTCAAAAAATGGCCATCTCGCATAATATTGCTCAAGCCAAAATCAGCAATCTTTACATTGTATTTTGAATCTAGAAGAAGATTTTCTGGCTTAAGATCTCGATGAACCACCATGTTCCTGTGGCAATACTCCACACCAGAAATAATCTGTTGCCAGGCAGAAGATAACAATTTTAATGTAAAGTAAAGACCATGGTACCTTCTATTTTAGTTGTATCATTATTTAAAAAGAAATCACCAAAATAAATGCAATGACTGACAGAATACAAGTATATGCCTACCTGCTGAAAGAAATTCCGAGCTTCATCCTCTTGCAATCTACCCTTCTCTACTATATAGTCAAAAAGCTCTCCAGATTTCACGTACTCCATAACAACATAGATGTCTGTTGGTGTATCTATAACCTCATAAAGTCGTATGATATGAGGATGCATGAATAATCTCAATATTTTTATTTCTCTTCTCACTGCAGGCATCAAATACATGAATATCTTAGAATCATTTGGTCATGCTTGAAGGAATATACAATTTAAAATAATTTACTACCATGGAATAGACCCATTGGGGTGACCTGTTTCTGTGCCATGAGTTTAAAGATGGGACACAAAGTTAAAAATATAAAACTACCCATACAAAAATGCATTGCAGTCCAAGGCATTTAAGATGTCACAACAAGATAAGATTTTATTTGAATTACCACATGCCTAAATAATTCAGTTCTGATTCATTATTCAAGAAACCAAAAACTGTGTTTGACTCATCAAAGCATATTCAAATCAACAAGATTTAACAGCTTTGTGCCTTGAGCAAGATCCACACATTGAACAAAAAAACAAGTAAAGCTAGACCAAACAATATTTTGCAAGTAATAAATAATTAGAAAAAAAAAAAGTAAAAGAAAAGAAAATTATACAAGTATGAATGCCAAGTTAGGTAAAAAATGATAACAATAATAGAACTAATGTAGGAAACGGGGTCAGTAAACACATTTTCCACTTCATTTTAATATCTTAATCTTTAGATATTCCCCTAAAAAAAGTTTATAAATCTTACTTCCAAACATCTCACTCCTTTCTTTCGTGCTCCCCATTAAAAAAAAAAAAATAGTTAATCATAAAATAAATATTTTATTATATACTTTTTGCTTTCTTTTCTTTGAACTAATATACACAATACACAATAAAAAAACATAAAACATTAAAGGAAACTTGTTTTCCGCTTTTATAACAACAATAAAAAGTTGTTACCAAGGCACCACAGTTGTTACTATTCTTATTGGCTTTTGTGTTTCTTGCTTCAATTCAATTTTAAATACCAAAATAAATAAACCTAATATTAATAACAAATATGAAATATAAACATTAGTGCTACTATAAACATTATGATGTATAATGAGAAAATTTTAAAACTTCTATCGATTTTTATCTTTTTTAAATTCTTTTACCTAAACTTAATATATAATTAAGTTTTTTTTAAGAATTTTGCGCGTCCCTCTACTCAAGCATGCACCTTGCTTTATGCATTGCGCCTCAAGCGTTAAGGCCCCTCATCGCCTTAGATGCGCCTTACACCTTTAATTACCTTGACTGTAACCCTGAAAAGTATGTCTAACTTCACCACTTTATGAAATTGTACAAGCAATTAAAGTAACGTTCTAATCCTCCAAACTCCCAAAGAAACAATCTAGATAATATTCAATTGTCACTCAATTGGGACTAGTTTACAACTCAAGAACCAGAAATTCCATAGATCAAAACATAAAATAGCAAGAATTCTAGTACAAAAAACAACATTTAACATCTGATTGACATAGATTATCAGCCACTATCATCAAAAAGACATCCACCACCAAGGTCAGTAAATCTCATGGTGAAGTTCCAAGAATTTATAGAACTCGCTCCATCTCCATCTATTATTATATTTACCAACACAAAAACTATACAAACAATTGAATAAAGAACCATCACCCACATGACCTTTTTTAAGACAATTGAAGATTTTGGCCTCCATCCCAGCAACAATACCACTCATCACATCTAGTTAACAAGCACCAAGGACTTGGGCCCTGATGCTATATTGTCAACAGTTGACCGCTTGAACTGCTTAAATTTTCTTTCCACATTCACAAACCTTGCGAAGGTAGCATGTGCTGGTTTTAAAATTTAAATATTCAGGAATACCCCCTTCAAAAACCATTGTAAGAGGAGCACCTTCACAGTTCATTATTGACTATCAATAGCATTAGCACCAAGGTGTCTATTCTCCGGACAGTTGAATGACCAAATGTTGTCCCAAGAACTAAAAGCATAAAAAGAAATGCAATTCTTTCCTGTTGAAAAGCCTCAGTTGCAAATATGGTAAATCCAAGGCTCTGCTAGCATCTAATTCCCCTAACCCTCTTCTAACAATGCATTTCATCTCTTCTCATCAATGTAAACACAAAATTCTAAAACATAATCCTCTGTATAAGATGGCTAACCTCACCAATACATGACAACGAAATATGAATCTGAAGCCCTAGGTTGATAAAAGTAAACAAGCTTCATTCAATTTTATGGACATCTTCTAAACACTAAACTTTAAAGCAGAGCTCATCCTTTCACACTATCCCCGTCCTTTTTCATGTCTGCCACCCATCTAGATCTCAAAGTTCTCTTGATCACACTGTCACATCCCAAAACTTCAAACATCCCTTTAATGCTTCAATTAAAATATACAAAAAGGAGAGCACTTCAGGCACTAATATAAGCACCTTTGAGAATTCTCCATCATATCCATGCATCTAATACTTGTCTAAACATCCACATCAAAGTACAATATCTTAGATTCCACTATAAAAAACATTTAAAATGCATACTCCTCTATGTTGCAAGTTCATGTCATGGTATAGGTCCAAATGAGTGTTATAAGTGACTTGACACAAATGAAATAAGATGCGTAAAAGAGAAGGTATTATGTCAACCTACAACAAAGAAAAGAAAACAAGAAATCTTCCCTTAACTTATGGTAGAGTCCAATTACTTGACCGAAGCGACTTGTGGTGTATCTTCAAATTTTTTTAATCAAAACGAAGGGAAGAGTATGGGTAAGCATAAAACCCATCAAAATGCCAAGCCCAACTGACCTGACCGAGAATTTGCAAGTTTGGCCGATTTGTAACCTCAAGTGTAACATCTAAAATTCAAATCAAATGTCGAGTCCATATATAAATTTAATTAAGACACGGTAGTGAGGACATGGCATAGAAACGTGAGTCCTCTGCAACCGTACGATGAACATGGAGTCTATGTATTGCATTGTTCGTGTTCATCATAGGGACGCAGGGGACTTGTGTTTCTACCATTCTTCTACCTCATGTCAAGGTTTAAAAAATTGAAAAAAATAACCAAATTTTTTCGATTTTTTGAATCAACAAAGTACAAAGTGAATGTAATATTTAAAAAAAAGAAAGAAAATGCAAGTAACAAAATTCGATAAACTTCAATAAAAAATTTGATTTTTCAATTAGAAAATGCAAAATTTTGACAAAAAATTTGATAAAATTCGACAAAAAAATAAAGATGTGTTGTTTCATCAATAAAAAACAAAAGAATTACTAATAGTTATGCACTATTTTTATCTTAATCAACAAACATAGCAATGTAAATAAAAACAATAATCTTACAAGTAAAAATGACATAATTATAGTTAAAAAGAAGATGCACAATAAGAAAAAAAAGTAAAGAAAGAAAGTTAAAATGTGACAAAAACTTAAAAATATATTAAAAAAATTTTCAAAGCCATCTTCTTTTATATTAATCCCATATAACAAGAAAGAAAAAATACATTTAAATAATAAACTAATAAATTAGGTAAGGTGGAATGTCAAACTAGCCAATTATATGGCCTAGAAGCAAGCCACCACAAAATTGTAAATCCAACCAAAGAAGAAAAGGATCAAAATCAAAAGCCACCATTTGAAATTCATCAACCCCCTTAACAAGATTGATTTTGTTAAGTCATTTATAGACTTTTTTTTTTGTATTTAAAGTGTCTATTTATATTAGTTTTTAGTTTATGTAATGATAATTTTAGATATTTTAGCATATATGCAAAAAATCTCTAAACTTCTCTAATTTAACAAATTTTTACAAAACTTCCCCGTGTTAAATTAAACTTCCTCCGAATTAATTCTAATTTTCAAGTGATCAAAGTCCAAGGCAAAGTCAAACTTCAATCTTTGCCCTCACGTCCCCCTTGCATCACCCATCTTATATGTAATGAGAATACTTTAGAACTCAAAAGTAAATATTTTTCTCTTCGCAAAATTCCAATATTGTCAAAAAAAATACCCAATGCACGATGCTCTCACCATTGTGGGGTCAAGAAAAAGAACGATGCACAATGCCTTACCTTTGACTACAAGAAGGTTGTTTCTAGAAATGAAATGTAGCAACCTCTACCGTTCCAACAAGGCCTACCCTTCATCTAATATTGCCTTCAAAAGTTTATTTAATCTTTTTATTAAAAAGTAAATAAAATAGCTTCCACGTTAGAAACAGTATAACAATAACTTGATCTTCAACTAATATCTTAACTGTACACGCATCCCCTACTTTTTATTTTCTTTAATTCAAGCATTTCGATTTTACCCTTTTAATTTTCAGCTTTTACTTTCACATATCCTCATTCTCATTTTTTTAACTAAGGACATCTTTACCCTTTTATTCGCATCAAATGACATTCAATTATTTTTCTAGTACAGTTGTACTTTTATTCCAATTTATAAAATTCCTTTCTTGTTCCTTATTATAAAAAAAAGAAGACATTAAGTTATTTTACATTTAATAATAAATGTTTCTCCAAACAATTGTTATAACTTATAAAAGATATTTACTATATTTCAATTAACTAACAATAAAATTCACATGCATGTACACTTATATGAATCAGTGTTGTCAAGGCGGCGCCTAGGCCCCACTTAGGCCCCTTGGGTAGTGGCACCGCCTAGACGGTAGTCTAGGCGGTTTGGAGAGGTCTAAGCAAATATTTTTTTAAAAAGATTTTTTTAAAATTTTTGTTTTTTGTTAAAACCTGCAAAATCTTCTCCCTTCTTCCACTTCGATTTCTGAATTAAATTAATAATTACATATAATTTAATATATAAATTAAATTAATAATTACAAATATATATATATATGGAGTGAGGGACCAATGAGTAAATAAATAAATTTCTCAAAGACCTCTAAATAAATATTTTATATCCCGCCTAGGCCCCGCCTTACTTAATTAAGATTTACCGCCTACCACCGCCTTTCCGCTTTGACAACACTGATATGAATCAGTGTTGTCAAGGCGTCATCTAGGCCTCGCCTAAGACCATTCGGGGGGAGAACCGCCTAAGCGGTTTTCTCAGCAATCAGAGAAGGGTCTAAGAAATTTTCGAAGAGTTGAAGGTGTTCATGGATGAAGATAAAAAACTATAATGGTTTATTTGTAAATATGTTTTTTTATTTAATATAAAAGGATTTGAATGGGAAACCCTCGAGCCCTAACCCATCGTTGTGTTGTCTGAAGGATCTCCGGCGATTCTCCGACTATCTCCGGCGACATTGATGGCAGCACATTCAGCTTCCGACAATCTCTCCAACATCGGAAAATCTTCGTTTCCTTTTTTTTTTCATCATTCTTCCAATCGCATTTGAAGTTCTAACAGAGCTTCAAACACTTCGTTGTTGTTTAATGACTCCGACAAAGCTGAGGAACTTTTCCAAAGCTAAGGACAACTCCGGTGAAGCCGCCATTGCCTCCCGGTGATCTGGATTTCGCCAATAATGATTTTTTGTTTATATGTTTTCTCCATTATAGCTTTAAATTTCTAGTTTTCTACCTCCCAGTTTTGATTTCTCATCATTTTCAATTTTAATTACTTGATTTTCCTCTCTTTTTTTGTCTATTAAATAATCAAACAAAAAATTTGAGTTTCGAACACTTTACCACTTTCGTTTGGTATGGTGTAGTTATTTTTTTGTTTTTTTAAATATTTTTTTTTGTCTTTTTCTTTGTATTACTTGTCTTTACTTTTAATTGAGTTAAATAATTTCTTGTATATTAATTCTTGGGCATGTGAGTTGGAGCCTCTTTGTTAGTTTGGTGCTAGTTGAGGGGTTGTGTGCAAATGAAGTACATTTTGTTTTTCTCTCTTGGTAAGTAATTTCAATTACTTAATTTTCATAGGCTACGGTAAAAAATGGGTTTTTTGTTATACAATTTTAAATAAAATGTCAAATATAAATATATAAATATATTTATTTATATATATACATGTGTGTATGTATGCGTATATGTGTATGTATGTATGTAGAAAGAGAGAGACGGACTTGTAAATTAATAAATAAATTCTCTAGGGACCTCTAAATAAATATTTTATATGTGGCCTAGGCCCAGCCTAAGCCTCGCCTAGCCTAAATAGGGTATATCACCTACCATCGCCTTGCCGCCTTGACAACACTGATATGAATGTATGTATACACACACACACACACAAAAAACAATGATTAAATTATTTAAAGGAGTCTTTTCTAAAAAAACAAGGTCTCAAGGGAAGTTGTCAGTGACTTGCAAATGATGAGAAGATGGACAGACTTGGTACTAAATGCCCTCTCCTTAGTCAGACATCAGGGATGGAGAACTGAAAAGGGGAGCAAGGAGAGGCTCTCCCCTTCCTAATATTAACAAATGCACCCTTTCTCCCTTGCCATTTACAAGTCGTGAACAACTTCGCTTTAGATAATTTGTTTCTTATCTTAAATATATATACATAAGAAATTTGTTTTATAGACAGAAAAAGAACATATATTTTTAATAGATGCTAGTGTGTGTGTCCACGTGTAGCATATGAATTTTTTATTTATGAATAAAATAAAATAAAAAATTATGAAAAAGTTTATTGGAATTGTCGAAATAAAGATTTTTAAGAAAAAAAACACAAATGTCTTTTGGTGAACGTGCAAGGATAATTTTTTATTTTAGTTGAAAGTAAAAAGGGCAAAATTAAAATAAATAAATAAAAAGAATTAGAAAAGCCAATAAAGTAGGATAAAGTGCAAAAGCATGATATTAGTTGAAAGATCAAATTACTATTTTACCCTTCTTAACATTAAAACTAACTAATAATAAATAAATAAACCATTGGAGGGCAATATTCATAATGGACTGTGCTAGGGAGACGCAGGAGCCAAACGCAATAGAAATGTGGGGCTCCGGAGTTCGTTGGATCAAGGTACTTACGCACAAAACATGGGCAGATGCTTCGATTCAACAAACGTGATAGCATCGTGTTTCTACCACATTTGTCTCTTGCATCCACACAACATTTCCATTCATAAAAGGTCTCACCTCGAGCCACTCAAGTATTCTGATTATATATAGTATAGATAATCAAGCAGGTAAGACCGCAGTCAAGTTTATATTCTTGACCCAACTTTTTGAGTGTTACACTTTAAGAACTTTGTCAACCAGCCTTAAGGTTAAGAACAGACCCAACCTACAAATTTTCAATCAGGTCAGTTGGGTCGGCAAGTTTCATGCACATCCCTAGTTGATACATTAACTTGACTAATTTGCAAACAACAAAAAGTTGGTACACATAAAGTTAGTACTTTTGACTTGAAATGTCAATGATTCAGACAATCATGGATGAAAGCAAAACAGCCAACAAAACCACATCAATGCATTAGGAAACATTTAATAAATACCAGAATAAACACGATTCTATCTCTAATAATTACACCAATCAATCCAATTCTTCATTTCTTGTCAGTACAACCTCATTATGGACAAGATGAAGAGAGAAAGCAACAGTGATGGAAGAGAGGAAGATGGAAGTGAGAATTTGATAGAGCCTTCATTTATAAGCAGGGATGTTTTCATAACTTCGTCCTCTTTGTTTGGATACTTGATAAGTATATGAAATTTTTGTAAGATATGATAAATAGTAAAAGAGCATAGCGGAAGAAGCAAATTCATATAGCTGACCCCATGTAGTTGGAAAAATGATTATTTCAATTAAGTTGATTATGGTAACTAAGAAAAGTTGCATTTGCTAAAAATCCTTAAATTGAATAAAAGAAGAAAAACCAGTCATAACAAACATAAGCAAATGTACATTAAAAGATGAAACTTCACGCATGGTCCACATGAAGAAAAACACACATGCTTTGGACAATCATTTTGACATCAAAAACATTACTTGTATAAGAAATTAGAGATCTACACTTCTACAACGCCATATAAAAACTTCGTGCAGCTGACAAAATAATAAGGTCTTCCATCAGGAAAATTTATAAGTACCTTTTTCTTCCATTTCCATGCTCTTTATCTTACGACGATTAAGGATCTTGATAGCAACCTTGTGCCCCGTTAGCACATGCTCTGCAATTTTCACCTTACCAAAGGAACCTATGCCAAGAGTCTTCCCAAGTTTGTAATTAGGCAGAAACATGTCCACACCACTGCCTCCTCTGTTACTCGATCCATCCATTTTTCTCTATATAGCATATTAAAAAACAGTTCAGAACAAGCAGTAAAGTTCAAATGTAGTCAGCAAAACACCTACATCAACCAGAACAAACATAATATTCCAAAAAGAAACCTCTTTGCTTCTGCCATGAATGGTGACTATGCAGTGAACATTAGGAGCTGGTTTCATGTTTTAACATTTGATAGCTCACAAAAAGGTTCTAGGCACCAGCACACGTGTTGAGGGTCATTTCTTCTTTGTACATTCAAATAACATTTTCAAACTAAAGCTTACAAAGACTAATTACCCAAAATACAAATAAAAGAAATAGAAATACGTTTTATGGTCATATTTATTGTTGATCTTCCAGGAATACCCCCTATAGTTTTAATAAATGTTTCAATATCAATACGGTGCATAGATTAAGGTCCCAAAGAATGCCATGGGACTTGAATCCTGTGAGGCCAACACCTCACCGACTTGAGGTTCATTAAGGTATACCTCACTGATAATGTCCTGAAATGGCACATCCTGATTTCAGTGTTTTTGCATTTTACTTTTCCTCTATTTTACAACCCAAACACCTTACTAATCTTCTTTTGGCAACAATATTTTCACCTTTTTATTCTTAAGAAGAGCCTTTTTCCTTCAACTAAGAAAATTCATAAATAATGGCTCTAGAGTTTTTTTTTTTTTCAACTGATCAAAACTGTGATTACTCACTTAGAACTCATACAACTCAACTTAAGCATGCCTTTTTCCTGGCTAAATAGGGTAACATAAATTCACTTCCTCCACATATTACACTCTATCAAAGGAAAAAATTTCAATTACTTAATTTACATTACGAGTGATTTTACATTTCTAAATTATTTCCATCCTTGTAACTTTAGGTCTTCTTCTCCCTCTCTCGTTACTATTATTGTTACTAGTTCATAAGTCACTCTTCCTAATTGGACCTATAATGGCATTCATTGTACTGTCCAAAATAGTGTCGTCAAGGTGTCAAGGCGATGCCTTAGTGATCTCGTTTGACCTAGGTGATACGGTGCCTAAGCAATAAAAAAGAATGTTTATTTATAGGTCATAAAATAATTAATTAGCTTTTCAATGTATACTCACAGTTATACACAGATTTATGTATATCTACCTATACTTCACAATGATGGTCAGATTTTCATAAAAATGATTAAAATTACTTCAAATTCATTAATTTCATGACCAAAAATACAAATTCAACTCACAATTAACAACAATAAAAAAGCTAAAAACAGTAAAACACCCAAGGAAAATAAACTAGCAATTACTGATTAACAACTAATTACAGATACACCACGTAAAAGAAAACTAAACGAAGACAAAAAAATAAATTAATAGCACATAAAAGCTACCAGAAGTTAAGAAAAAGAAATAAAAATAAAAAAGCAGGTAGCAAAAAGAATTAACAGCACCTGAAAACTAATTTGTCTTTTTAATAGAAATTATAGAAAGGGGCAAAAGAGATGGAGTATTGCAAGCTGACAGTAAAGAACAAGAAGAAAAATTAGACAGGCTTGAACTATTAAGTGTAAACGAATAATAGATCAACAAATGTTAATTAGACAAGCTATAACAACCAACAAAGAAGAAAAGTAACAATTATCTGATGATGAAAAAAGTAGGAAAAAAAACAGATTCCAGATCAGTAGCTAATATTTGAAAAAGTAATGCTAAGTAATCATTGATAACAAAGAAACAAGTATTCCCAATTAAAACAAATCAATAACAGAGAAGGAAAAAAAAAAACTAAATCAGTGGATAAATCTCTAACCTTCAATAGCACAACAAGAAGGAACAATTGATCGATCTACTGAATCCAAAATTGAAAGAGAAAAAGTCAGAGAAGAAAATTTAAAAAGGAATAAAAGACAGAAATGAAAAGAAAAAGTATAAAATTTACAGATTCAACTCAGAGGGACAGATGTCGGAGGGCTCGTCGTAGGCAATACACTGCTCACCAGCGTCCAAATCGTCGACAGTCCTCGGAGTACTTCACCGGCGCCAAATTGTTCAAAAAATAAAAATAAAAATTGTGGTCTAGACAAAATTACCGACGTCGGAGTAGAGGTCGGGATCCACTGCCGTCGTCGTCGTCGCAGGTCGTAGCAGACGGGACTCTCTCGTTCCGCAACTCCAGCGACTGGACTCGGCTTCGATAAATGTCAAACGACGAATCGCTAGGGTTAGAATCGAGCTCAAATAGATCGTTTCATTACAAAATTTCAGATTTTCTTTCCTCTACGGCTTCAATAATTTGAAGATGCAAACCATAGGAAACCCCATCGGAAGCAATTTTGGCACCAAAATGAAAGGGAAACCCTAAGAATTAACTAAAGTAATGATTAGAAGCCTCCGATCTCAGAAAGAAAAAAAAAAAAAAGAGAACCGATTTTAGGGTTTAGATTGAGGAAAGATCGGAATGAGACTTGCCTGTGAACCGTAGTATCTGACACCCTCCTCTGCTCTGTGTGTTCCTCCGGGTGATGCTGAAGCCTTTGGTGGCCGAGAGATTCTCCTTTTTTTTTCTTTATGGATGGTTTTGTTCTGGCTCCCAGTTTTTCAGAAAACCAGAATCTCTAAACGCAACACCGGATTCCATATTCTCATTTTCTGTTCTTTATTTTCGCATCTTAATTTAAAAAAGGAAATCATTACTAAAAGACAAACAATAGTAAAAAATAAATAAATTGATTAATAACTACTTGAATATATCATAATCAATTATTGTTTATTTTTTCTTTATCTTTTTCTGTTTTTTTTTTTATGCTCTTCTTGTTATTAATATGTGATATTAGACAATTTTTTTTTATGGTAAAAAAAATAAGTACAAAGACGAGTTAACCCTATATCCGATACGACGTATTATGTTCATATATTCACTTATATTTAAAAAATATTTTTATTACACACTTATACAGAATCAAAATTTTAAGATACACACGTTCCTAAATGAGTCTTAAAACACAAATATGTTATTTTTTTAAAAGCCACCAAAATAATTCGAACTCTGGTCATTATTAAAACATAACAATCCCTTAATTAACTAAATTACCTTTAAGAGTATGATATTAGATAATTAAATAATATATAATTACCATCAAAAAAATTTTAATTCTTACACAATGGTCGTTTAATCGTCTGAATCACTTTCAGAAATATGATATTAGACAATTAAATAATATATAATTATTAATTTTTTTGTTCTCGAGAAATTTTATTTTAATTACAAAGAATTTTACTTTAAATTGTACCTTTAGATTTGTGATGGAAAGTAGAAGTTATTTTCTTTGTTTTCTAAAACAAAATTCAAAAAAATATATATATAGAAAATGGAAGTGGGAGCGCGTGACGGGTGAGGAACGCGTCATGAGAAGCTAATGCTTTTGGTGATTGGTGAAGGAGGATGGCCCCATACCGATGCGTCAGTTAATTAACGCACCGAAAATTCCAAAGTGGACTGACTCGCCTACACGTCACCCAAATCTACACTTGTTCCTAATAGACAAATAGATCGTTGCAATTGAGGATCTTTGGTCTCGTTCTCTGGAAATCACGTCCCTCTTCTCAGCATCACCTAAAGAAATTAATAGCTTTTTAAATGATAAGAAAAAAACCAGCATCTGCCTTTTTAAATTGATGAATACTAATAATCAATTTTTTAATGGTAAGCATAATTCTTTGTATAGAAATAAGTGGAAGTATTTGATTAGTCAATTTTGAAATTTCCTTTTTTAAAAATTTTATTCGGAAAATAAATTATTTTTATTATAACATAATACAAATAATTTTTTAAATTTTACTTATTAGAATCACTGAACAAGATAACGAAGTGGTTAGAGTTCTCGCTCATAATTTATAAAGAATGTGAGTTTGAGTCTCGTTATTAAAGGAGGTGAATGCGATCTTTGTCCCAAAAAGAAAAAAAATTTCTTAGGTCATGGACCATTCAAAGAGGCACTACACACCATTAGGTCATGGGCCATTCGAAGAGGCACTATACACCCAATGGGAGATACTACTTTCTTTCCTCATTTGAGTTTGTTCCGGAGCCGTAGTCAATGTCTGAAAGCTAGCCCAAATGCCGTGTCACTGAAAAATTAAAATAAAATTTACTTGTTAGATTAAATGCACCGCTTAGGTTTTTACCGCTTGTTCTTTGGCTCTCTCAACATTTTTTTTAACGTAAAAAAGACTAAGTTTTGATTAGCTATAAAAATGTAATTAATATTTTATTCAAAAAATCTAAATTATTTATTTTTCTCCTACGAGTCAAAATTTCATCGAGCTACAATATCAACAAGGGGTCCATGTAATGTTAATCATATTTTCTTATATGCTCTCAATAAAACCCCTTCAAATCTAATGTCAAAACAGCTCATTTCATACACATAAAAATAATAAAAAATTGTTATTTTACTTATAAATAAGTGTAACTTCCTTTAAAAATAAGTATAACTATATATACAACTATACATTTATATTCATTGGCTCGTGAAACTAATCCAACCAAAAACATTAAAAAAAAAACCTTCAATTTAAAAACAAGAAAAACTTGTTTAAAATTGAATACTAAACAGGGTTAAATTGGATATTAAACTTCTCTAAGCAACTTGAATGAGAAGTTTTCTATTTTACTTTTGGTTGTGAATGCAACCTGCCAAGTACATAGAAGGAGAATATACCCTTTAAATAAATAAAAAGAAAAACGTTTTACAAATATACTTTGTTGATATTATCCTTAAAAGTTATTAAATCACTTTGAATCACGCACTAACATGTAATTCAAGACAATCCAACAACTCATATAGACAATGTCAACAAATCGTATTAGTCAAACATTATTCAAAAAAAAAAAAGACTAATCTAACTATAAAAAATGTAACTACACATTCACAATCACTAAATGAATGTGTTACATATCTCAACGTATGTAATAAATAATTCAATGATTATGCATGTATATTTATACTTTTTTTATAGTTAAATTATCATTTTCCTTTAAATAATACAAAAATATGATCACCATAACTTTTATTATCATGATTATTCTAATTACAGTTAAATTCCATATATCATACTAGATTTTTATTTTGGATACGTTGTTTTCAATAAATATAAATAAATGACAAATTAAGGTATTGATCCTTGATTTTACACTTAATCATTTTATCATAAATAATTTGATTACAATTGAATACATTCACAATACATTTGAAATCTTGGAAATTTTTATTCAAGGGTGAACTAGCCAGAAATAGCACAAACATTTACAACTGCTTTAAGCTGACATTAAGCTGGTATGACTAACATGAGTTGCAGTAGCCCCTTTTGGTTTACCGTTCGCAAAGAGCTTTTGGACTAAAAGAAATTTGAGAGGCACTGCTTTAAACCAAAAGTAAGAAAGAATCAACTTTTTTCAAAAGTATCTTTTTATAAACACTTCTTGAAAAAGTAATTTTGTAAAAACTATACCATTCAGGACCTCTATTGACCACTTATTACTCTTAACATCAAGCGATCTAACCCAAATCCTCCATCCACACTAATGGAGCAGATAAGACCTTGTCACTTGGTTGGCCCTGCTGTCAAATAATATATACTACCAAGTAGCTATGATATAGCAAGAAGTTTGAATGCAAAGTCATTTGATTGCATTTTGATTGAAAAGCTTGATTAATCTATTTGAGCTTTAATTACAAGGCACAGGACTTGCAAACTAGCGGGTGAACGTATGCACATTAAGTCGAGTTGATGACCATGTCTCAGGACTCCTCCAGAACATAAATCAAGCTTTCTTTCTTCCATCATTATCTGCACGAAATGTCAATCCTGCAACAACATAAAACTCCTGCAGTTCATACAGAATCAGATTACATACAAATTTCAAGACATGGTGATGGTTTTCAGTTGGAATCATGAAGCCATAACACAGCAAAGTGGCAGTAGCAGTGTGTTTCTACATTTCATGTTTGAAGGGGCTTCTGCTTCAATATCCAGGGATAGAGCCGAATCGGTAGCCTCTGGCACCTCTCCACGAATAATAAGCAATCCGAGTCTCATAAAAGCCTGCAGAAATATATTCAGGTGACTCAAAACTGTCAGTCTCCCAATATCATGGAATGCAAGTGTTTCAAGCTAGCAATTAGTGTTGAGAAATTGGAAGATGGCTTGATCTACAATTTGATTCCTAAATGCATATAATTTTTTCTTTAATGAGATGCACCCATGCAGGTGGTCTCTTTTGTGTCTGAAGCAAAAATTTAAAAAAACAAATTCAAGAATTCTAGACTCTGACAATACTGTTACCAGAAAAATCTTTTAGAGATTGAAAGAACACTGCATATAACTGTTTTGAACATGTCATCTCAAAAATGAAACCTATCTCGGTGGGTGTCAACACTGCACATACTACACAAACAAGAATGTGGGTAACCAAAGTATTTACTAGTACAAGGAACTATCAGAGATAACTTTTCACAACAAATATGTTAACGTGAGATCTATTCGTAGCTTTGGAAAAGTTCTTGCAGTACTTCCCAAGACACACACATATAAAGATGAGGATATTACTCTCAAAGGTTGACCAAATTCAGAAATGAGAAAATGAATAAAATACTTGGACAATAAAAAAATCTAATAATTTATCCAAGTGGAGGTGCCCCAATAAAGAACGCATCCACTTTGCAGCTAAAGTAAAATCAATGGCAAACACACTGTGTACTAGATATCAAACAAGACAAATGACAATCTCTCTCTCTCTCTCTCTCTCACACACACACACACACATATAGAGATAGAGAGAAAGAGCGAGAATAGTGAGATAATCATCAACCACCGTTTGGGGCAAAAGGAAGCATTTTAGGTTGTTACCTTGGAAGGATAATGAGTCTCCTTAATAAGAGACCACTGACGAGTTTTGACCAAACAGAAAAAAACTGTCACGAATAACCAGCAGTCAATAGATGATTCATATAACCAATCAAAGCTTTAACAGACATTTAAGTAATTGTCAAAGTCCTTTGGTCACACAAGAGCAGCAAAATGAACTCTTGATCAGGGGTATTGAGTTCCCTAAATGAAAACTGAACCAACAGTTAGCCCCTTTGAGCCATGCAGAAGTGTGACACCCATTCAGTTAGTCAAGCTTTTCTAATGGACTAATGGTAAATAGCTGATGTCCAAGTGGTGATAACTTTTCAATGGACTCAACACGGTTCATTCTATGAAAATATTATAAACTTCCACTTCCTTTATTTAATCAGAAAAGAAAACTGAAGGATCTCCTCAACTCAACTCAACTAAGTCTTTTTCCCAACTACGTGAAATTGGCTACATGAATCCGCTTCCTCCACTTCGCTTGAAATGGAAAAAGGGTCCAACTAAACCACCAACAGAGAGAGGAGAGAGAGAGAAGGTTGATCATGCAAAGAGAAACCACATTGAAAACCTTCACATTGAGCATTAGAAAGGTCAACAGAAAGAGAAATATAACCAATACCTGGAAGGAAGGCAAGGATGCCAAGAAAGAGAAGGCCATAGGCCTGAGATTGATCACCTCCCATGTGCCCAGTGAAGATGAAGAAAGAGAGGACGAGAAGCAAAGACCCAAGAAAAAGAAGGAACAGTGCAAGAGCAATAGACTTCCATGGAACCTTATCAAATGACTTGGGAGTGTAAGAGAACCGACGATCATCACTTCCATTATAATCACTCTCTTCCTCAGCAGAAAGAGGGCTGTAGCGAATTTGACGCCGAGATGCCATGTCAATTTTTTAGCACCAAATTTTCTTTTAGAAGAAGCACCTACGGACAAAATCAAGTTCAAATCAAAAGAAGCTGCATCAAACATTAAACAATAAAAGAGTAAATAAAATATAAGAGAAAGCATATTTGAGATCTAAGGAAATATATGTCAAAAAAATAGCAATAAATGACCACAAGGTAGTGACAGCACCAAAGAGAGTGAGAGAAAGGTGAGAGCAAAATTATTTAATTCATCAAACGTGTCTTTCAATTACAACTTACACAATACATAGCATAACCTAATCAAAGTAGAAACTCACCTAACACCTAAATAAACATGATATTTCTAATCAAAGAATCTAACAAAATAGAAATAGAATAAATAAAGAAATAACTAACAAAGGAAAAATAAATCAAAGTAACACAAAAGGTACAAAATCGATCAGTTAATCGCCGTCGTAGTCGAAAAAATCAAGCTAATGGAATAATGAATGTGCATCCTGCATAAAATTCACCTAACTGAAAAGAACTCGACTTCGATGAGTGAAAATGGCGGCACTACTTAAATAAATCAGGAAAATAAACAAAACTCATCCTCGGTAATCCATGTAGCATCAAAAATAGGACGACCCCTCCAAGTTACCAAATAATGTCGAAAACCTCCATCATAAGTAGAAACGATCCCATCTTCAAGCAAAATGTCAATCTTATTAGGAACAAAGGTTTGCAAAGGTAGGAGCCTTGGAACTAGGGCAATAGGACTAGAGGAATACCTATACGCACACTATTTGGCATAGGAGGCTCAAAGGCACCACTATAAAGGTATAAATCCTGCACATTGAATATTGGACTAATATTCATAATATCATATCAGTAGGCGGGTCCAACAAATATGCATTAGATCTAAGTTTTTGAAAGACTCGAAATAAACTAGAAGCACAAACATGCAACTTTTAAAGGAATGGCAAGGGACACGCTCAGGATCATAGTTATATCAAAATTGAATCATAAAATTGTTAACGATAAGATTTAAATCGAATCGTAAATCGTAATATTTTATTTGATTTTTCAAATACCGTATATAAACAAGTCTAGTACTCATATATGCATATTTAATGATTCATAATTAATTCTAGAACTCCCAAAACAACTTCTTGGTTAATGTTCTGATAAATCTCCTATTTTGCAGGTATACTCTAGAAGTAGAAGGGATAAGAAGCTAACTTCCAAGTTGGGACTAAGTTCTAGGGTTTAAGTCTTTAAGAGGAAGAAGACAAAGAAGACCTTTTTTTTTAGTTTATTAACTTTATCTTGTTTCTTTTTTACTTTTATAGTGATGAGAGAAAGGTTAGAATAGGTTATAGGTTAAAGGTTAAAAAAAAAACAGTAAAAAAAGAAAAGACGCAGGTCGCGAAAACTGCGACTTGCGTCGAGTCGCACTCGCAACCCATTAATCGCACGAAGTGCGATTTGAATTGAATTGCACTATTCAATTTTTGAATCGTGCGATTTTAACAACAGTGCTCAGGATGAATACGAACCATCACATAATTATCTATATAAAACTCTACATTCTGACGATGCAAATCAACATTAAACTTATAATTCTCATAGGAAAGTGCAATCTTCACCTAATATTAGCATGTAGATCATGAATGTCCTAGGAAAAGACTTGGCAGAAGCAGAGGTTGACAATCAAGGGTTAAAGAAATCACATCAACAGACTGACAGACTATGACCATGGACAACCTCAAAAGTAGACTGCCTATAAAACAATTCACTAAACTATTATAGGCAAACTTCGCAATAAGTAACAAGTCCAATTACCTAGCTTATCACCCACTAAGCATCTAAGACCTAATACTGCAATTAACAACCTCAATCTAACCATCTTTCTAGGGGTCAAAAGCCAAAGAAAGCCCAAGTGAGTACCAAACAACTTCCACAATGTTTTACAAAAGTAATTAACAAACTTTACATCAGGATCAAACACAATAAAAGTAGGTAATCCAAGGTGAACAACCACTCTAAAGAATATCTTGGCCACATGCAAGTCATCTACTGTCTTGCTGCAAGGCATAAAGTGGGCCATTTTGGAAAACCTATCCACAACAAAAAAAATTGAATTATGCCCTCGAAGAGTTTTGGGCAACCCAAAAACAACATCCATACTCAAATTAAGTCAAGGTGTATGAGAAATGGATAAAGGAGTGTATATGCCAATATTTTGTTGCTTAGCCTTGGCCACTTTACAAGCACAATACTGTGAAACAATCCTAGATTAAGAGAAGCCAAATAAAATCAATCCTCCACTAGGCCTTCCCATCACTACCTAATTAATTTTCGATAAAGAAACTATTTTAAAATGTAATGGAATATTTTTATTTCTTTTTCCAACTTTTATTTGCTCCTTTTTAGGTGCATTTATATTCAAGTTGTTCAATCAAAATACAAAATAATTTGACATTTATATTGTTGAACCATAGATAAACTATTCACGCCTAACATTTTTCATTTGTGGACTTGCTAACAAGGAATAGGTGAAGTCTTCAAAGGATTATTGAAGAAGAGACTATTATAAGAAACTGATCAAGAACCAACCCCTACACTATCTCAAACACTCCACACTCGCTAAAGACAACCAAGAGTTTTTGCACTAGAGATATAGTCGAATGGACAACTAGCATGCTGCGTCCACTTGCATAATTGAATCAAATTTTTCGTGAACCACTCTCTATATCGCTTATTCACTTATAACGTAAAAATTGATGTCTTCCATATTTGCTTCTTTAAGAAAGCACATATTGACCCAGCCAATCATGAACAACTCCTTAATTCTTCACATGTCCCCCTTAAATGAATATCTTTATTGACAAACTATAGATCCTAAAAGATTCTTCTCTTTGATTGAGCATAGTCACCTACCCTTGGGCAAAATATTATAGATAAACAATTAGGATTTCACCAAAGGGACATCCAATCAGATTAAAACTTTCATCCTAAATAGAAGTACAACGATAATCCTCACTCACTTTAACACTATCTAATTGAAGATAAACTCCTCCCCCATTCAAGCCCCTCAAGGAAAAACCTCCTTGATATAAAAATTGATTAGATGTCCAGCATTGCAATTCTGTCCCCTAAAGCCTGGCGAAACAGTAACATTCCATAGTATTTAATTCCTAGATCAATGCTTCTATGTAGTAAGTACTAAATTACTAATAGAATCCTAGCAAGATTTGGATCAACAATTCAAGACCTACACTTGATAGGCCATAAAATAACAGCAAAAATAGGACAATTGACAAGCCATAAATATCTAGTAAAATGGAAACAATGAAATGAGAATTAAGACAATGAGAAAAATAAAGGTCACAAATAAAACTTTCCGTAGTAGGAATAAACAACAGAATAACCTACAAGCTATATCTTAAAAATAAAGTGTTAAGATTTTTAGCCCTCAAAAAGTAGATTCAATAAACTATAACAACAGATTGTCAACCCAATGTAGAGGCTAGACATCTAAAAGAGAAAGGCAAAAATATCACTTCGTCATTTGTAGGTTAAACCTTCAATCTAATAAAAAACAGATTCTATGTTTTGCAATCACACATCCTTTTTTGAAATGAAATATACCCATGATAGACTTGCCAAGAGAACGCTCAAATATAGAGTTACCAAACAACATCTAGGGAAACTTTGGTTATTCTACATCTAAAAATTAAGCTCTTCTTTTTTTAAGCTCTGATTTAATTAGAACTTCTTAAAGAAGAGCTTATTTGAGAATTAGATACAGTATTATAAACAACAAAGGGAGAAGGACACCAAAATCGTAAACCAATCACTACCTTAGGGTTTTGTAGAAGTCAAACATGAAAGAATATCATAAGAGATAAAAGAATAAAAGATTGAAGAAACCAAAAAGAGAACAAAATATAAAGTGAAACAAAATTGTGCAGTCTCTACAAGGATGTGACCTAGATCCACCCGAGGCTTTCAAAAGTTTTACCTTCCAGTTAAGAATTAGGGTACTTAAGTAGATGAGGCTCTTAGAAGTCAAATCCTTCAACGTTGAGGCTTGAGTTAACTACACAAAAAAATCAAACAAAAATTAAACTCCTTCTGAGTACTCCATTCATTCTTTGAAGTTTGAATAGCTACTCTGTTGCAGGAAATATTGAGCCCATTTAGTAATGTTTTAAAGCTTCTACAAAAGTCATTATGAATAAGGCACATATTAATAAATTGTCAAAGCTTGTTATTGATATGCTTGAAAAGTGATTTTACTTTAATTGTGAAGTTTTAAGGGTGTTCTATAGCAACTAGTCTGAAGGTCTCAGAATTTTTTAAGTCAAACAACTAATTGCAAAATATGTAAAAGTCACAGATAACAGATAAATGGTGGTCTCATCCCCTTTTTTCATTCTTTTTGCCCTTTTTTCTAGTCTTCACAAGCATAAACTTACAAAGCCCTAAAATTGATTTAAAAAGTAAAGAGTGAAGGACTAAAAGTAGCAAAAGAGTTGTGCCTTTGTCAATACATGAACCTTTTTTTCTTCTTTCTATCTTTCTATTTTGACAAGTAATAAGATGCTCCTTTATTGCGGCTTGTTTAGCAGAAGTCCATACATAAAATTCATTATTTTTTAAATAATGAATTATGAATGTATTTGTGTTGGAATGGTGAATTATATTCAGTTTAAATTTAACATATATATGAAGCCTTTTATATCATGGTAATTTGCAACAAAATGTAAGTGGGGACTATGAGTCATAAATTATGACTTTATTATCATGATGCAAATTGCCAATTCATACTTCATAGTAGGTTTTCTTGAATTCTAAATATTGGAACCCAAAGGTTTCAGGTTCAACTCTTGTCACTACCTCACCCTAGGGGATGAGGAGGATTAAAGAGTCATAAATGGGCCTGATACCTTCCCGAGAGTACAGTTTGGTGATGAAGCTGGTTATACAACTAACTACTAACATTGTATTTTCTCCAAAAAAAAAAAAATTGGTAGTATTGCAGTTTTGCTCATTTCTCCGCATATGAATCTATTTGATTTTTCTCTTGAGAATATTTTCCATTGCTTAGGCATTGACTTGAGAACACTGGCTACTGGCCACAATCCTTCCACCTCTTATAATTGTCCAGGCCCTTTTGCTTGATTTTATAGGCATATTAGAAACACAACTTAACAACCTGATAGCATATTTGCATGAAACAAACGTTGTTTTCATTAAAATGTAACGATGACTTTAAATTTCAATCTAACCCTATTCAAAACAGAAAACTAGATTGGTCCAAAGTTTGTTTTCATTCACGGTCACCTCCATTTCTATTGTACAATATGCAAAACACTAAATACTAGATTTTAGATGCAGGAAGCAGAATGCATCTCCATTCTAAGAAGTAATTAGCCACTGGCTATAATTAATAGATAGATAGATAGATTGATAGATACAAACACGCATCTATAGACAGATAGATAGATAGACGGAAGGACTAAATCATCATTTCATATACGAATCCCGCATGAAACACATTCGAGCAATATCCCGAGATTACGTTAAAACCAACTCAACAGATTACTTTTTTCATTTGTTTTTAAATTAGGATTCAAAAACTAATGTTTGGAAACTTAATTAGGGTTCAATTTGCATTTGCAATACTCTCATCTAATTCTGCAGCCGCCTTGCAGCTAAATCCTTTACATTAAATAAATAATAAGAAGAATTGCTAGAAAATACAACATGATTGAAATCGTAGCTTTTTCATCTTGAACTATATGCAAGATTCCTTCTAAAACCCTAATAATTAATGATTATAACAATAACAAAAGCATCTAAACTCTCTCGCTTACAAGAGAAAACGAGATAATGAAAGTAGAGAGACGAACAGAGATTACCAGAAGGCCAGCCGCCGGCACTGACCTTCGCCGGACTGAATCACCTGAGATTATGAGTTTCGAGCTTCCCGCTTCTGGGGATTTCCGCCAGAAAAAGAAGAACGGAACGGAGAACGCGTCTGGCGGTCAATACAGTTTGTTCAGCCTTAAGGTCTCCCACTGAGTTTTTATTTTTATTTTTTTTAAGTTAATATATTTTTGTTCTCTTCTAGAGTTTTTTTGGGTAATATAGTTTATAATAGTTTTTTATTTTTATTTTTTAAATCTATTATAAAGTTAAAGTATGAAAATTAAAATTAGAATGAAATTTAAAGAGAGAGGCAATAAGTATAATATTGATGTTATACGATCTAAAGCTGCTAATATTCTAATTATAAACTAAATTGTTTTTTATTAGTAGATTAATTGTTATTTTGAAAAGCTACCTTTTATCAACTTTTCGAAATAGCTTCCGCATTAAAATTTATCTATCAAAAATATCATTATCATTACTTATTTTTTCTCTTACTTATTTTATACTATTTTTTTTAGGTGAGAGGGTAATATAGTTTTGTTAATTAAAATAATATTTTTTAATTAGCAAATAATTATTTTTTTTTACATTAAAAATAGTTGTCAAACAATTACCATTAATTTTTTTATAAGCACTTTTATAGGAAGCATTTATGAAAAAATATAAGCTATAAGTAGAAATTATTCCAAACAAACCATTAACTAATTCTTAATAGAAATTCCCTTCATTAGCCTTAGCCATAGCTAGTTAGCAAACCAATCAATCGAGCAATTACAATCCTTTAATCAGGAGAAATACCCCACAATTATAGATTATGGGCTAATTTGGTCTCACATTGACAAAACACAATTTGAATAAAAACTACAACAAACAAATAATTTTTCTACGCCCTGTTTGATTTCGGAGAAAATTACTATTTTCTCAAAAAATTAAAAAAATCTCTCAAGAAAATAAAAAAAATGTATGTTTAATTATCAATATTTTCTTAAAATATTTGTTCACACCAAATTTTTTTCATATGTAAAGGTGAAAAATTTTTTACTATTATTAATTATGTTTATATTTATATTTTATGAAACTTTTTACTATCTATTTTTTTTACACTATATTAAGAGTGTAAAAAAATACATTATAAGCCCTGTTTGATCGGTGAAAAAATACTTCAAATTTTTTTTCAAGAAAATAAAAACTTGTGCCTTTGATTATTAATATTTTCTCAATTTTTTTTTCTCAATCATTTTATTTTCTCACCAAAAATTTGTAAAAAAATTATCTTAAAAAAATATTTCTCAAAAAAAGTGTACTTTTTAAATAAAAAATTTCTCATCTATCAAACGCCTTAGAGAAACTAGTAAAGACCAATTTTCCGTTTTTGTTTTTGCAATTGAGTAAACCTTATTGTTTCTATTTAAAAAGATATGAGTATATTTATTGATCAATTGCTAAAGGGCACATTTATCATTTTTAAGCAAAAACACCTTTACAAACACTGTACCAAAAATTATACCAAATAAATTTCAAACACCTTACCCAAAACATATGCGCTCGTGGTGCGCACACGATAGGATAAAATTATTTTTATAAGAT
This sequence comes from Paratinospora sagittata, assembly GCA_035771175.1. Lineage (NCBI taxonomy): Eukaryota > Viridiplantae > Streptophyta > Magnoliopsida > Ranunculales > Menispermaceae > Paratinospora > Paratinospora sagittata. The sequence goes on along the minus strand of CM069602.1, from coordinate 10,640,933 downwards.
TAGATTGAATAAAATAGAATAAAATTAAACAATTAAAAAAAATTAAAAAAAAATAATACAAAACTTATTACAATGAAATAAAAATGAGAATGAAATTATTTTTTATCTCATCCTGGTCGACAGCCAAACATGAAAATAAAATTAAAAATAATCTTATCACATCCAATCCTTGATACCAATCGCACCCTTAAAGTACTTTTGTAGAAGCCATAAGCTAAAACCAAAAAAAAAATTGCAACAAACAGCTCCATATATAGTTGTATACACACATTGACCACTGGGACTAATGGAGATAAATCAGTTAAAACTGTTGTACATAGTTCTTTCCATGGAATGTGAGTCTTAAAAGAGTTTATGAACAATTTCACTTGGAAAAGATCAGAAGTAGTACAAAGAACATTATATCCTCTTCCTGTCCTCGTACACAATGAAACATCGGGTCACTTACCAATGTCATCCATGCTTTCTTCAATGGCAACTATTCTGGGAGAAGATTCAGTACTTTATCATTTTGCCATGATAGGAGCAGGAAGAAAAACCAAGATGAGCAACAAAATATATCTGGGTAGCACCTTCCAGCTCGAAGATTTCAATGGTATTGCTCAGTTTGCAATTGAAGCAACTCCCTAATACCTTCACAGACCTGCAGAAGCACAACAATGCTGATCAAAATTGCTTCTACATCTCTAGATAAAAGATAGGGTGGCAGGGCTGTGTTCATGCAATGCAAATTCAAAATTGCAGAGGACAAATTATTTGGGACATGGGGGCATGTTTGATATCTGAGAAAATTTTCTTCAAAAAATATAATTTTCATGAGAAATAGTTTCTCAACTTATTTTCTCATAGTAGTTTGGTTGCACACGAGAAAATATTTTTACACACTCATTTGGCGCAAAGGATGGAAAAAAGAGAAAAAAAGAAAAAAAAAAAAGTTTCATCAAAGATGTGCATGAATGCAATTCAATAATATTAAAAACCTTTCTCATGAGAAAATTAAAATTTCTCAACTTTGGAGAGAAAATCTTGAGTGAGAAGGGGGCTGAGAAAAACTTTTTCTCGAGAAAATATTGGTAACTAAACACACAACTTTCTCATTTTCTCCAGAAAATAACAATTTTCTTAGCTATCAAAACACCCTTAACCCCATCTCTCAATGGTTTGACATATATGATACATGTGACATCATTTGAACCCTGGCTTATCTAAAAAATAAAAAATAAAAGATAAAAATTAGAGTATATGCCATCTATCATATATGGTTCAGAAATAAACATCCTCTCTTGCCTTTCTTTGCACGTGTTTATTGTATGGATGTGCAAAAAATATACCAAACTGATCAAACCACCCAAACCAATCAGTTTGGTTTGGTTTCCAAGGCTTCATTGGTTTGGACGATCTAGTGCAGTTCGGATTCTGATTTTCCAAATAAAAATCAATGATGAACCAAACCAAACCAAACCAAAGTGATTTTTGTGGATGCGTGCAACTCCCTTCCCCGGTTCCCCCCTCAAAAAGAAACCGTCTTTTTCTTTTATTAAAGGAAGCTAGCTTAGAGTTGGAGCAATAAATATATGATATTGACTAATCTAGGAACTTGTGATATTTTTTGAGAAAATTTAAATTTTATTTATGGTTATAAGTTTTTAATTTCAATGGAAATGCATTCGTCGTTTGACACATTTTTTACTTTTAGAATGTTTAGAATGTTTGGATATACACTTCTAATATGCAAGATATTATGCATAAGACCGTATATGATTAGGCAAATAGTAATTATAATTGAATGATTGGATCCAAATCTACAACAAATGGATTGGTTTGGATAGGATTTTATCCCTAATTAAGTTTGGATTAGATTCCATTTTTAAAAAAATCCAATTCATATTGGATTGATTTAAGTATTTAGTTTTTTATTAGTTTTGATCTGCTGCACATCCCTAATTAAATTTTTTTTTAGACAAACCTCAACAATACAAGAAAAATTCATTGATTTAAAATAAAATATACATTAAAAAATTGGGGACATAATGAACCACATTTCACTAACCCATGAATCAAATTCAAAGCAAAATCAACCCCCAAAATGTATCAAAGTAAAATGAAATCCCTAAAAACCAAATCATCAAAATTTGACAATGCCATAAAAAACCCACATCACAAATATCTCATTCCCAAATCAAACAACAAAAACCAAACTAAACCCACATGAGCAAGATCATCAAACATGGAAATAAAAAATTATCTTTAAAAAATCATATTTTTCTAAAAAAAAACTTGTACCTTTGCTTGTGTTTGTGCTTGCTTTCAAAAAGAAGTGAAGCTTAGCTAATGATGTTAACAGAGACGAAGTCACGGAGACGGAGGCATGGTCGCGTGGTCACCAAATGATGAAAGCACGCTTTAAAAAAAAAAATTCTTAAAATTTAAGAATAATGGCCAAATTAAGTCATTACATTCATTCAAAAACAAAGAGTGTAGCTTTGTCGGGTAGGGTAGCCATCAGGGCATTTTTGAAATATATCAGAGGCTTTTTTTTTTTCTTTCAAAACTGAGTATTTTTTGGAGGATTTGCTACTTGGGCTCTAGCCCAGGTTAGCCCACATGATGCTCCATCCCCTGGGTAGAGTCATGCCAAGCTAGCTTTTACTTTAAAGTAGGAACCAAAAGAGGAAGTATAAACATACCAACTTGATTTGTGCTTTAATGGATGCAATTAGATGGGTATATTCTTCTATTTGCCTGCAAAATAACAAAAAAGGAATATCATGAGATGCAAAGAAAAAGGAATATCATGGAACAATTTTCATCATGTCATGATATATAAGAAAACACAATCAGTTACCTGTATATAATTCTTAAGGCGTACAGAATAATGGTTGGACAGAACAGAAACATAAAAAATCAGCAAACATAATTGCCAACTTGATTAGGACTTGAATTCAATTATATCGTCACTTTCTCTGAAATACCTATTCTTCTCGTTTTAATGCTACCCATCGCTTCAACTCAAACAAACCAATTAAAAATCAATCATCTTTCTTATACTATCACGGTATCACCTCATTCTTCTTTTCAAATGTTAGGAAACATTTAAGCATTAAGCACAGCACAGAATAATGACGGTATGAAATGCCACTATGAATAGACTAGCAGAACGAATTTTCATTGAGTTAACAACGAAAATATATATAAATGTGTAATAAGAGAAATGTGTAGTAAGTACATAGAATAGAGTATGCTGGGGGCATAAAGATCTCAAACATTTTGGTCCCTGAATTTTCATTTTTCATAGAATTGCAAACCATGCTTGTGTAAGATGGTCACATGTTTGGAGAAGCTGACAAATGAACCAAAGGGACCAAAATTGACAATGCCTAATTAGATCAAACTCATTTAATCATCATATTGCATAATTTATTATTAAGACCATGAAGAAACTCAAAATTATAAATTAGACAGACTCTATTACTTCTTCCATCCATGCTTCTAAGATACAATTAATCCCACAGTGTAGGGTAAAATATATACATACTTGGCCAGCCTTTCTTCTTTGACTGATATGAAGTTCAAAGCTTCAGACCAGGTGAATTCCACATGAAATCCTAGACCAACATCAATAAATATATGTCGTGTATCAGGCCTGTAAACATGCAAAAGAAATATAATGAGTAAAAACTATGTGAATGCAACTTTTAAAAAATATGATACTATAGGATCACAGACCAACATTAGAACATACTCCTGTAGTAAACACAAGCCTCAGCAGATTGCATGGGCATTATGACAGATGTATTCTAACACAAATATGGAATGATGACATTGTAAAAGCTTGAAAAATACGATTCAAGTACTTGGCATTATACTAAAAGTAGTATTGAACAAATAATTAGTTCAATATAATAATAAGGATTTTAAAGAGAGCGAGAGAGAGAGAGAGAGATCATAAACATACACTTCAGACTGCACGTACACCTCGGAACCAAGATTGACCAATGAACGGAGGCTAGTCACATCATTTTTCTCCAAATTCTCTATGTTCCTTTTCAAATCTGAGCTAAAAAGATTTGAAGTGGAGTCAAGAAACAAACAAACACACACACACACAACAAATCCAAGACGAACAAATGAATCCTCATTTTTTATGGCCTTTCCTCCTTTTTTGGTAACCGATTCTAACTATGAGAAAGGATTTGAGGACCAAAGATCAGAGACACTGAACATTTCACATACAGTCCCACAGGTGCATACAGGATACAACCACTTCGAGAGGAAGTAACGGAAGCAAGAAACAAGAGGTACAAGGTATAAATGAGAAGCAAAAAAATAGTCATAACCATATCAAAAGGATACAAAAATTTCTGTTGTTCGAATACCTTGTCCCTGAACATAAGAAGAAGTAATTAGTTGTCCTGCAGTGTTTAAGTGAAATAACAACTTTTTAGAAGAGTGTAGCACAATGTGGATAAAACACCTTCAACAACAGTCATGGTTTGACAAGGATTAAGCACTTTTTTTTGTAATTTACAAAAAGATCTGAAAAGATCTTACAATTTATAATTTAATTTACAATTTTAATTCAACCCTATTATTAATGATTCTACAATTCAATTCCAATTTAATAACTATGCTCCCACTACTGATGGGTTTGGAAAAGGAATAATGTATGCAACCTTCACCTTGCACTGCGGAGAGGCTATTTTTGGATTTGAACCTATGACCATCAAGTCACAATAGGAAAATCTTTACCATTGTTCCAAGGCCCACCTTTCTGAAAAGAGATCTAAACCAAGTTGAAAAAAGTACAATATCCTAGTAAATAAGTCAGCCCTATACTCCAGGTCCCTAGATCATCTACCATGTTGATTTGTCCTAGACAAGGAGGTCTCCTTCAATACCATGCTTAGGCATAACTGTGCCCCTGTTAAGGGTTCCCAAGCGTCTTAACTAAAGCATTTGTTAACATCTAATTATGACTTTCATATACAAAGCCCAACAACTTTTCATGGGCCTTTTCAACATGGGACTATAGATCCTCTTGATCCTTTCTAATATGGTCAGGTTTATTGAAGCTGATGAAGGGAAACATTGGTAATAGGCAGCAAAAGGAGAACTAGCTGTACTTGATGAGGTATTCATGAAACACGTCTATCAGAGGTTATGACCAATATGAATTCTATTGATAATGGCATCAAATACCCTCTGATGCCGATGTGGAGCAAGGACAAGGATCCAATAATATAATAACCACCAATGAGTGGTACAAAGAGTGGAACGAGATGAGATAGGGAGGAATTGTGGATGACCTTTTCTAGTTGCAACAATAAGTTAATTGACTGCAGCTTGAACCTCCAATGAATAATTCAATGTTTAGGAATAGGGATTAGTTAGGAGGCTCAAGGACATACATGGGAAGGTAGGGAGAGAATCTTGATTGACATGGTCAAGTTTTCTTTCCACAACAATGTTCCAGCAAGTATAGATAGAATTTTACAAGAAGGATGTGATTGATGAGTGAGCTAAAGTTTGACCTATTGTCTTGGAGGCGTATGTTTTGACAATGAAGACAATGGTTGGAAGTATTAGGTGGCTGCCACTAGTGTTGGACTAGTTTCGCATGTCATTTGTCATTGATTAAGGGGGTATTGTTATGGAAAAATAATGCTGCACATGTATATTGGCATGTTGGAAAAAATTACCAATCCAAAGCACTGATAAGTTGCTAAAAGCAATCATCAAAGAAGTTGGAAATGAAAATATTATTTTTTCAAATCATGGAGACAGAGATAGAGAGTGTGTGTTTCAGGATCATGGCATGTGGTAGATCTAATGTGTTGCCCACTGAAAGGAGCCTCAATGATGTGTCCAAAGGAGGAAGTAATTTCAAGTAGAGTCAATGCGGGAAACCACTACTCTTTGGATCTCCAGGGTCATATACTTTCTAAGTTTCTGTAGCTGGAGCATGTTTCAGGGAGACAATCACCATCTTATAAGGATCACCAATTTTCTAGCAATGGCCACCTTCTATAGCCTCTTATAAAAGGTGTTGTAGGTTGTAGCAAGTCATGACAAAGTACGGCCCGAACGAAGAAGGGGCTGCAACATGAAAGAAGGGCGATGAGCTTATAAGCAAGCCTTCCTTCTGAAATAGACAAAAAAAAAAACGAAAAAGAAAAAAAAAAAGATCATTGGATGACTATTATGAGATAGTAATAGGAATAAATAAGGTGATTTAAGTGGTTGCCCTAGAAATCATGCCAAAAACATCAAGATCATGATTCCAATTGAAATTATGAAATAATCAACTTTCGCCTTCAACCTAGCTAGTAGTCATTGAAAAATGATTAGCAATAATCAAGAAAATCTAATTATTATTGAGGTTTTGAGATAACAAGGAAAAAAGAACGAGAGAATACCATTCAGCAATGGCCCGTACAAGATCTAGCTTCAAGTGACGATCAACAAATTCTCATATCTTTGCTCCTATTGTAGAGGTTTTCAGATAGCAACCTCATGTTTCCAAACATGAGTTTTAAGGTGGCAAGACTGAGAATTAAAGGAAATCAGGGCTTTACTTTTCTTGCAGCATTGATTTTTTTGCTCACTACATGGTTACGGAGTTTGAGACTACTTGCTTGTGTATCTGCTAGTGGGGTGTTCAGCTTCTATTTAATGGTGAGCAGAGAGAGAAGCGAGAGAAAGGTGAGAGAAAATAATGGCAAGCAAAGAGAGAAGGTGAGAGAACAAGGAACTTCAATTTTTCAATTTTTCAATTCATCAATCTGTTGTTCCAAAATTACAAATTAAAGTATTCATCAATTCATCAATTTGTAGATATAATTGAGATCTCCATAGCCCACAGGAATACAATGCATATTCAAAACCTTAAACAGACAGATAGATCATTTGTTTAAGCATCAAATATACTATGTTTCCACAGTGTTCATGAGCAAATAACAGAGGGTTCAAATAAAATGATACAATCCTTGAGCAATGTTTCAAATAAGTATTGGATATCGGAGAGAAATTAACAATCAAAGTTGACATAGCAACTTCCAAATGCATGGCACTACTCTGGATAAAGAGACCCAGCGTTTAATGTTAGGCCATGGATATGGGGGTCAGGGTGCACCTTTTGTGAATGACATTCACATTGTGCACACATACTCTTCCTCCTTTTTACTTGAACGATGGACTGTCTCATCCTTCTCAGCCTCCTTCCCCTCACCGCCCCAATTCATTTTAGTAAATATAACCTTTCAGTGCTCAAAATAACTATGTTCACCATACTTGCCATCCTTCCTGTATCTGGTACAATTCTAGCAAAATTTTAAAAACTTTTGTTTTTTTTTTTAGAAGAAACAAGATTTAAAAACCTCAATTTAAGTCGTCCCGGAAGCTATTAGGTCTCAATATCATAGGGGCTCTTGTCTATGCTTTTTGAGACTTAAAGTTGAAACTTCCAAACGGTTGCACATCAACATAATTAGATTTCACTGTTAATCAACTTCATATGCAAGTTCAGCCCATTTAGCATCTGGTACAAGCGATCAGAATCAACATGGGAATCATTCCCAGACAAGAATCTATGGATGGATCCATCCAATTCAATACAACTCTCTCCTGGCGTCTTCTTTAATCCCCCATGTCTCATTGCCTTTCTCACTGTTGCTGCTTCTTCCCACATTCCAACCTCTGCATACATGTTAGCAACCATAACAAGATTTCCAATCCTTTTTGGCTCCATCACAAGCAACCTCTCCTTCACCTTTGTTCCAACCCAACTACTACCATTAGCATCGTGAATGTTGCACGCACTGAGCAGTGTTCTCCATACAACTGGGTCCGCCACCATTGGCATACTTTCAATAAAGTAATAAGCCTGCTCGAGATGACCAGCGCGAGCTATGATATCCACCATGGCACCATAATGTGTCATCATAGGTTTGATACAATGAACATGTTCCATTTCATGAAAGAACTCATAGCCTTCATCCACCAACCCTGCATGACTACAAGCACAAAGAATCCCAAGAAAAGTAACATAGTTAGGCTGAATTGAGCAGCTCTTCATTTCCTCAAAAAGCTTGAGGGCTTCCTTAGCCAGCCCATGTTGGGCAAACCCCATAATAATTGCACTCCACGTCCACACATTCCTCTCCAACATTCTTACAAAAACCACTCCAGCACAATCCATGGCTCCACATTTTGCATACATGTCAACAAGGGCAGTACCCAATCGACAATTTATCATCAACCCTTTTTCCATCACCTGGCAATGGATCCATTTCCCCAAACTCAAATTCCCAAGCTCAGCACAAGCCGAGAGCAAGATCACCATCGTCGCCTCATCCGGCTCAATCCCACTAACCCGCATTTGATCAAAAAGCATAATTGAATCATCTAACAATGAGTTCTCAACACAAGCAGTTATAATAGAGTTCCAAGTAACAACAGTTCTCAAAGGCATAAAATCAAACACTCGGCGTGCATCAAATATCTTCCGACAAGAACCATAGAAATGAATCAAAGTGTTTTGCACAATAACATCCGAATCAGACCCATGTTTCATAATCTCAACTTGAATCTGTCTCCCTTCTTCAAATGCAGAAAGGGTAGCGCAGGCCTTGAAGAGGAACGAGAAGGTGAGGTTGGTGGGCTTTTTCCCTCGACTTCGCATCACAAGATAAACCAAAATGGCTTCTCTGGGTGATCCACTGCGGGAATAACCTCTAATTACATGGTTCCATGAGGAGGGTATGGGATGGAGCACTTGATAAAGCAGATTTCGTGCATAATCTAAGTTACCAAAAGGGGACAAAGCACAAAAACGTAGGACTTCACTCATGAGATACCCATCTCCATGAAGGCCTGAAGCTTGGATTTGAGAGTGGATTTGGGTGAGCTCTTTCATGGAAGAGCAGTCCTTGAGAAGGGAAAGGTACTTGAGCTTTTGTGAGACGAAATTCAAATTACAGTTGGGAATGTTTGGTGGGTGAGAAAGGTAGGCCATTCGGCTTGAAAATCTAGCCATGCAATTGGCTATTGGCGCCGTTCAGTTCCTTAATATCAATTAAATTTATTTTTTTTCTTTTAATCATGCAGATGTATATCGGTTTATTGGAAAAAGTTAGCAATCCAAAGTAGTGATAAGTTGCTAAAAGAAATCATCAAAGAAGTTGGAAATGAAAAAATCTTTTTTTCGAATCATGGAGAAAGAGAGAGAGAGAGAGAGAGAGAGAGAGAGAGAGAGAGAGAGAGAGAGAGAGAGAGACTTTCGGGATCATGGCATGTAGTACATCAAATGTTTTGCCCACTGAAAGGAGCCTCACAATGACGTGTCCAAAAGAGGAAGTAATTTCAAGTATTGAGTCAATGTGGGCAACCACTATTCTTTGTTTCTCCAGGGTCACATGCCTTTTAAGTTTCTATAGTTGGACATGTTTCAATGAGAGAATCACCATCTTATACGGATCAATGGCCACCTTTTATAGCCTCTTATAAAAGGTGTTGTAGGTTGTAGCAAGTCATAAGAAAGTATGGCATGAATGAAAAAGGGATTGCAACATGGAAGAAGGGTGATGAGCTTATAAGCAAGCCTTCCTTCTGAAATAGACACACACAAAAAAATCACTGGACTACCATTTATGAGACAACATGGGAATAAATAAGGTGATTAAAGTGGCTGCCCCAGGAAATTATGCCGAAAACATCAAAATCATGACTCCAATTGAAATTATGAAATAATCAACTTTTGCCGTCAACCTAGCTAGTAGTCGTTGAAAAATGTTTAGCAATTTCAAGGAAATCTAATTATTATAGAGGTTTTGAGATAACAAAGAAAAAAGAATGAGAGAATACCGTTCAGCAATGGCTCGTACAAGATCTGGCTTCAAGCGACGATCAACAAATTCCTCATATCTATGTGCCTTTTCTTCTCGATAGCTATCCATTCAACTCTATAATAAAAATGACATCTAATTTTTTTAAAACCTAACCAGAAAATCATGAAGAAGTAGTAGCACTGATTCTACATAATTACAAAATTGCCACAATTAACTATGACTTTCATGAACATTGAAGCATTGATTCTACATAAGTACAAATCAAAACAAATATAGGGAATCATTTTCAAATAACTCAGCAACTAGAAAACCACCGCGTCTATACGGAGATTTGAGTACAATCATTAATCAAGAAAAGCATTTCATGCTCTTTGATTGAGAAAAAACAAAAATCATGGAGCTAATTTCCTCAACTAATTTTTATTTAAAAAAAAAATCAATATAAACATATAAACATCCTTTGTCTAGTTCATTTGTACAACTAAAGTCAATTCATCTAAGCTTTTTTCCCAACTATATGGAGCTACATGAACCTACTTCCTCCACTCCACTCTATCTAGGGCTAAGTTGACATTTAAATTACAAGTAGTTACATCTTTCTAAATTATTTCTGTTCATGTTATTTTAACCCTTCCTCTCTCCCTCTATCATTACCTTGTTAACATTTGATGAACCCTAAACCCTAAAACTAAATATTTAATTTCTCCGTCAAATGAACGCAATCACGTGGTTTTCATAAGTTGATTTCTTTTTCTTTTCTTTTTTGGTTCCAAAGTCCCAACTTTGAGTCATTTATTCAAACATAATTCATGCATCAGCCATCTATGATGAATCAACACCCACAATCAGCCATTGACAGACACCAAAAGTACTCTTGTGTAAATCTGTGATCATTAAAGAAAAAAGAAACAAGAAAAGAAAATGGAGAAACGAACAATTAATGCGAAGAGAAGGTGATTGAGAAGAGTCTTACGTTTTGAAACCGAAAGTGTAAAGATAGATATAATAGGAGTAGCTTTGCACGGCGGTGTAGACGAAAGCGTTGCAGCTTTTCTAGTTTCTCTGGTTGCGCTTCTCTCTAATATTTTTACCCAAAGTTCGACCCTAGATTTTCCTATTTCAAGACGATGTATACTTATGTAGATTGCTTCGATATATATATATTTTGTATTAGTGAGTTTTCGGCGCTCCGAATTTAGATATGAGAGCATATGAATAGAAATATGTCTAAATTTAAATTTTCGAATTACTTGTTACACGAGACAATTTAACGATGTATAAAAATATTATATATTATAAATATATACTTAAAATGTGACTTTAACATTTCTCTATTTTAAATATTAAATACTGGAGAGGTCACTCGTATGACCACTTTCATTAAAATTTCAATATTAATTCTATAAACATTATGATTGTTTACTTTTTTAAAAGGTTAATGTTAAAAAAAAAACTAAAAAAAAAACACCCAAATCATAAATTAGATGAGGGGGTATTATCATTTACACCATTATTATTATTTTTTTAACCATTGAAATTGTACATAGTCTTATCAATGATGTAAGACAACACCTCGTCCTAGATTGTATTTCGGGTTTCTTCTTGTGTTATTTAGTAATTACCCATTTTAAAAACTAGTTACAGGGTTAAAACAATATTTTAATAAATTTCCACTTCCTTAATTACATTTTTCTTACTTTTAAGTTCCTAACATTTATCTATTTTGACCTTTTAAATCTTAAGAAGATTAGGGGTCCTAGTGACAGAGATGACCTGTCTGGTTAAAGACGTGTGAAGTGACCCACCCCTATTGGGTTGTAACGTAATTGGCAAGGGCATTTACATTTTAGTGAGTTGAGAAGCTTGATTACGAGTTTGAGCCCCACTATAATATGCAATGATGAGAATGTGCCAGTTATCCATTATTTTAGAATGTCAAACTCTAGATTAGTCTCGTTCCGTAAAAAGATTAGCTAAGGACATCGGAAGGTTTATGTCACGACGCCTCTGACGTTGGCTGACGTCATGACCAGCACAGTGTATTATACACTGTATATATCCATATATAGTATATAATACACTGTCAGCCTCAACAGACATTCACAAAAAATTTTAATATACCACAAATCAAATCAAATCAAATACATATATAGATGATCATTCCACTCACATTCATTCCATTCATTCTACAAATTAAATTATCACCTGATAAATATCTATGATCATCTCATTCCATCATCCCAAGCATTATATATAAATATAACATGCATACAATCAAACATTTTATATGTGTACAATGTTATACAATAACCAAATCAATAAAACTATACTCACAGTGGTTACAAGGGGTTTCTAAGCCAATATATCCTCTAAAATCGAGCAATAATAAACGTCCATCATAATTGCTTTCTCAAGAGCATTTATCCATGCACTTAAGCTCTCAATTTAAACACTGAAATTAACCATAGATTATCATGAGAATCACCATTTATCATATCTTACTCAAAATATCAAAGCATATCCAAATATCATGTTCTTAACATCGAAACGTCCGGAATTCAGTTCTCTACGATTCTATGATCTCAAACCGGAGTTTCATTGGATTATAATTCCATTTATTATTCATGTCACTGTTCACATCGTCACTATTCATTAGAAAGATGTAAATTTTTACTAAAAGTGTCAAACGATCTCCAAAAATTATGAAATTAGCATCGATGGACTCACAACAGTTCAATCTACCATTCTATAGCCTTAAACTAGAGTTTCATCGGGTTTTAAATGATTCAAATGGTCTCCAATTGAAACTCTAAATTCCAACAAACTTCAAACGGCTATAAAAATTCTGAATGAATACATAAATTCAATCTAACCACATATTCGGGGTTCTTACAGTCTAGAGAGTGTTTTTCTACCTTTCTCGAGAATTTTCATTCATATTGGGTCAAAACCCCATTTTCTGAAAACGCCGTAAAACGGCTCTCACAACAAAAATTACTCCTCTAGAAATGTTACATTTAGCTTAGATATCAATTTCACGAAGAAATAGAGTAGAAATCACTTACCGCGGGTCCGAATTTGACTCGAATCCGGCGTTTCCCTTTTTTTCTTCTTCTCCTTCTTCTCGGTTATTCTGTCTCTGCAACTTCTTTCATTCGTTTAATTTTTTTTTATTTTTTTACTTTCCATATGAGTACTGTTCACGATATTGTTCGATGAACAGTATCCGCAAATGAACGGTAAAGTATTTTTATTTTATTTTTTCTTACTTCATTCCTCCTCTTCTTCTATACACTCAATACACACTCAATCCACATGAGACATACACGTTTTGTAAATCAATTTCTATTTAAAATCACATTTCGAACTCACTTTTGACATTTTCAAGTTCATTTGACACATGTACACATGGCTTTAAATGTACTTATATATATATTATACTCTTCAGTGTACATATAAATTAACCAAATACCTTAATTAAAAGCACAAGATGTTACCGAAAAAACAAATAAAGAGGTGTGATGTAACAAATCCCATATTGAAAAAGAGTGAGTCACATTAAAAGAGAGCACGCATCTAGAAAAAGATATAAATCTTGTATGCATCTAATTAAACTATTAAAACACCTTTTTCTTTTAATCTGTTAAGCTTAATTGTAAAGTTTTTTTATTTACCTTTTATGGATTAGCATTGATTATTTATATTCTAATGGGTAAGTTTATAATATGTCTTGCTAGATTTTTTTCAATGTATATAAGAGATATTTTTATTTAATTACTGGTATTTACTTTACATAAAATTAATCTCAACTGTAATTTTCATTATGTGTTTGTACGGGTAAGGAAAAAAACATGATTTATGATTTGTTGATATTCTACTTTAGAATTTTATTTATACATTAAATTTACTATTTATTTTTCTTCTTTTATTTTTTGTTACGAATAAATATGTATTAATAAAAATTCAGTAGATAATAATGATAACGTACAAAATAGCCATACATTACACAAAGTTCAAAGCTTGTTGATGATTAATATGTTGTGTCGAATAATAGATAAATTAGTGCTTATAAAAGTGTGGGTCGCCCAAATAAAAACCCAAGAAGGAGAGACTTTCAAAAACACCGTGTCCTTCATCTCAGGCTATGAAGGTGATTTAACTGGGACCTATGTCAACAATCAATAGGGGCCAATGACTACAAGATTACGTCGCGTGCTCCCTTCGACCACTTTTCAACTCTCCATTGGACCACTTCCTAGATCATGACCACAATGCCATTTGTCCTTTTTAGTGGGAATTAGACTTTTTAATATAAATATGTCTCGACTATTTACTAAAAATATATGAGACAAATTTTTACATTTGAGCCTTACGCAAGAACTGTCTTTAAAATATTATTTTTGATTATGACTTAGACATTAGAAGATCTTAGATTGGCACCATACCGATGCTTTTAATATCAGTCTTGTCACGATGCCTCTGACGTCATGACCGACATAACATATTATACACTGTATATACTCATATACAATATACAATACACTGTCAACCTTCACATAATCTCACAATCCTTTCCAAAATTTTTAGAAATTTCGACAGCACCTCCCCATAAAATGGGCAATTCACAATTTTTCCTGATAGATTACAAATCAAATCTAATATAGATATATATATAATCATTCCATTTCATTCATTCACACATCAAATTCTCACCTGATAAATATACATGATCACATCATTTCATCATCCAATATATTCCGTTATATATATGCCCACACATCTCATCTAGATGATAATATAGATATGTAGGATGTGATATATATTCATTTGAAAATAAAGAAAATATAATTCGTTTCCTTCGCATACAAGTACATTAACAAAAGAAGACTCTAACTCACGTATCTATTCTCGTGCCTTTTTTTTTAACTCTGTACCTGAAATATTGAAAGAAATGAAGTGAGCAACCAACAGCTCAGTGAATATATCTCTTGATATGACAATTATATACATTTAGTAAAATATGACATTTCAAATCATTTCAAACAAGTATTAAACACATGCATCATTCAACGAATGTATTATACATGTCAATAACATAATTTTCATGAGTTTTCAAGAAAACAATGCATATTTTTTCACGAAATCTACAATCTCCCTCCTTCAAGGCAAGAGAGCGGGTCTAACCCCTGTATGACCGTTACAAGGTAGCCACAGCCTCTCATTACCCAATTCACAGTCATTTCAAGGATATCCAATCTTTATTAGGACGTGCCTACTGACAATGAAGTTACGCATAACACTCATCCGGGGCTAATTCCTAACGAAATGACACCAACTTACCTTTGCAAGTCTCACATGCTCCAATGCTAAAAAGAAATCATTTATTAATGCAAATTAAAACACAATGCAATAATATATGCATAACATATTTACATTCAAACATTTTATATATATAAAATGTCATAGAAGAACCAAAATCAAGAAAATATACTCACAGTACATGACTTTTTCAATTTAAACACAATCACCGTGGCTTTCGAGTGCAGCTCAAATTTATATCCAACTAATTCAACCTGTCACAACCACTCCATAATTCAATTTCATTTATCCATATCTATTTACATCTTCAATTTCTCAACTCACTTTAAATCATTAAGAATAAAGATCAACCTGAATAATCTTATACCTATTCTGTGAATTTAGATTCCAACTCACTTTAGGACTCATAAACAGTTGAAGAAACTACTATTTCGTTCTGTGGTCAATCTAGATATTTTCACACAAAGAACAGTGAAAATAGATTTCCCATTTCATATTTTCACCCATTCTCAGTTTATTTTTCTACTGGAACATATATCAATTTTATTAAAAATCTAGAACATTCCTAAAATTATTCTGTCCACATCGACACGTGTAAAATCACTCATTCTATCATTCTATTACCTTCAACAGGTATTTTAGTGAGGTTTTACACGTTCGCTAAGGTCACAACAATGAATTTTACTCACTAAAACCATATATTTAGTTCCTAAAAATATCAAATTATATCCAAAAATCATGATCTTAACATTGAAACGTCCGAAATTCAATTCTCTACGATTCTATGATCTCAAACGAGAGTTTTATTGGATTCTAATTCCATTTTATTCATTGGATATGATTATAGTGTTATTCATGTCACTGTTCACATCGTCACTATTAATTGAAAACATGTAAATTTTTACTAAAATTGTCAAACAGTCTCCAAAAATCATGAAATTAGCATCGATGGATTCGCAACTGTTCATTCTACCATTCTATAGCCTTAAACTAGAGTTTTATCGGGTTTTAAATGATTCAAATGGTCTCCAATCGAAACTCTAAATTTCAACAAACTTCCAACTGCTATAAAAATTCCAAATGAACACATAAATTCAATCTAACCATATATTTAAGGTTCCTACAGCCTAGGAAGTGTTTTCCAACATTCCTTGCGGATTTTCATTCACGTTGGGTTAAAACCCCAATTTTTGAAAATGCCGTAAAACGGCTCCCACAGCAAAAATTACTCCGAAAGAAATGTTACATCTAGCTTAGATATCAAGTTCACGAAGAAATGGAGTGAAAATCACTTACTGGGATTCCCGATTTCGCACAAATCTCGCGTTCTTCCTCTTTTTCCTCTATTCCGTCGTTCGTCTTTCTTCTATGCTCCTTTTTTTTTTTTTTTTTTTTTCTGTTCGTTCAACAACTTCTCTCTCTTCTTTTTATTATTATTAGTGAGATAATGAGATAGCAAGCTCATTTAATATCATCCCATGCTTTCAAAGCCTCTTAATTAAATAACTTTCATTCACCTTCTTAAACTTATTAAAGCAACTTCCATATAAATTAATCAATTTAATTCAATTCCATTTTTTTTTACTTTGTAAGCACCCCTATTGGATGATTCCATATGTATCATCTTCATTTCATAATTTTAATTATTTACTAATCATATATGCGTATATTTGGCTTATACGTATAAAATACGTATATTATACATCTCGATATATGAGTAATTCAACGTATGTATTTAATTAAAATTACGGAGTGTTACAAGTCTCTCCCTCTATCTCTCTCTCTCTCCAAGGAAGCACCTTAGTACCACCTCGGTACCATAGGAGATTGCTTGGCGGATCCGGTCGATTGGGTGCCTCTTGACCTCAGCCTTGAGGACATCATATCAGGAGCTTGGTCTGAGCTCCTAGCCTGATTAGTTCTTCTTATCGTCTCCCTTGTTTCTATTTTCCATTCATATTTTCCTCCCTATAAATATTGGTGTTGATAAGTCTTGCATCAACATGTTGATTTATCAGACTATTTTATCGGTAAATAAACAGAGCACAAAAATCACAAGTTTATGTCCACAGTCAATTGCATAAAATATATAATTGTTTGTAATATAATTTAAAACTTAATATTTAATTAATAAAATAAAGTAAAAAAAAACAGATTTATGTATCCGATATTAATATCCCATAAGGAACCTTTGACGAGACGTATGGCCATGCCATACGTGTGGAGCTTGTAAAACATTAATCATAAAATGAGCAACATCACATTCTTGCATCAAAGATTGATTGAAGAATATTATAACATGATGAGGTCCCTATTTCTGTAACATCCTGGTGATCCAATATTTAATTAATAATTAAGGTGACCATCCAGGTAAATTTACTGTTGTATATCCTATGATCCTGATGAAGGAGTCCAGTGTAAATATCCACATATAGTTTTTGTAAACTATAATGGCATGGCCATGTATGTCCCTTTGAAGGTTGCATATTACATGGTTACGTCAGATATATAATATATAAAAAAAATACAATTAGATAAGGACCATTCTCTATGATTTTCTTTATCAAAAATTTTTCTTAGAAAATATAAATCTAAATATTATTCTAGCCACCAATCAATTGTTGTTTGCTTGTTTTCCCAGCCGGGGTGATAAAAAAAGAAGAAGGGTACGGACAAAACTGAGTTCAAATGTCACGATTCTTTAACATGTCAATGATGCATATTCATAACCCCACCAAATTTGAAATAAACAATTTTTTTGTTTGTTTGTATCTAATTGATTAATTGATATTTTTACACCTAATTAATTAATTGATTTAAGAACTATATATATTTATTTATTTTAAATAATATTTTTACACTATTTCATAGTCACATTTCAAAATACAAAAGAAAAGGAAGCAGTTATATTTGAGAAGCAATTGAAATAATATATATCTAAAATATAATACAAATTCTTGAAAAATTCATCATATCATGACCATTTTATTGAAGGTTTAAAATTAATCTTTTAAATTAAAGTTATATTTTTATTATAAAAACTAATTGCATAGTTAATATAATATATATATTAAGTAGATTAATTAATTTTCAGTCTCCTTCGTCTCTTATATTATTGTGTATACTTTACATTTGCTATTTTACCTTTTTCAATTCTAAACTTTTATTTTCATTTGAAAAAAATAATTCTTACTCTGTTAGAACCCGAAACTGCCGTTGCCTAAAAACGGAACGCACCTCATACTCACCACCGTTACCGTACGACGGAATTTGTCTCGGGCCGTGTTAGAAACGGAACGGAGGGCATGTCCCCGTTAATTCCATAACGCAAGACATACGTCGTGAAACAGTCGACGCGACATCTTCTTCTTCACTGTGAAAGTGAAACTCTGGTTTGTAAATAAACCCCTCGCAATACGTTTCGCATTTCAAACATTTTTTAGCTTCAGAGTTTCCGCCATGGAAGGAATTAGCTTTTCTTCCATGCTTTCTTCTTCTTCAAGAACCACAATCCAACGGCGATTCACGTT
The DNA here is from genome assembly GCA_035771175.1 of Paratinospora sagittata. Taxonomy (NCBI): domain Eukaryota; kingdom Viridiplantae; phylum Streptophyta; class Magnoliopsida; order Ranunculales; family Menispermaceae; genus Paratinospora; species Paratinospora sagittata. Next base: position 10,622,239 of record CM069602.1, on the reverse strand, counting down.
GAACGAGTAGTAGCTATTGCTCTTTTGGTTTTTTTGTTTTTTCGAGAGGTCGCGTGGATAACGAGGCAGGAGATCTGGTGTGGCACTGAATTCCTGAAATCTCGGTTTGTGTTGCTGCATCGGTTAGATCTGGATCTTCGGTTTATGTTTGTCTTTGATCTTTCGTTTCCGTTTCAGTTTTTAAATTAGTAGATCGAACGTTTATTTGCTGTGGCGGATAAATCGTGTGTTTAAATGGAGAGTTTGGAGGGAGCTGGTTTGTGTTTTCTCGATATGCTCTGGAGATCGTTGTCAGATCTTGAGATTCAATTTGTATAAAGTAAAATGAATGCGGATGAGTTGGATTAGGAGCTTTTTTTTGTACTTTTAGATTTTTGGTGGTGTTGTTTGAATTGTTGAGAATCTTGATGAAGATGGAGGTGGAATCTAGTGAGAATTTTGGTAGAATTAATGGATTGGAGTGCTCATCATGCAATGGAGGAGGCTCTGAATTAGAGTTGCAGATACAGAGCCCTAGGCTGGAAACGCCGAATTCTGGTGTTCGAAGGAGCTTCAGCTCTGATCAACAGTTCCACACAATGAACGCATTGGAAATATTGAGAGAAACTATTAGAATCCTTAGATACAATGCTTCGGGATTTATGTTGATTGCAGCCATTCTAATTTGCCCTGTTTCGGCCGTAATCCTTTCTAATATATTAGTGGATCAGTCGATCTTGAAGAGACTGACTATTAGACTTCTGTTGGTCGCGCGGTCCTCTGGAATTCCTTTGAAACCTTTGGTGAAACAATCGTGCCAACGTTTGGCTGAAATGATCCTTTCTTCGATTTTTGGCTTCCCTTTGTTCATTACTTTGTCTCTGTTATCGAAGACTGCGATTGTGTACTTAGTTGATTACACTTATTCCAGAAAGAAGTTTGATACTTCTAAGTTCTTTTCAGTGATTAAGAATATTTGGAACCGCCTGATTTCAACCTACATTTGGGTCTGTATGGTGATTGTTGGCTGTCTGGCGCTCTTTCTTGTTCTGCTTGTGGTTGTCTGCAATACTTTTTCTTTGCTGGGTTTTCCCCCTAATTTGGTCATCTATCCTGCAGTGATGGTGGGGTTCATCTTCTCTATTATTTTTGCTAATGCAATTATAATCTGCAATCTTGCCATTGTCATTTCTGTTCTGGAACATGTATCAGGCACACAGGCATTGCTCAGATCGGGTATCTTGATTAGGGGTCAGACTCAAGTTGGTCTTCTAATATTTCTTGGATCGACAATAGGGATGGCATTTGTGGAGGGGTTATTCGAGCATAGAGTGAAGACACTGAGCTATGGAGATGGATCGTCCAGGATATGGGAAGGACCGTTGCTTGTGATCATGTATTCATTTGTGGTGCTTATTGATTCTATGATGAGTGCAGTTTTCTATTTTACCTGTAGGTTCTCTAGTATTGGAGCTTCATGGGGAGAGGACCATGCCATTGAAGAAGCCATGGCTCTTTCATCTGGATCATTGGATATACAATAATACAGTTATCTGGATAGCGACCTAATTGGAGCCCAATGGACAGTTGTTGTTAATAATTAGAGAATAGGGTGCTGCAACATACAGGATGTTATAGAAGGATCTCATCAAATTCTTCAATTGATCATAGATGCATGAATGTGACAATGCTTCTTGAATGATTTACAAGCTCAAATGGAAGGAAAGACAACATCTGGAAGCCTTGTTTTTATGACTATGAGTTAATAAGTAGTGATAGAGTGCTACAAATGATAGGATGTTATAGAGAGATCTCGTCATATTCTTCTATTGGTCTTAGACGCTAGAATATGATGCTGCTTCTTGAATGTTTTACAATTTCACCTGGAAAGATTGACAGCATTTGGAAGCCTAGTTTTGGTGATTATGAATTAATTGTATCCTAAATGGAAGAAATTTTGAATGTGTTCCATGTGATATTCTTTGTATACTGAACTTCTGTTATCATTGGGAATACAAATTTACTTAAATTTTTAGTGATTATTAGCCCTTTTGGCCTTTTACAAAAATTTTAAGACTAGCCGCATTTCAAAGTTTCTAAGGGTAATGAGTCTAGTAGGCCTGCGCAAGTTTACATTTATTTTAATGTATTCTTTAACAATTACAGTTGGCTCCTTCCTTCTTCTTCTTTTTTTGTTATTGTACCTAAACTTTTGACTAATTCTGTTCTCTTTTTTTACTTTTAATGTTTTAAGACAAAAAGAAGTCTTAAGTAATACTAACTACAGTTTTACAATGTGCCTCTGATCTGTTGTGAGAAAACTGGTTTTGGGAATGCAAACTGGTGAGTGGTGAAATTGCAGCGTCATGTTCGGGTAATTGCAGAGACCTTGCTGTTATGGGAATATGACCATATATTCAACATTTATCAGCTGAGTATCTCTTTACTAAGGGCCTTGTGATCTATGTATACATATTGTTTTCCAGAATCTGAATTAAATTATCCTCTGATCCTGACTTTAATTTAATATATGAAGAATCTGGTTAGATTTGGTAGACGTGGACACAACTTTGACGATTCTGATTCTGTATGTCACAGGTTGACTCTGGTTTATGTTGTCTACTTTATTGACGCATGATATTGGTTAGTTTTCTAATAACCTCTTTCTGATCCGGTTGCTTTGATATATTGTCTACTTTTTTGATGCATCAAGTTATGACATTGCATGTCTTGGGCTGTAACAGAACTCATGTCATCTTGTAAATTGTTTCATCAAGCTATGATATTGCATATCTTGTCCTGTAACATAGCTCACGTTATCTAATGAATTTTTTCATATTGGGTTTGAATCTAAGTCTCTTAGGTGATTTGGCAGGAAAACTCACCTGCTCATTGTATCATTGCTTTATTTGCATTCTTAATGTTTGGCTGACAATTTCCAGGTTTAAGTACCATTCAACCAAAGAGGAGCCTTTTCTGAAGCATGCTGCAATACGTAAGGATTAGCAGGTGTAGTCTTTAAAGAAGGGTTTCGAAAAAGACTACACCTGCTTATCCTTATATATTGTAGGTTATTCCATCGACAGTGACTTCTAGTTTAGGTCTTTGTTGTGAGAAAATATTTTGTGCTCCCCTTGAGTAACTCCAGTATAAAAAGGTACATTTTATCTTGAAAAACTTCAAAACTTTTTAAGAAATGCATCTGGAATTTGTTGATCATAATAATGAACTCCAATTCTGCTTGCGGACCTTCTAAACTTGGAAAGATATCATATTTGGCAAAACAACTGATAGTCTGATATTACTCTACTTCTTGATAGTATATGAACAGTGTTCAGTTTGGAGATTTCTGGGAATGCATGCAAGACCAAGTGAGGGCAATGGAAGATAAACTAGGAAAACAGAATGAATTAAAGCTAGGATTTGCAATCAAGTAAATGTTCTTGTTCATGTAACTAATTTGTTGTTATTATAATCAATTAGTTAGTGCCCTTGCCCTTAGTTTCTTATCTTTCTGGGGCGTCATGTAGTTAAAATTTGTCACCATTTTTAATGATGAGTTGCTTGAACATGAGACTTTGTACATTATGTTTGGTTGGATTTTTGATTAGGAGTTCCTATTTGTGGATAAGGGAAGGATTACAGTGCTTTTCTATTGGATTCTTGTTAGTTTAATCTTGCTAAAACCCTGGCTAGCAGCGATAAATCTTTGGGCAAGGATCTTTCTGCCATTGATATGAACTTTGACGTTTTTGTGCATGGTTATTTGCACAATTGAAGAAGAGGTGTTAAAATGGCCTAGGTAGAGCACTTGGTTCTACGTAAGAAAGGATACTTTACTTAGTGGGTCAAGTTATAACTTATATCTGAAAGATTATAGGCAATGTTTAGGCTTTGCCCATGGATCATGGATTTTTCCTAAGATTTTGTGTTAGGATCTAAGCCATGTTTTGTGCCTTTTTTTTTTTTTTTTTGAAGCAGAAACAAATATATCATTAGAATTAATAACTGTAAACTGAAAAATACATTCAAAGGAGGCACCAAAAGTGCGTCCAAACATAAAAGTTCCATCAACTGGAAACTCAATTCAAGAAAAAATGGCTGAAATTACAGCTGAAACAAGCAACTTCCCCAATCCAAAACCCAATCCGACAAGGACGGACCCTTAACAAGCTCCGCCGCGTGCACCCAAGAACTAGCCATGAACCTAATGTCGTCCCATAACTTATTGGCCTCCCTGGATTCTCATTGAAAATTTTGTTATTTCTCTCAAGTCAAATATGCCATAGAGTAGAAAAAGAAGCTACTAAAGCCACCTCTTTTGCTCCGCTAGAAGTGATGGAAGTATTTGACAATGTCATGCACTCTGTTAAACTAGATGGAATGGCAAACCTACCCCCTGAGAAGGACTTCCACAATTCACTTGCCACTTTACACTGCAAAAAGAGATGATTTGGGTTCTCCTCCGCCTGAAAGCAAAGCACACAACACTATGGAGACAAATGCATATTAGGAAGACGTCTTTGAAGTAGATCCATGGTATTAATTTTCCTATGGGCAAGTAGCCAACCAAACACTCTAACCTTAGATGAAATATGTGTTTTCCAAATGTTTGCCGCTAATGGAAAGTGTGGTATGTACTGATTGACCGAGGTTTGAAATGCTTCACCTAGTGATTTACATGAGCAATCCCCATTAGGTTCTAGAATCCATTTGAATTTATCTGGGTTATGTGATAAATGGATGGGTTGTAGGATAGCTAGCAAATTGACTATTTTCCCTTGTTTCCTAGGTGTTAAGGCTTTACAAAAATGGAAGTTTCATGATATGGAGTTAGATGGAAGTGAGTGATCCGAGATAATGAATTTGGAAATGGGCTGTTTGTGAAGAGAATATAGTCTATACAAGCTTGGAAAAGAAGATGCCAAGGAGTCGTTGCCAACCCAATTGTCCTCTTAGAAACGAAAGGAATCCCCATCTCCAACCACTGGACGGACATACTCAGCAACCACCTCTACCAATGACCCAATGAACTTCCACGACCTTCTCAAAGAAAATCTTCCCCTATGAGTCTCCCCATCACCATGGAACAATACAGATGATCTCCCATATCGACTGACAATCACCTTCACCCATAAGGAATTTTGCTCATTCAACATTCTCCAAAGCCATTTTCCACATAGAGCCAAATTCTTCAATGTGATATTCCCAATGCCTAGACCCCCTTTCTCCATTGGCCTCTGTACTGTCTCCCATTTGACAAGATTTTTTAAACCATTCTCCCCCTTGCCCCCCCAGAAAAAATTTCTTGATCATCTTCTCAATTCTTCGAGCGACACCACATGGGATTTTGAAAATTGAGAAGGAGTACGTTGGGATAGCTTTTAGCACTGCCCTGATTAATGCTAGTCTACCTCCTTTAGACAAGAAAACACATTTTCATCCTCCCATTTGTGAGATATGGTGGAGACGACGGGATCCTAGAATTCTTTGGATTTAGGATTTCCCCCCTATGGTAAACCCAAATATTTCGTAGGCCAAACACCCACATAATTAGCTAGCCTTAGGATTACATCTGGATCAATATTAACTCCAGCCATGCTTTGTGCCTTTACCACTTGAACCTTACCTTAGAATCTCTGTTGCTAGGTTTTTATTCCCATTGGGGTTCTTCTTGTGTCAGTGTTGTTGGCTCATGGATTAGGAGTTTTGCTATTGGTTTTGCCTATTTTGGCTTTTGAGAAGTGTTCTCCCTTTGGATCCTTAGTCATGGAATAGCAAAGAGCCATTAGTCAAAGGCTTTGAGTTTTGCCTATTAGCCCTATTATAAAGATCCATGATCTTGGCCAAGATAAGTGATGTCGCATGATGGGGATGACATAATATTGCTTTAACCTTCCAAGTCCACATCACTGCTAGTGTTGAAGTAGGGCCCGACTATTTTCACCTACCCAGAAATTTAAAATAATTCATATCCTTTTTCTCCACCCTCCCATATTCCCATTCTACCCTTCACATTTTTCAAACCCCAATACCATTTTCCATTTCCTTCTCTCTCGTTTATTCTCTTCCCATCTCCATTGATTTGTGATTTCTTCGAGTTTTTAGGGCATTCAACTGGTGAGAACACTGCTAAGAACGATTACGGGCAACTTTGTCGCTAAATCTTGCAAAAAAACCATGTTATTTAGGGTTTTTGAGGCATCGAAGTAAAAGTGATTCAAGAACTCGAATAAACCCAATCGGTATGTAAATCTTTGATTTCTTCAAGTTTAAGTTGATTTTAGTGCTACATTATTGTATTGGATTGTTTTTGTGCAAAAAAAAATGGTGAAACGGAGGCGGCGGAAATGAATTCCAGAAACCCATTTTCGCACCGGAATCGCATTATCCGACCTACCAAGGTCGAACGGTTTGCTGAGTGTCCGACTGATTCCAGTCGAACAGATGAGGGTGGACAGAGCATTTGTTTGGTTTTTTTAATTTTTTTTTGGTTTTGTTTAAGCTAAATATCAACTGTTTGTCCTAATTGTATAGTTTTTTGTATGTATTTGACTATTTTGATAGATATGCCGCCAAGAACAAGGAGAGGTAGTTCGTAAGAGGAAGAATAAAGCTCGCAAAGAAGAAGGCCAATGATCTCGGATAGACGAAGATGACGCGAGTCACCACCACCACCCCTGTTATACATGAAGAAGAAGAGCAACAATATTCTGAAGAAGAACCTACGCAGGTTGGGGTGGAGGGAGAAAGAGACGGTCTATTGAAGGGTCCTTGCCCCGGGGGACCTACTGATCCTTTGGTCCTCACACATTTTAAGGGACACGTAGCATACTACTTGTGGCAAAATCATGTATGTCACTTTCGTAACTTAATTTAAATTCAATTGAGGCTATGATTAAATTTAAATATTGGTAGATTCTTATAATTTTTTGTTTATTTACATAGAAACGAAATATACAAAAATTCTGAAACCACAGGGCAAAGTTAGCTTATTGGGACCTTAGTGAACATCCCGAGAGAGAGAGAGAGTAATGAAGATAATTACAAACACCGGCCTTCATCATTTGGTGTCTTGTAGTTACAGTTGTGCTAACAAGCCGTTGATAGCTGCTTTTGTGGAGATGTGGCAACCATAGACTAATTCATTCCACCTACCATTCGGTGAAATGACCATTACATTGGACGATGTAATGGTTTTACTTAGGATTCCAACAGTGGGCAAGACAGTGAATAGAGATGCACTGAGCAATGCAGAAGCAATAATCATACTTCAAGAAGCCTTGAGGGTTTCGGCTTGAGAGGTATTTGATGAGGTGAATAAGAAGAGAGGTCAAACGGTTCGATTGGATTGGTTGCTAAAAGAATTTGGATCGAAGCTTCAAGGAAACCAACAATATCCTTCGACTGAGCATATTGTGAGAGCATATCTTTTGTTCATCCTAGGTTGTACTCTTTTCACGGACAAAAGTGGTACAAGGGTGAACATAATTTACTTGCCACTGTTGATGAATATGGATGAGGTTGTTAATTTCGCATGAGGAGCTGCTTGTCTGGCGCATCTGTATCGTCAGTTGGGATGTGCCATGAGATATCACGTGCAACAGATTGCGGGCTACATGATATTACTTGAGGTATAACTATTTCTATCATTTTGGTTTAATTAAATTAAACTTGAAATAAATATATTTGTGTTATAATAATTGTTTTTCTTATGTTTGGTAGGCATGGATATGTAAGCACTTCCCATTCGTGAGATCGCACGTAAATTGTGGATATAATAACAACCTCCCACATGCCATAAAATGGAAACCTTGCAAAGAACAAGGTCTAGTAGAAGATTACGTTGAAGTTCATCGCGAGGCAATTGATGATTTTCAGCCAAATCAGGTAAATGCTACTCTTTTAAATTAAATTTGTTATATACATCATATCAACTTATATGTTAGGTCTTTATTATTTTGTTTAGGTTGCATGAAACCCTTGCACAGATTGTAGGGCCGAAAACCCTCTACATGAAGTGGCCTTTTATACCTTGTGCATAAAGTTCTTTGATGTGGTCGAGCCCTACCATCCTGACCGAGTTCTTTGTCAATTTGGACGTGTACAGAAGATCCACGTCTTCCTATATGTCATGCTCGAGCTGAGATGAGTGCTAGGGGACGTGATTGGTCTATCACATGTTCATTGATTAGTATTGGGAGAGCTGAGACTACCATTTGTTACAAGCGGTTGCACGAGAGGAACAAGTTTCTAATGCATGGGACGCTGTACCAGAATATCATGAGTGGTTCGAACATATTTCACATCCAAAGGTGCAAAACCCTAAATATAGACTATCCACTCAAGCGCCAACTTCAATGAAGAATTTATAAATTTTGGTAATAAATCAAAACCTACAAAACATTATTAATATGTATGATTTTATTAAATTTGGCAGTAATTGATCTTTTGATTTTAGAGGGAGTGCAACAACCGAGGTCTGGCGATGTTGAGGTCCTTGAGAGCAACTCAAGGACTTGAGACATCGATTGATGCTGTGTTTCGGGGGATTGACGACATCATCGAAGTTTTAGCCGGCACAAGCATCAACAAAGAAGAGGAACATGCCGAGAAAGAACTCAAACTCTAGTTCTCCACTTTGAATATGTGTCCCCAGTTCCTCGGCAACACCTCGAGGTGCATTTAGTTGTCTTACATGAGAAAAAGGATATTCCCCACTCCATGGCACCTTTCGCTCATCCATTCCGCCCGCCCGTCCGGACGCGGCGCCCTTTCTCATTATCATCTACCGCCCTTTCTTTCCTCCCGGCTATTCACGCATGAAGATCGTCGTATGTATGCTCGACTTCGGTTGCTGGTGTGCACTTCAATTACGCACTTCGAACGTGGTGAGAGCTCGCGTTGAGTTGAAGAAGATGTACATGCCGAAGCACCTACCTTTTGACTACGAATTCGAAGAAGACGATATTAGACTTTATCTTTTTTTGTTTTTTTTTGGTTTTGGACTAGAAAAACTTTTGATCTTTTGTGCAATGAATATTGGACTTCAACAAACAATTTCATTAATGCCAATGAACAAAAAATTACATGTATTACATTTGTTGTAAGTTAAAAAAAAACAAAAAAAGAAGGAAACTTCAATCCTCATCAATTGTTTCTATGGTTGCTACATTGTGAATTGTACCAGTAAAATGCAAAATCCTATCTAGATATAGGGTGTCCCAACCCTTACCACACGATAGATGGTACTTCACCCAATTTGCAGCAACGGGTGGCACTGGACTTGTCGGGGCCAAAATAACCTGTCAATGAAAAATTATCAATTTTAATCAACTAGGCAAGGCAAATCATAGACTTTTATACATTAACAAGTATAAAACAATACATAATGCTTTTATACCTGTACAAAGTGGCGCCCACTCACGAACCCCATAACAAGTCGTTTCTGCGTTACCAGAATAGGTTCACTCCTTAGTGAAAGAAATGTTAAACACTATCGGGGTGAGATAAGTACAAATGTCAGATTGTACTTGCGTGCAATCAAGTGACCTATCTCAGGCATTGTCACCCAAGCACGTGACGGTGCTGGGGTCTCATGATTTCATCAACTTTGCCACAATATTGGAAAACAACCTCGTAGTGATCCTTGAAACTCATGAGTTCCTCTAAGAGCTCTTGTCTAACCCTTTTCCACTCACCTTCCCCAAAACCCAAAAAAATGGCAACTCCTCAATAACCACAATGCCCATTGGCCTCCACATCTTTCACCTGCTGGATGTAAGCTTTCAGAGCAGCTGAAAATTGATTTATATACTTATGTGAGCCATGGTTCCTTGTCCTGTGAACCTTAGGTAGTCGCTTACCCTTAGTCACCATGTTTTTAGGGGAACAACTATCTTGTTGGGATAAGACATGCTCAAACAATGATCAATCTCTCATGGTTGACTAATCAACTTTCAAACTCGGCCTTCCCCGAGTATTTCTTTTTATGGCGGGCTCAATGACCACTGTAGATGATGGCTTCGATATCTCTCTCAACCTCTTAAGCATTCTTCTTCTCCTAGATGTGTCACATTGCTCGAACTCCCTACAAAAGCCCTCGATCTCCTCGTGGCATTGTAATTGGTCGTAGGACTCTTGAACAGGGAGAAATATATCCAATTTCTTCCAATGTGCATCCACCAAAGTAGTAGGGATGGGCCGACTTTCTTTGTGATATTTTAAGATCTCATGTGGACAAGGTAACCCATGAGTTTTTTTCAACCCGCAACGACAACTAGAAGTTTCGAAATCTGTCTCATTCAAACATTCACATTTTTTCTGAATCTTTTTAATTGCATGAATCAAGACAACCCCTAGCAAATGCCCGTATATAGGTCCTTTATGGACGTGTTTTGTGATAAATAAGCTTTTCTCAAAAGATGACGATATCTCGGTATGTTGCAAAGTTAACTGAGAATGTATTGTGATCCAGCTACTCTCAAACGTTCCCTGTGAAGAACCCAAGTGTTTCTTCAACTTTGCATGTGCACTTTTGGCCCGGTTAGTTGTGACATTGCCGAAATGCATGATCTTATTTGTCCAAGTCACCACGAATCGTTTCTTATGGTTCAACAATCACTTATTGTATAGATAGAGAAGGAGCGTAAGGTAAGCTTTATAAGATTTTGAAAACACTTTTTAATGCTTTTCATACTGCTCCTCTGTCTCTGAATCCACCAAACCATGCTACATGCCCATGAATTTTATAGTTTCGATTTTATCAACATATTCTTGATAATGTGCCAACTGCACAACAAATTTCTAACATTCGGAAAAACAATATTCACTGCATTTCTAAAAAACAACTAGGCGTTGGTTAAAAAATAAAACGCCAGTTAAAAGGAATCGAATAATTCTATTCCTTCCATATAAATAGTCGACCTCGCGCACCTTGGCTGTAAAAGAAACTGAAAGTGGAGGGAAGAAGAGAGCGCAGAGTTCGAACTCTCCGCGCCAAGACATGGAAGCAGACAACCAGCGCGACTCTTCCTCTAACAGGCGATCAAAGGAAACTTCTTATAATTTTAAGCGAACTGATTCTAACGAGAAACTTAAAAAACCCCATAGAGTAAGATTTTACAGAAGCAGATTTTGAATTCAGTAATAAGTTTCTACTTCCGATCGAGTTTTCTTTTAATCAGTTTCACTAAAATAACTCTGTTTTTTTTTACTATCTAATTTTCTTCTTGCAGATAATCCGAAAATCCTTGAATTCTGCTTTCGGATTTGTTACTGAAAATATCATGCTAGAAAGGAAGGAAATTATAGATTCATTGCCGGAATCAGAGGTCAATTGTTCGCTGGAAACGAAGGTGGATACATCGCCGGAATCAGAGGTTATTAATTGGTCTCAAAATCATGATAGTGTTTAGGTTTTCTTGTTGTACCTTGATCGATCGATCGGTCAATGTCTTTATAACTTCTTCCGATCTTTGTTTTTGTATCAGAAGAAGTACGATATATCTGCAATTACAACACTCTTAGGTTCGTCTGAAGAAGCATTTGAACCATCTGCTTCGTCAAGTTCGGGGTCCAATGTCATCAACGATGATCCAGAAATTGGTCATGTAGCTGATAAAGTGTTAGTGGATTTTCTTCGAAGCCAGATCTTAAATGCCTCTGATGCCGTGAAAGATTCACGGCATAAGAAACTGCTGGATGCTTTTCTGAATGTCATCTTGGTCGAGGATGAATTGCCGACGAAGCCAGATCGCTTTTCAGAACTAGTATCAGCTAAGATACGTATCGGATTGTTCTGTTTCTGTGCATGGATTATCCTGGTTTCCATCTTTTTGTTCTCCAAGTCTGGCGCACAAACCACTCTCCCTGATCCGCCTCCTACATGAAGTTTGACAGCAATATTCTAAGGAATATCAGCAGTAGTGTAGGTGAGTAAGTCTAGACCGTTACCAGAAATTTTAACAAAATAATGCATTATCATGGAAAGAATGTCATTTAATTCATTATTTTGTGGGGTTTTTTTTTTATTTATTTGGTGTTGAGATAAAACTCTTATTTCCTTTTCACAAACAAGTTACTGTTTCAGGAAGTAAATTGCCGACAGGAAGTTTCCAAATAGGCACCAGAGTACAATGAATTGTGATTCTCAAACATAAAGAAATAAGGTTGGTCATTGATAATGTAGTCTAATAAATACTTTAACTGAAGTACTGTAGTCTATATTTTGTATAATTGAAGTAAATGATTTAGTGGGCATAATAAGGAAAGTGACATTTCCAGGGGAGGTTTACATCATGATAATGGAGTGTCTCGACTAGTTAATTTAGTATCTCTATTTTTCGTGGTCTTAACAATAAATTTATGCAATCTGATGATCAATGAGTTTGATCTAAATATGCATCATTAATTTCTGTTCTTTAGTTGATTCATCAGCTTCTCCAAACATTTGACCATCTTACCGCACACACGACTTGCAATTCTATGAACAATGAAAATTCAGCAACCAAAATGTTTGAGATCTTTATGACCCCAATATGTTAGAGTCTATGCAGTATTACCCATTTCTCTTCTTGTTATTTTCTATATATGTTCAACGTTTACTCATTGACAATTTGTTCTTTTAGTCTCCTTTTAGCGGCGTTTCATATCATTGTCATTCCATGCTTAATGCTTAAATGCGTCCTAACATGTGAAAAGAAGAATGAGGTGATAAGTATAAGAAAGATGATTGATTTTCAAATCCTTATTTGCTTATGTTTCTTGTTTTTCATCTGTTTTGTCGAACCACCATTCTATAAATCTTAAGAATCATATACAGTTTTTCAGAAAAAAATAAAAATAAAAATATATATATATATATACATGAACACCCAACCAGTTACGTATATACACACATATATATACGAAACTGGTTGGGTGTTCATGTATATATCCATGAAAATTGTTCCATGATATTCCTTTTTCTTCAGATCTCATGATATTGCTTCTTCTTTTTTTCGGTTATTTTTCAGGCAAAGAGAAGAATATACCCAACCATATTGCATCCATTAAAGCGCAAATCAAGTTGGTATGTTTACACTTCCTCTTTTTTGGTTCCTTCTTTGAAGCTAAAGCTAGCTTGGCATAATTCTACCTGCCCATGCCTTCAAGAGTTTAGTTTCATATATGATCCTTACGGGGTTGAACTCTTAATTTTACCTAGGAAGAAGAGATCTATACTGAATAAAAGCATTAAACCCTCGCAAAGAAAGGCAGGTGAGCGTGTTCATTTCTGAATTGTATATGATAGATGGCATATACATTTTTTTTTTTTTAAGATAAGCTGGGCTTCAAAAGATAGACGGCGTGTATCATATATGTCAAACCATTTGATAACTAAGAATATTTGTTATTTTCTCGGGGAAATGAGAAAGTTGGGTGTATGATTGCCTATATTTTCTCGAGAAAGTTTTCTTCAACTCTCCTTTTTTTCACTTAAATTTTCCCGTGATAAAAGTTTTTAATATCATTGGTTGTGTTCATGCACATTTTCAATGAAACTTTTTTCCCCCAGCCCTTTGCACCAAATGAGTGTGTAAAAAAAATTTCTCATGTATAATCAAACAAATATAAAAAAATTCACTTGAGAAATTCTTTTCTTGAGAACTATATTTTCTCGAGAAAACTTTCTCGGCTATCATGTATTTGGTAGCTAAAAAAAGAAAATAATATTTTTTTTTGAGCAAAGTCTCTCAAAAAATTTTCTTCTCTCAGAAAATTTTCTTGACGATTGTTTGGTTGGAAACAAATTTTTTTTCTCATAGTTGTTTACTACTCCAAATCAATACAGATACATGACATGAAATTTCATTTGCTTCTTTGCATTCATGAAAACTAGACCAACTACAAATATATGACATGAAATCATGAGCTGCATTTTTTAAAGTGTTGTCCTTTTCAAAGTGTAGGCCTAAACCTATTATCATTTATTCTATTCATGATCAATTACTATTTTAAAAATGATATAGCAACTTGTAAAAAACTCTAATCGTGACTTGGTCACGTGAGTCGCAAGTGAGAGAGAAAGCTCCGGGAGCTTTCAACTTCTTTTTTCAACAACATCGTGGCAGCAAAGGCCAACATGTTTTCCTCTTTGATTCCCTCCATCATCTGTAATTCTATCCATTGATGAATCACTCTGTTTTTTTTTTTTTTTTCATTATTGTTTTTTATTTTTCCTCTATGTAGCAAATAAATAAAAAAAATTATGGAACTCTTGCCCATCAATATGTAGATACTTGCGTAGGTCTATATGTTTGTGAATGTGTGCATTTATATGTATATATGTATAGAATTGTTGCATCTACTTATGACCAATGGTAATTCTACTTTTAAATGACTTCAATTCATTTCTCTTATTTTATTTTTACTTGGGCTACTGTTATAATTTTTTGAATATATTTATTTCTAATTTTATTTTATAATATTTTACCACATATTCATTTCCGTTAGTTTGCTTACATATTGTGTCTTTATTGCTACTACTAGGGACAGAGTTTATTATAGGCTTATAGCGGGTCTAGTTCATAGCAACCATTGTTATAAGTCTTTTATGGACAACACATACACTATCCTTTTGTCGTATAGAGAAACCGTCCCCTATAAATCAATTTAGAATTGGCTTGAAAGCTTTTAGGCCCTGTTTGGTATCAAACTCAAAATCAATTTCCTGTTTTTAAAGATGAAAATTCTTTGAAAACATATTTGGTTGGGCTGTTTTTAAAGATTTAGAATGGGTTTGGAGAACCTAAGGGATTTGATTTTATCTTAGGCAGTGGCTCACTCTATAGCTAGATATGGATTATCAATTACTATGCTTGAAATATGAGTAGAGGATGCACCTAATTGGTTGAAAGAATGGGCTCACAATGGTGTTGCCTGTGCCTTACAAATAAATTAATGAAAATTCCCAATTGCTCAAAAAGAAAATGCTTAATACAATCGGATAAATTAAATTCCACAATGCACTACAAATGCTTTTGATTTGTTTATGTAATGATACATACTCGACTCAACTACCAATTATATGGAGTAGGTTATATGAATATTTTTTTCTTCTCTCCTCTTTATTAATGAGTAAGTTGATATTTAAATTATTATATGTTTCTTTTTTTTTTTTTCTTTTTTTTTGAGAGAAACTTGGCTATTGTATTAAGAACTGGAGCTGGAAGCAGCACGTACAATGTTACACAACCATGGAGGAGACTCCTCTATCCATACTACAAAATCCTCAATTGACAAACCGTGTTTTGCCAATGAGTGAGCAACTTGATTACATTTTCATGGTATATGTCTAAATCCCTGTTGCGGAATGATCTGTGCTAACTGGGTTGTATCTTTGACCACTAGGTCCACTTCTAATCTTGATTGAATTTCACCATTCAACATCTTGATCACATTAACGGAATCCGATTTGTTACTATATATGTGTAGTTACTATATATGTGTACTTATTATGTATAGATTAGGTTTGCCTTACATAACCCAGGGCTTCATGTATATATATTCATGCGTACACTCATTGAGATTATTAAGAAAGAAATACTAAGTTTTATAATATGGTATTAAAGAGGTTTTAGGGTTCCTACCACTTTCTTCCGCTGCCGCAATTCTCTGTCGTCACTGCCTGTGACAGCCTGTGATTGCTCACTGCACATGACCATTGCTCTTCTTCTCTCTTGACTGCGTGTGATTGGTCATCTTTCTCCAACTCGAATCGGCAACTTTGTACTGGTTCCTTTTCTCCTGTAGGCAGTTGATTCCATGAGTCGCCATCGCCACCATAGTCGTTGTGGCTGCTACACTCCTTTTCTCATTTCTTCCGCCGTTGTGTCAATCCGGCTGGCACTGAGTTCGCTGCCACTACCTATGGCTGTTGTTGATTATCGTTTCCTGCTCCGGTGCCATTACCACTTGTGGCCACAATTGATCGCCGTTACAGAAACAGGTTAGTTTTTCTCGGCCTCTTTCCTTAGCTTTATGTAAGTTGCAAATACACCTTGTAAGATCGCTTCTTTTGACGCCATTTATGACTTTTATTTTCAAAGCCGTCATTTCTTTTAAATAAAGTATCATGTTAAATCTCGGTGTGACGTCGTCTAATGAAGTTACGCGCCCTATAGAAATTATTTTGGATGGAACTAATTATACGATTTGGGCACAACAAATGTTAGTGTTTCTTACCGGTTGCAGAATGTGGCGTTATGTTACGAGGGATAAGAAAGAGCCAATGAGGAGTGGTACTGAGTCCACCGCTGATTTTGAGGAGCGGCGTGAAGTCTAGTCTAGCATCTATTGTAAGATTTTGTCTTGGTTTATTAATACCTCTACACCATCTATCCAGATACTTTTGCCCAAATTTTGGAATGCCCAACTTACATGAGATTTTTTGGCCAATCGATATAATTATTCGAGTGATTTGGCCATTTAGTATCAGTTGGAGTCTCGACTTCAGTAGTTACGTCAAGCCCCTGGTCAATCTATTTTGGACTTTCATTCGCAGCTTAGTGGGCTTTGGGATCAGCTCTCTCAGGCTGATCCAAACATTTCTGTCACAACACCCCTGACATAGGCTGACGTCATGACCGGCATAGTATACTATACACTGTACATACCCATATACAGTATATAATACACTGTCAGCCTCAAAAGGCATTCACAATAATTCTCAACAGTTTTGGAAATTTCGACAGCATATGCCCTATAAAATGGACATTTCACATTTTTTTTCCTGATATATCATAAATCAAATCTAATATAGATATATCTAATCATTCCATTTATGTATACCAGAATCCAAAAGACAACCATTGCCATTCATAAATCAAACATTCCATCATCCAAACATATATATATATTCGCCAAATATCTTAACAATCCAAAATAACTATTGCTATCTTATTCTCCCAAAATAACCCCTCTAGATAGTAATACATATATAGGATGTGTGATAATTATATATATATATATCAAAATATATAAAACATGTAACTACTTCTTCCAAAGTATACGTACATCAATAATGTCAGTCCTAATTACGTCCTGATCACTCTCAAATTTTTCCTTTTCCTTTTTCTTTTGTACCTGAAATAGTGAGGGAAAGGGGGTGAGCAAACAACAGCTCAGTGAATATAGTTCTTGACATGACAATCGCATGCATTTTAGGAAACATGACATATCAAATCGATTTAAAACCTTTCAAAAGGACATATGCACCATTCATCAAAATAATATACGTGCACACAATATATAGTTTATGCTCATTCATAAAAATTTTACCATCTCCCTCCTTCAAGGCAAGAGAGCGGGTCTAACCCTTGTATGGCCGTACAAGGTAGCCACAGCCTCTCATTACCCAATTAACAGTCATTTCAAGGATCGCAACCCTTGTTAGGACAGACCTACTGACAATGAGGTTTCGCAAAACCTCATCCGGGTCTAATTCCTAACGAAATGACATCATTACAAACTCCAATTGCTAAAATCAGTTTGCATGATCCATAAAACTCAATGCATTACATATAAATATATAACATGCATACAATCAAACATTTTATATGTGTACAATGCCATACAAGAATCAAATCAAGAAAACTATACTCACAATGGTTACACGAGGTTTCTAAGCCAATATACCCTCAAGAGCATTTATCCATGCACTTAATCTCTCAATTCAAACACTGCATTTTGGTAATTCAAACCATAAATCATCATGATAATTACTATTTAAACTCACTAAAACACCATTACTAACACTCAAATTTCCTAGCTAGTTCAGCAGCTAAGATAGAGTTATTTCATCAAGAAAATGTCACATTTAAACTAGATTTCAATACCAACGTACTCACATAAACATATTAAAACATATGTCAATTTTATTAAAAATCTAGGACATTCCTAAAATTATTTTGTTCACATCGACACGTGTCAAATCAGTCATTCTATCATTCTACTACCTTCAACAGGTATTTTATTGAGGTTCGACACGTTCGCGGAGGCATCAAAAGCCAATTTTATTCACAAAAATCATATCGTTAGCTACTAAAAATATCAAAGCATATCCAAAAATCATGTTCTTGACATTGAAACGTCCGGAATTTAGTTCTCTACGATTCTATGATCTCAAACCGGAGTTTCTTTGGATTCTAATTCCATTTTATTCGCTGGATATATTATGGTATTGTTCATGTCACTATTCACTATTCATTTGAAACATGAGAATTTTTACTAAAATTGTCAAACGGTCTCCAAAAATCATGAAACTAGCATCGATGGACTCGTAACAGTGCATTCTACCATTCTATAGCCTTAAATTGGAGTTTCATCAGGTTTTAATATGATTCGAAAGGTTTCAAAGATCAAAGCTAAGGGTTCCAAAGGAATCCAAGATCAAATCTAACTTCTAATAGCTATAAAAATTACAAACGAACAAATAAATTTAATCTAACAATATATTTAAGGTTCCTACAGCCTAGGAAGCGTTTTTCAACCTTCATAGCGGATTTTCAATCACGTTGGGTCAAAATCCCAATTTTTAAAAACGCCGTAAAACGACTCCCACAACAAAAATTACTCATAAAGAAAGGTCACATCTACCTTAGGTATCAATTTTACGAAGAAATAGAGTGAAAATAGTTACCGTGGGTCCTGATTCGACGAAAATCTCGTGTTCCCCTTTTTTTTTTCTTCTTTTTCTTCCTTCTCGCCTTCTCTGGTTCTTCTTCTCTTTCTTTTTGTTTCTTTTTTTTTTTTAACGTGAGAGAGAGAAAGGTGAGAGAATGAGATATTATATTATCATCTTATACTAATGTATATCATCTTATACTAATATATATCATCTTATAATCTAATGATAAGATGGCATTTAAGAATGCAAATCTACTTAATTTAGGTATGTTTATACACATATACATTTAACTCCTATGTTCGTATACGCGTATGTATACGTATTCCTCAATGTAGGTGTATAATTAAAAGTACGGGGTGTTACATTTCTCATGATGCTTCGGCTAAAACCTTTCAGTCATACCGAGATCGTCGTCAGTGTATTCAGCTTATGATGGGTCTTCTTCTGATGACTTTGAACATACCCGTGCTTCCTTGCTTCATCATACTCCGCTTCCGACACTTGAGAGTGTTCTCACTGAGCTTATTTCTGAGGAGACACGTCAAGCTACTAAACGTGATATGTCTACTGATCGAGTCATGGCTACTCCACTACCAATGCCTAGTTCACTATTGACTTCTCAGATTGTGGTTGTTGCTGCCTCTCTGAAGGCATTTGTGGGAAGTAAGCTCAAGTTTACTGGGCAGTGTTTTAAGTGTGGTTATTTTGGGCATCGTGGTTTATAATGTAGGAGGAAGACCAGTGATGAGAGATCAGCCACTTAAGCAAATAATGGTAATAATCGTAGGTCCGCTGTAGCCTTTGCTGATCCATCTGCATCAAGTTTATATGAGGCACCTGCCTTATCATCCCTTACTGCAGCTGACCTTGAGCCATTACCAGGTTATATCTGCACACCTACTGCTATCTTTGTCACATCAGGTAAATCCCCCCTTGGTTCATTGATTCAGCTTGTTGTAATCATATGGCCTCTGATGCCTCTTTAGTTTCATTAGCTACCCACACTCCACATATTCCTGCTATCTATACTACTGGTGGTTCTAGTATGTCCGTTAGTCATGTTGGCACTGTATCTACACACAACCTTTCCCTTCCTGAAACACTGGTTGTACCCAAGTTGTCTCTTAACCTTCTTTCAGTTGGTCAGCTTGTTGAACATGGTCTTACTTTGACTTTTTCTGATAAGGGAATTGATGTGCAGGATCAGAAGACGGGCCAACTAGTTGCGACCGAACGTAAAGTTGGTCGTCTATTCAAGCTTACTTCTCTACATATACCCAGTTCCAGTTTTTCGCTTGCGACATCTATTTCCACTTCTAGTTTATGAAATTCTCGCTTAGGTCATGCCTCTCTGTCTCGCGTTCAGTCTTTAGAGTCTAGTGGTTGTTTGGGCAAAGTTAGTTTTCAGCCCTTTGATTGCATTTCTTGTCAGTTGAGTAAACAAAGTATTTTACCATTTAATAAAAGTGATTCATTTTCATCTGCTCCTTTTGATCTTGTCCATTCTGATATTTGGGGACCTGCTCCAGTTCCCACTGAGGGAAGATCTCGATATTTTGTGTTAATTATTAATAATTTCTCATGGTATACTTAGTTGTATCTTTTACATGAGCGATATGAGTTGCTTGATATTTTTCATGACTTCCAAAAAATGATCCAAACCCAATTCGGGTGGGTGATTAAGGTTTTTTGTGGTGATAATGCTATGGAGTATGCGTCTAATTCTTTTATGGAAACCTTGAAACGTGATGGGACTCTCTCTCATCGTTCCTGTCCATACACTTCTCAACAGAATGGTCGTGCTGAGCGAAAACATAGGCACATTTTAGATACTGTTAGATCTCTCATTCTCTCAGCCAATTTACCTGAGTCTTTCTGGGGTGAGGCTGCACTTAGGGGTGGTAATATAGGTCATGACACGATAACACAACTTGAAACGGACATGAAATAAACGAGTTTGAGTTTTGCATAAATAGGTGCTGGTCAAAATAGGTTAAACTCGATTAGACACCATTAAATTTCAGGTCAAAAGCAGGTCGACCTTTTAAACCCGAAATTGGCCCGTTTAACACGATTATATTTTGTGTTGAAACTTATGTGTGAAAATTTTTAATATTTTATGTCATGTGTTGAGACTATAACTTTATAATATTTTATTTGGTCTTTACTATATGGTTGTATAATTATGATTTTGAATTTTTGATTTATATGTTAATTTAAAATTTATGTATGATAAATAGGTTAGAATGAACTTGTTTAAGCTTTAAGGGTTATAAACAGGTTAACCTGTTTAACCCGTTTAT
Source organism: Paratinospora sagittata (assembly GCA_035771175.1). Taxonomy (NCBI): domain Eukaryota; kingdom Viridiplantae; phylum Streptophyta; class Magnoliopsida; order Ranunculales; family Menispermaceae; genus Paratinospora; species Paratinospora sagittata. Next base: position 10,601,287 of record CM069602.1, on the reverse strand, counting down.
TAAACATGTCGGGTTTGTATTACATATAATAACACGTTATTTAAACGTGTCGTGTTTGGGTTTACAATATATTTCATTATACACTATTACGACACTACCGATTACGACACGACAACACGAACTGCCACCCCTAGCTGCACTCACTTCAGTCTACACCATTAATCGGGTTCCATCTCATACTATATCAGGTAAAATGCCGTATGAGGTCTTATATGGAAAAACACCTGATTACTCACTTTTGAGAGTGTTTGGTTGTGCATGTTTTGTCTTGCTTCCTCCTTATGAGCACTTTAAATTGGAGCCACGCTCACGTCTTTGTTGTTTTCTTGGGTACGGTATTGAGCATAAGGGTTATCGCTGCTATAATCTTATTGCTAAATGTCTTCGTGTTTTTAGACATGTGCAGTTTTGGGAGCATCAGTTATTCAGTCCTATCTCATTGTTGTCCTCATAGCCTCCCCGTTACTCCACTATTTTTGTTGATCCGTCTCCGAATCTTTTCCTGACTCGGGTACAAGTGAAGTAAGTTCCACAGACCCCTCTTTGCCTCTCAACTCTGACTTGCTTGCATCGTTGACTGATCCAATCATCGCATCCGCACCCATTGAGTCTCCCGCCATTCCTGATGTTTCGTCGCTTTAATAAAATAAGAGCTATCCCATCTCATCTTAATGACTATCATTGTTTTTTTGTTCTTGCCACCTTGTATGAGTCTCGCAATTATCAGGAGGCTCGATCTAATCCTATTTGGCGGAAATCTGTGACCGATGAACTTCAAGCCCTACACGACACTCATACTTGGGATGCAACTAATTTGCCTCCTGGTAAGACTGCAGTGGGATGTAAGTGGGTGTACAAGATTAAGACTTGTGCTGATGGATCAGTGGAATACTATAAGGCTCGCCTTGTTGCTAGGGGATTCACACAGGAGTATGGTATTTATTATGAGGAGACTTTTGCTCTAGTTGCTCGTCTTACCACTTTTCGTTTCTTGTTTGCCATTTCAGCGGTTAGACAATGGAAGATGTTTCAGATGGATGTTAAGAATGTATTTCTTAATGGGAAGCTGGTTGAGGAGGTGTATTTGCACCCTCCTCCAAGTTTTGATCATTCAATAGGGAAAATATGCCGTCTTCGCAAGATAATCTCAGTTTTGATCATCCTCAAAATCGGCGGTGGACTCAGTGCCACCTTTCGTTGGCTTTCTTATCCCTCGTAACATAACGCCACCTTCTGCGACCAGTAAGAAACACTGACATTTGTTGTGCCCAAATAGTATATTTAGTTCTATATAAAATAATTTCTATAGGGCGTGTAACTTCATTAGACAACGTCGTACCAAGATTTAACGTGATACTTAGATGCTTAAAGCTTGACTGTTGAAAATAAATGATGGCTTTTGCATTAAAGTAATGGTAATGTATTACTTTATTTATGTTATATCTTTTTCTCTTGACTTTTGAAAATAAAAGTCAGAAATGGCGTACCGTACCCTAGGCTTTAAACATGCTCAGAAATGGTATCAGAAGAAAGGATCTTACAAGGTGTATTTGCAACTTGCAGAAAGCAAAAGAAAGAGGCCGAGAAACAATAACCTATTTCTGTAACGACAATTAATGGTGGCCACAGGTGGTGATGGCACTGGAGCAGGAAACGATAATCAACGGCAGCCACATGCAGTGGCAGCGAACTCAGTGTATCATGACGCCCCTGACGTAGGCTGACGTCATGACCGACACAATGTACTATACATTGTACATACCCTGTATACTATTATAATACACTGTCAGCCTCAACATAATTTCACAAATCTCTAAAAATTTGACAGCATCTCCCTATAAAATGAACCTCTCACAACCTAATATATCACAAATCAAATCCAATATATATATATAGGTAATCATCCCATTCATTCCATTCATTCCACAAATCAAATTCTCACAAAAATTAGATATGTATGATCATCTCATTCTATCATCACAAGCATTGTATAACTAAAGTATTTAACTATAATCCACATTACCACACAACCCATCTAGGTGATATTATATATATAGTATGTAATAGTTATACATATCAAAATAAAAAAATATAACCTATTTCCTCCAAGCATACATACATAAAAAAGTCGAATATGGATCACGTGTCAGTCACTCTCTAGTTTTTCCTTTTCCCCTTGATTCTGTACCTGAAATATTGGAGGAAACGGAGTGAGCAATCAACAAGCTCAGTGAATATATCTCTTGATATGACAATCAAATGCATTTAGGGAAACATGACATTTAAAATCATTTAAAACAATTATTAAACACATGCATCATTCAACGAATATATCATACATGTCAACAACATAAATTTCATGATTTTTCAAGAAAACAATGCATCATTTTCAACTAAAACCACAATCTCCCTCCTTTTCGTAATGGAGCGTGTACGAACTCCTTATTATGCACCGATAAGGAGCCTACGCTCGGACCTCACATTACTCAATTCACAGTCATTTTAAGGATCTAAAATCTTTGTTAGGACAAGCCTACTGACAATGAGGTTACGCATAACACTCATTTGGGTCTAATTCCTAACGAAATGACATCATATGCGATCTGCCTTCGCACGTCTCGCATACTCCAAATGCCAAAATCATTTTGAATGATCAATAAAATACAATGCATTTACGTATATAACATGCTTTCAGTTAAACATTTCACATAATACAATGTCATACAAAAACCAAAATCAAGAAATATACTCATAGTACAAGATTTCTCAACTTAAAATATAATCACCGCTGCTTTCAAATCCATTTCCAATTGAAATCCAACTACCTCAACCTGTCATAACCATTATATAATTTAATTCCATTTATTCATATCTATTTCACGCATAAATACTCAGTTACCATTTACATATTTAATTTCTCAACTCACTTCAAATCACCAATAATAAAGATCAACCTGAAAATATTATACACATTCCATGAATCTAGATTCTAACTCAATTTAAGACTCATAATAGTTGAAGACGCTACTATAACATTTCTATGGTCAATCTAGATATTTTCACAAGCAGAAACAATGAAAATAAATTTTCAAATCATATTTCCACTAGTTCTTGATTTTTATTTTTCTACTGGAAACATATATCAATTTTATTAAAAGTATAGAGTATTCCTAAAATTATTTTGTCCACATCGACACGTGTAAAATTAGTCATACTATCATTCTACCACCTTCAACAAGTATTTCACTGAGGTTTTACAAGTTCGCAGAGGAATCCAAAGTAAAATTTACTCATCAAAACCATATATTTAGTTATTAAAAATATCAAATTATATCCAAAAATCACAATCTTGGTATCGAAACGTCCGGAATTCAGTTCTCTACGATTCTATGGTATCAAACTGGAGTTTCATTGGATTCCAATTCTATTTATTCACTGAAAACAAGTATAGTAATGTTCTTGACATTGTTTATTGGAAACATGTATAATTTTACTAAAATTGTCAAACGGTCTCCAAAAATCATGAAATTAACTTCGACGGACTTACAACAGTCCATTCTACCATTCTGTAGCCTTAAGCTGGAGTTCCATCGGGTTTTAATATGATTCAAAAGGTCTCCAATATCAACTCTAACTTCCAACAACCATAAAAATTCTAAATGAACAAATAAATGAAATCTAACCACATATTCGGAGCTTCTACAGTCTAGGGAGTGTTTTTCAACCCTTTGAACAAATTTTTATTCAAGTCGGGTCAAAACCCCAATTTCAAAAATACCATAAAACAGCTTCCATAGCAAAAATTAATCTGCTAGAATCGTCAGAAACTAGTTAAAGATCAATTTCACGAAGAAAAATAGCGAAAATAGCTTACCGGCACATCGGATTTGGCCGTGAAATGTCGCGAAACCCATGTTCTTCTCTCTCTGGTCTTCTTCCTCTTCCCTTATTCTTTTTTGTCTTCTTGTAAAACGTTGGAAATAGAGATTAAAATGGAGAGATTTTTTTTATCCCATGCTTCTCATGCAACTTAATAAAATAACTCCCCCAATCAATTTCATTAATTCATTTTACATATTTAATTAACCAAACCCATTCAACTGATAAAACTTATATTATTCATTTAATAATTTGATTTATTTGCTCATACCCCTTAGATATAACATGTTTTTTTATATACTCGTATATTTGGCTCCTACGTATAAAATATACATATTATACATTTTGATATACGTGTAATTCAATGTATGTATTTAATTAAAACTACGGGGTGTTACACAGTGCCAGCCAGATTAACAAAGCACAGTGGCAGAAGAAAGGAGAAAAGGAGCGTAGCAGCGATGACGACGACTAGTGGAATCGGCTGCTTACAGGAGAAAAGGAACTAATACAAAGTTGTCGATTCAGGTCGGAGAAAGACGACCAATCACGCGCAGTCAATAGAGAAGAAGAGCAATGGTCACGTGCAATGAGCAATCGTAGGCTATCACAGGCGGTGACGACAGAGAACAACGACAGCGGAAGAAAGTGGTATGAACCCTAGAACTTCTCTGATATTTGTAACCTCCTCAAGTTTATGCATGCTCCTCGTTCGTCTCACTATGCAGATGTCATGCGTATACCTCGGTATATTAAGGGCACTTTGTTTCATGGCCTTCATTTCTCGGCTCATTCCTCTTTGGAGCTTCGGGCTTTCTCAAATCCAGATTGGGTTGGTGACCCTACTGATCGTCGTTCCATCACAGGTTATTGTTTCTTACTTGATTCCTCCCTGATCTCTTGGGAGAGTAAGAAAAAATAGTTGTATCTAGATCTAGTACAGAGGCTTAGTATCGCGCAATGGCGGATGCGACGTCTAAACTTCTGTGGAATCGTTGGTTGCTTCAAGATATGAGAATTTTTCTTTCTAGCAGCTTCACTCTTTATTGTGATAATATGAGTACTATGCAGATTGCCCATAATGATGTTTTCCATGAACGAACAAAGCACAGTGAGATTGATTGTCACTTTATTCGTCAACACATTAAGCATAACACTCTTCGCTTGGTTCAAGTGGCCTCCGTGGATCAACTTGCAGACATTTTCACAAAGGCACATCCCCCTGGACGTCATCGAGATTTGATTGACAAACTCAAGATGACTTCTTCTTTACCACCTAGAGTTTGAGCGAAAATGTTACTATATATGTGTAGTTACTATGTGATACCCTGAAACTTTCGAGAAGCAACACTTTCCTTCATCACCTTCATTCCTTTTCGATGATATTCCTTGATTCCATCTTATTAAATCAACCCAAAATTAAAACTAGGGCTCTCCAATTTCTTTCCTTACATATATGATTTCCATAATAAAAATTTAGGAAACTCCAAACTCCATGAAAAACCTAACCTTATGATATAAATGTAAAAATCATTCTCTGCCGCCACACCCATCACCACTTTCATCTCTCTCGCTCTCCCTTGTGCCAGCAACGGAAGCACACGACGATGTTGGAGAAACGCAAGTACTCACAGTAAACAACCTCCTCCCTCTCAAACTAACGCGTAAGCAACGACACCGCCAGAGAATAGCGAGGGGCGCTAAAGAACCAAAGGTGAGCATCGTCTTCTCTTTCCCCTTTCTTTTCATTTGCACGATGCTCTGTTTTACACTTCATGGAAGAACCACCTACAACATTCTTTCCGTCCCTTCTTATTAATGTACCTTCTCCCTAACTCCATTCCTTCATCAGTCCACTTTCCCCCATGAACCACTTCTACCTGGAAATGACAAAATAATCGCCGGATTTTGTACAGAGAGTAAATATGCTATGCTTTCAGCCATGAGGTTGCGAAATCCATGATCGTGGCTGTTGCTGCCCATGAGGGAAGGTCTTCTTCTTTCCTCTCTTTCTACTCTCTTTTTCTTTCTCTCCTTTTCCTCATCTTCTTTTCCTTCCCCTTCCTTTCTCTCTTTCTTGTTTTATTTCCTTCCGCCATTTAAATCAGTTCTCTGCAACTCAAGCTTTTATTTTTTTTTAAACAGAGCAACCGCCACCGTGTAAAAAAACTACCACCACCTAGATAGTAAATACCATCTCATCACCCCACCTAATTTGGGATAAGTAGCTCACTATCACACACGTTATGCATATAATGAACCACATGCCCTATCCCATATTATATAATATATTTATATACATCATACATACAATACCACATATAATATATTAGATTATGGTATATCATATTTTACATTTTTTTACTATCTAGATCATCATATTATATCATGTGGAAGTTTATTAGCTAAGTTATATTATATGTATAATGTAACCACCACCATACAACATAGACATATATACAAATTATATTAATATAATATAAAACAAAACAATTGATTAACGTACGATTTATGCGTGGATAGGTTGATAACGCCAACGTCGAGGAATCTCAATGCTTTTGGGACTAACCGATTTAGGTGGGGAAGATTCTATGCCTTTACAATATTTTATTTCGATATGTAGATAGGAACATTAAATTAATTAGATTTATAGTATTATTAGATTGTTCATGCATGCTTATCTTACATGATTATATATATTGTGATTGTTGGCCATGATAGTAATGTACGTGTATGATTTGTTGTCTCGAGTTGATGTTAGATGTGTGTAATTCATGTGTACTTTAAAAGTTTGATGACGTGATATATGACATGATAGTATTAGCATAATTATTATAATAAAATTTATATGTGAATGTTAATATATTTGGCATTGTGATATGATACCATGTGTTGTGGGGTTTGAACATATCATGTGAATACAAGTTATGTATACTTATGTTGCATGTGTGATACTATGACTTCATTAAAGAACATGATTAAGATAAGAATAACACATATGGGGCAGTTATTCTAAGGAATATCGCCAATGACTGTTTTGGGCCAGTTATTCTGATGAATATCGCCAATGATTATTATGGGGCAGTTATTCATTATGAATATCGCCAACTAAATCTTAATTTTGGGTAGTGCCACCCTGGGTTTGATTTTCTAAATGTACGTGATTTAGAACGTGATAGAATTCTCGACTCAAATAATCAAATGTTGCAACGATTAATGCGTGAAACTTGTTTGTAATGTTCTTGTGTATATATCATGATAAAATGTTGTGAATTGTTTAGATGACCCACTGGGCTTTCAAGCCCACCCATATATTTCATATGCATGTACTTAAGAGAATAAAATCACGAGTTCGTGACGTAGTTCAGAGTAGTAAGGGTGGGTTAATTATTTTGTTAGTATTGTGGTGGCAGGGCTGAATATTTTTATTTGATTTTTAAAATTTTATTATTTAAACGGGTTGTATTGACAATCAAAATTTAGTGAACATTATTACTGTCACACCCTGTGTTGCACAGCGTGCCCCCTACCCAGGTGCTGGCGCACCCCCTCGGGGCGAACGCCTAGCCATTATGGATCCATAATATAGTCCCATCTCGGCCAGCCACGCCGGACACTGAGATCATTTATCCCCCTACACAATCCACAACACAAGGAGGGCCTCCCCCAAGTTCGAACTCGCAACCTCTTCCTCATAAGGTTAGATTTCGCAACTTGAGTACCCATTGAGCCATTGAGCCATTGGCGACCCCGCGCCCCAGACCACCAACCCCGCAGGGAATGGCATGCGGAATGCCGGGGCGGGACGCCCGACGTAGGCATCTCCGACCACTCCTCAACTCCCGTGAGGTGGTTGAGACCCTACAAGCCTTATCCCAAACAACAATATGATATCAAAAGGTATTAAACAAAACTACCCACCGTATTAATCATCCAAGACAAGAGATAATCCATAAAAGAATGAACCATAAATAATAATCATAATCCCTACAGTCCATTAAAATTGACATACTCATAAAGTGCAAAATTGTGAGTACAAATAAAACCGTCATATGCCCACATAGTCTATCTAACAAGTCCCAACTCACCCATACTACAATGTGGTAAGTGTTATAATTACATAATCCAAAATATAGTACTTCATAATTTAAACACAATTCAATCAAAATGCCTCTCAACTCACATCGAGGCCTTGGATTCTCTCGCAGGCAAGGCCCTCAAGATATGACTACTCCTTTGCCCTTATTCGGGACAGAAGGACCTGAAAGAGGAAAATGAGGGTGAGCCAACGATGCCCAGTGAATAAAATTCAAATATGCTATCAATACTCATCAATAAAAACCATGTATGCATGTCAATGTGTAGCATGATTAAAAGCTCATAACATATAGATATCAAGCATTTATAATAAGTTCGATGCAAGTAAAAGTTTATCAATTTGGATCCACATTCCACATGCCTTGGGTTACTAGTACACGTCTATTTCACCGTGCCGTTGATCCCAATCATGTTTATTTGGGTTACTAGTACACGTCTATTTCACCATGCCATTGATCCCAATCATTTCCTTTCCTAAAACCCTCTTATGACAAGGTTAAGTCCCCCTATTAGCCAGATAGATGGGTCCAACCAAAGTCATAAGGTTTTCTCAAATCAATGCATCATTCAAAACATTAGAACACATTCATGCTTTCAAGATACAATATATATAAGTGATATGATGACATAAAAGGTATAATCATAAATGAAGTCTACTCACAACCAAGCCTCGCGAGAGTATTTAACCACACACGACCACCAAAACTCACCACATGACCTAAGAACTTCACTTCGGTGATCCAAAACTCGCACTTGCTCAGCTTTGCATATAGCCTATGCTCTCTCAGAGTTTGCAAGGTCACTCTAAGGTGTTCTTCATGCTCAGCCTGAGTCTTGGAATACACCAATATGTCATCAATGAAGACGATGACAAACTTATCCAGATACTGCCTAAAGACCCTCTGCATCAGGTCCATGAACATCGCCGGTGCATTAGTCACACCAAATGGCATCACAAGGAACTCATAATGTCCATAGCGGGTTCTGAATGCTGTCTTAGGCACATCCTCCTCCCTGATCCTCAGCTGATGATACCCGGAGCGCAAATCAATCTTCAAAAAATACCTCGCTCCCCTCAACTGATCAAACAAGTCATCAATCCTTGGGATAGGATATTTGTTCTTGATGGTCACCCTGTTCAATTGGCGATAGTCGATGCACAACCGCAAGCTCCCATCTTTCTTTTTCACAAAAGAACTGGAGCTCCCCAGGGTGACACGCTCGGGCAAATAAATCCCTTAGCCAATAACTCCTCGAGCTATTTCTGCAACTCTCTCAACTCGGCTAGCGCCATTCTATATGGTGCCATGGAGATAGGCTTCGTGCCAGGGACTAGTTCAACAATGAAATCGATCTCTCACTTTGGTGGTAATCCTGGAAGATCTGTAGGGAACACATATGGAAAGTCCCTAACAATGGCAATATCCTCCAGTATCACCTCACTAGTCTCTTCCTCATCAGGCACTAACCCAGCCAAAATCTCTCTATCTCCATCAGTCACAAATCTACCCCTTGTGACTGTCTGGTCTGAAGCTCTACCCTGTAGTGTAAACACTGGGCGTCCGGGGATCTGAAAAATGATTCTCTTCGCAAAACAGTCGACAACTGCATGATAAGCCGCGAGCCAATCCATCCCTAGAATTGCATCAAACTCTAAAAACTCTATGACTCAAAAATCAATAGGCATCTCAACATCACCAATCTGAACCACACACTGGCTACAGATCATGTTCGGGTAGATCCTTTCCCCAGCTAAAGTACTCATCACTAACCATGTACTAGCCCTAATAGGAGTCAAATGCAAACTATCTACCATACGTCCAGATAAGAATGATAATGTAGAACCAGCATCAAATAATACATGCATAGAAGTACCACAAATAATAAGAGTACCTTCCACCAAAGTCCTGGATGCTGTTGGGTCTGGCTCAACAGCTGCCTTCGCTGTCTCTCTGGCACTGGACTGCTGCACAAATCCCTGAGCTCTCTGAAAATTTGGACATTCTAACTTCCTATGCCCAGCATGCCCACATTGAAAACATAAGAACGGAGCCCTGGGCGCAGATGATTCATTCTGAGATGTCGTCACATAGCTTCCCCGGCCTCTACCTCTGCCTCGGCCAGTAGTCTGTGGGAATGGGGGTCTCGGTGCCCTCGGTGCCTGAATAGGAATCGGGACAGGAGAGGAAACCACTGGTGAGACCATCATACCAGTCTGAACCTGGGATGTCTTACTCTGAGCACCATCGGACTGTGCTCTTCCATAAAATCTTATCTTCCTTTCCCATCTTCCCTTCTTCCACGGAGTCTGGAACTGTCCCCCAGACTCTGCTTGTGAAGTCTGTTCACCCGGAGCTGCCCGTGTAGACATACCATCAACCCGCTCAGCCAACTCATACTGTTTGGCCCTCTGGACCACTGTGGAAAAATCAGTCATCTTCATTACAGACAAGGCCTGTCGGATCGCTGGCCTTAGGTTCAAAGAGAACCTCATAATCTTATCACTCGGTGTCTGAACTAACCCAGGAGCATAAACTGCGAGCTGCCTAAATCTGAGCTCGTACCCCCTAACTGACATGGTGCCCTGTGCGAGATTCAAAAACTCGAGTTGCTTAGCCTGTCTCTCAGTCTCTGGAACGTAGGCCTGTAAGAACAACCGTTTGAAGGTGTCCCAACTTTTCACTGTCCCCTGTGTATCCAACACTGAAAGCCACCAGTCCTTTGCATCACTCTCCAGTGTGTGAGCAGCACATAGAACCTGAGACTCCTCATCAAGCTCTAAGGAGCGACTGATCTTCTCGACATTCTTCAGCCAATCTTCGGCCTTCTTCAAGTCAACCCCACCAGTGAATTCCTTAGGCTTTAGCTTCATGAACTTCTCTAGCAGTCTGATCCGCCGATCAGTGGGGTTCTCCATAACATTAGGAGCAGGTGTAGGCATAGGCTGAGGTACAGCCATTTGAGGTCATGCTGCCCCTGCAGCTCCACTAGCCTCGGCCCCACTAGTGCCCGCCTCCTGAGGTATTGTTTGAGGTGACTGTCAAGCAATAGCCTCAACCTGCTGCACTAAGGCCTATATCTGTGAAGTCTGTGCCTGAATGATCTCCTCCATCCTCCCTATCCGGTCATCATCGGATGGCCCTGCGCGTGGCTGTCCCAATCTCTCGCTCCTCCTCATGACACTGAGAAGTAGAAATACGAGCAACCATCACACATTTAAAACATTAACAAAGCCTCATAACTACCCATATCATATAATACACGCAGAAAATATGATAGTAAGGCTTTTAAGTTAGTTCCTTTAAGCTTTTTAATCACCTAAATCTCTCACCCAATTCCTAGGTCAAAGTCATCTAAGTCCAATACATAAACCAAACCTAGTAAAATCGGTCTCTAATACCAACTGTGGCGACCCCGCGCCCCAGACCACCAACCCCGCAGGGAATGACATGCGGAATGCCGGGGCGGGACGCCCGGCGTAGGCATCTCCGACCACTCCTCAACTCCCGTGAGGTGGTTGAGACCCTACAAGCCTTATCCCAAACAACAATATGATATCAAAAGGTATTAAACAAAACTACCCACCGTATTAATCATCCAAGACAAGAGATAATCCATAAAAAAATGAACCATAAATAATAATCATAATCCCTACAGTCCATTAAAATTGACATACTCATAAAGTCTAAAATTGTGGGTACAAATAAAACTGTCATATGCCCACATAGTCTATCTAACAAGTCCCAACTCACCCATACTACAATGTGGTAAGTGTTATAATTACATAATCCAAAATATAGTACTTCATAATTTAAACACAATTCAATCAAAATGCCTCTCAACTCACATCGAGGCCTTGGATTCTCTCGCAGGCAAGGCTCTCAAGATATGACTACTCATTTGCCCTTATTCGGGACAGAAGGACCTGAAAGAGAAAAATGAGGGTGAGCCAATGATGCCCAGTGAATAAAATTCAAATATGCTATCAATACTCATCAATAAAAACCATGTATGCATGTCAATGTGTAGCATGATTAAAAGCTCATAACATATAGATATCAAGCATTTATAATAAGTTCGATGCAAGTAAAAGTTTATCAATTTGGATCCACATTCCACATGCCTTGGGTTACTAGTACACGTCTATTTCACCGTGCCGTTGATCCCAATCATTTCCTTTCCTAAAACCCTCTTATGACAAGGTTAAGTCCCCCTATTAGCCAGATAGATGGGTCCAACCAAAGTCATAAGGTTTTCTCAAATCAATGCATCATTCAAAACATTTGAACACATTCATGCTTTCAAGATACAATATATATAAGTGATATGATGACATAAAAGGTATAATCATAAATGAAGTCTACTCACAACCAAGCCTCGCGAGAGTATTTAACCACACACGACCACCAAACCGAATCAACCCAATCAAGATCCTGAAACATACATCGATTTCTATGCTCAATCACATAGACATTACACATCAACCCTAAATCAGCCCACATATAAACAATAGGCCTAAATCCCATCTAATCCAATCATTCAACTCAAATCACATGACTTAGGCCTCTAATGCATAGTTCTCATACATAAACCATTCTATTAATAAAAAATACTGATTTTCAATTCTTTTAGGCATAAACATGCCCAAATTTGGTCACTTGATCTCAAGTAGGCCTAACCCATGATATGGTCACAACCACCAAATCAGTAGCATAATCAACTCTAATCATGCTTAATTAAACATAAGTTGCATCAATTCAATAATTCTAGGCCAAAAGCATCAAAAGCCCTAAAATATGAAATTTTCCATACTTAGGCCATATTGTCGATTTACACTAGGTCACCATGTTCAGCCATGTATATTACTGATTTTGCATCATGGGTTCATCAACAATGGCAACTAGGTCAACATAGTTGACATGCAAGCCATTTGGAAATGTCTAAGATCATACTCTAAATTTAGGTCCAATACAAGCACCTTACCAATTCTTCATTTAATATTCTGTTCAGATGTATTAATCTACCAATAGAAATATGTAATCACAAAATCCACCGTACATATTGAAGTATGTGAAGAAACAAACCTTCTGTCCAAATATCAGCCCAATCCAACGGTGGACCGAAAAGATATGTATCTTGGATGAACAAGTATCTAATCAGACAGTTTCTCCTTTCCTGCTGCAAATACCCAAATTCAGATGGCTATATCACACAAAATACTAAACGTATAAACATCTCCACATTGTAGAATATAGAAATATCTGTTATAAACGACATATCCAAATTTGATATCCATCCAACGGTAGATTGAGGAGATCTTCAAATTTTACCGAAACGGCACGAGAAACCCAAAAATCCCGACCAGCTTCGTTTGAGAGGTTATATATCTCAGAAAAAGCCTCTAATTAAGATCTCCACCGTTCAGAATGTAGAAATATCAGTTTTAAACTACATACCCAAATTCAATAACCATCTAACGGTAGATTTAGGAGATCTATAAGTTTGAGCGAAACGGTGCGAGAAATCCAGACTTTTCGACCAGCTTTGTTTGAGAGATTAGATCTCTTAGACGAAACCTCTGATTAAGATCTCCACCTACCAGAATGAAGAACCATAAGCTACGAACGTGCTGATAAAATTTGAGCTCAATCTGACCGTATATTCCAAAGATCCATCTCTTTGATGGATACGTCGCAAGGATCTTCCTCCTGCAACTCTCTCCTTCCTTCTCTTCTTCTTTCCTTTCTCTTCTTTTCTTTCTCTCCACTCACCTCTTTCTAGCACTTCCTTGATTCCCTCCTTGATTCTCTCCTTAATTCTCTCCTTGATTCTCTCCTTGATTCCCTCCACTCATTCTAGCACTTCCTTGAAGAAGAGAAGTGGGCATTGGACACTTGTCCACTTTCATGCACCAACCTTCACATGTGTTGGTCTCATACTACCCATACCAACCACATGTATTTTAAATGTCCAATCCATTTAATACACCAAATTTTCAATTTCATTTATCCTTTTATTCAATCAATCCTAACCCATATCAATTCATGGTTTAATGAGCCCATGCATAAATCATAACATATGCATTATACTTTAATTTAACATGACTCATATACAATTTATGATACATATAGTTATATACATTATCAAGCATCAACTATACAAACATTAAACAATCATCAAACAAACACCAAACATATCAAGACAACACATAGAGTTTGGGCAAAAATGTAATTGGGTTATGGGCTAGGTGAAATAATTTTCGGGGCGTCACAATTACGGTTAGTAAAGACCTTGTGGTTTATTTCACGTGTGAATGCCTTGGACTTGAATTTATTAACTCTATTTGATGAATATATTTAAAATATTGTGTCCATAATGGATGGACAAGGGCAAGTACCCTCACAATTCAATATGAAAATTTGTATAGTGGAATTATGTGGTCCTTGGCATGAAAATGATAGGGTATTCGTTTATCTTAACCAGTAAGTTGGTTAGAAGAATACAAAATCATATTTTTGCAAATTTTATTATCTATATAATGGTTATGAGTTAAGATAGATGGATACGATTAGCATCTCGATTTTCAGTGATCTTTCTCGATAAAATTAAAATATTCATTATTTTACTTGAAATTTAAGTTTTGAAAATCGGGGTGTTACATACTATATATGTGTACTTACCATGTATAGATTAAGTTTACCTTACATAGCCTAGGGCTTCATGTATATATACCCATGTGTACACTCATTGAGATTATTAAGAAAGAAATACTAAGTTTTATAATACGATGCAACCCACATTGGCCAGCAATATGAATCCCTCGCCAATAACAGACCTTCCCGAATAGCCATACACTCGGTTGTTTCTGCATTGGTGACCATTGCTACTTTTCTTGCTGCTGCAATCATGATATAATCGTTCTCATTTCGAATGATAATCCCCAAACCAATCAATCTTCTATGCTCATCTATGGCTACATCCACATTCATAGTAGACTCCCCGGTTAGGGGAGGGTTCCACCTCGCTCTCCGCGTCTCCTGGGTTATTGAATGTTGCGTGACAGGAGGAAAATGAGTCGTGCTGCAAGTAACATGATAGCGTAAGGTTTCTTTATAGTTCATTACCCATCTAGCAAGTTCTTCCCCGAAACGCCCATTATCCCCATGCACTAATTATTGGGTTTCCCCCCATGTGGCCACTTTTTCTTTGGTCGGCTGACAAAAGAGAAGGTGGCTAAATAAAGAATGAAGGAAAAGGAGGCGCCGAAAGAAAAAAAAATCGCGCCGAATGCGGCCACCGCGCGCCGAAACCTTTTATTTAAATAAAAATATATTATTTTAATATATTTATAATTACGAATATGCCCCTGATTACACCTATAAATAGAGCTTAACTTCATTCTTGAAATTCATTCCTGAGAGTCAGAGAGTTCTATTATGAGAGATCTATTTAAGAGATCTAATCTGTAAGATTCACCTAAGGGTGTAGTTTGTATTCTCTGACAATACAAGTTTGCTGTCTCTCGTGGACGTACGTAATTTGCCGAACCACGTTAAATTTGTTGTCTTGTTTTCTTTCATACTTTACCACGATTGCGCACAACAAATTGGTATCAGAGCCAAGGTGAAGTTTTGGAAGAAAAACGGACACTGTCGAATTTTTCGAGACTGCGTCGAAATTTCGAGTTTCTGTAAAAGTGATCGGAACTATTTTCTGATCACCCGTGGAGGTAGCTCTTGTTTCCAGGAGTCCAACGCAACAAACGGCGAGAAAAACGGACAAGAAACGAGTCCCTAGGAGCCGATCAAAGTTTGATCCTTGTACCGCATTTGCCAGCACTGTTCATCACAGGCACTGTTCATACCGGCCCACAATCCCTGCACTGTTCACACCGGCCCACAGCCCGTGCACTGTTCACCCGGCCCAGTCCGATCAAGCCCATCATTCCGACCCGTCACTGTTCATACAGGTCCAGCCCAAAAACAGTACCCGTTGTTCATCCGGACCCATCTCAGCGCAGCCCGCTTCGGACTGATCATCGGCCCAGCCCCCATTTTCGGCCGTCACCGTTCACCGGCCCAACTACTGTTTCGGCCCGTCACTGTTCACCGGCCCAGCCACTGTTTCAGCCCGTCACTGTTCCTCAGGCCCAGTCCACGTTCAGCCTGATCCTATTCATCAATTCCTGTTCACCAACCATATTCGGCTCATTTTTCGTCTGATTTCAGCAAAGTCAAACTTGTTTCCACCATTTTCGACCGTTTCGGACGCAACCGTGCAATCATTTTCTGCAGATTCAGCTGCTAAGTTATTGATATAGCTTAGTTGGAGTTGTTTATCATTTTTCAAGCACTTTTCGGCGTCATAAATTTCTTCGGTCTAAATGGCGGAGGAAATCCCAAGCACAAGCAAGCCTTGGCAAAGAAGTTCGATGTCCAACGCAAAGTTCAAGGTGGAAAAATTCAATGGCACCAACAACTTTGGCATGTGACAATGCGAAGTTCAAGATCTCTTATTCCGGGAAGGATCACATATCGCCTTGGAAACCAAGCCCAAGGATATGTCCGATGATGATTGGTATTTAGTCAATCGTCAAGCTTGTGGAACAATCAGACTCTGTTTGGCCAAAGATCAGAAGTACTTTGTCATGAAAGAGACTATGGCAATAAGTCTCTGGAAGAAACTGGAGGACAAGTACACGACGAAAAGCGTAGAGAACCGCCTCTACCTGAAGAAGAAGCTCTATCGTTTTCAGTACAAGGAAGGTACTCCCATGAGTGAGCATCTTGATAAATTCAACAAGATTCTTGCTGATCTACTAAATCTTGATGTTGACCCTCTTGATGAGGATAAGGCATTATTGTTGTTAAACTCTTTGCCTGAAAGTTATGAACATTTAACAACAACTTTGCTATATGGTAAAGATGAGGTTAAATTCAGTGATGTTTCAAATGCTTTGGTGAACAACGAGTATCGAAGGAAGGACCAGCGTGATCACAAGGAAGCATCACCAACAGCCTTGATGGTATCCCGAGGTAGGGCTAACAACAGATCTGATAAATCCAGTGGGCGAGGCCGATCTCGCTCAATGTCAAAAGGACCATCATCACGTCAACGTCTTGCAAAGGATGAATGTGCCTATTGTCACCAAAAGGGGCACTGGAAGAAAGATTGTCCAAATAAGGGCAAGACAGATGCAAATGTAGCACAGAAAGCTGAAGAATATTCTGCGTTCTCAGTTTCATCTATAGACATTCAGTTTGATAGATGGATATTAGATTATGGATGTTCCTATCATATGTGTCCGAATCGCCGTTGGTTCTCAAAATTGGATGAGTTCGATGGAGGAGTCGTGGTCATGGGCAACAACAATACCTGCCACACAAAAGGTATTGGAATTATCCGCCTTAAGATGCATGACGGTACAACAAGACGGCTCACAGACGTCAGATATGTTCCAGATCTGAAGAAAAATCTGATATCCTTAGGAGTCCTTGATTCCAGCGGTTACAAGGTAACCATTGAAGGTGGAGTCCTAAAGGTTGTACGTGGAGCACTCTTGGCCATGAAGGGTACTCAGAAAGGAAATCTTTATTTCCTTGACGGACACACAGTAATCGGAAGTGTCTCAGCTTGCACCAATTCTAATGATGTTTCATCGGACACTTCCCGACTTTGGCACATGCGGCTTGGACATGTTGGAGAGAAGACTCTTCAAACCTTGATAAAGCAAGGTTTTCTGAAAGGTGCAAAGACTGGGAAACTTGACTTCTGCGAGCACTGTATCCTAGGCAAGCAGACGAGAGTCAAGTTTGGAACTGCCATCCACCGCACAAAAGGAACATTGGATTATGTTCATACCGACGTTTGGGGACCCTCTCAAAATGCTTCATTGGGAGGTAAACGTTGGTTTGTTACTTTCATTGATGATTTCTCACGCTATGTTTAGGTTTATACCATGAAGCATAAAGATGAAGTGCTAGATATCTTTCTTATATGGAAGAAAATGGTAGAAACCCAAACGGGAAGGAAGATTAAGAGGCTCATATCTGATAATGGAGGAGAATACAAGTCCGACCAATTTCAGAAATTTTGTGAGAATGAAGGGATTGTCAGACATTTCACAGTCCCAGGCACGCCACAACAAAACGGTGTTGCTGAACGCATGAATCGTACTTTGGTAGATAAAGTTCGCTGCACGTTATCTCATTCTGGACTGAGCAAGGCATTTTGAGCTGAAGCTTTGTCATATGCCTCTCATATCATCAATAGACTTCCTGCAACTGCACTAGATGGCAAAACTCCCAAGGAGGTATGGTCTGGACACCCCGTTTGAGATTATGATTCTCTGCGCATTTTTGGATGCACTACATATTTTCATGTGAAGGAATCCAAACTGGATCCTAGGTCCAAGAAAACGATTTTTATGGGCTTTAGTAAAGGAGTTAAGGCTTTCCGATTATGGAACCCTGAGACAAAGACAATTGTAAAAAGTCGAGATGTAACTTTTGATGAATCTGTGATGTTAAAACATACAGTTTCTGATAAAGAAAATCGAGATCCAGATTTGCATCAGCGGGTAGAGTTAGATATTCCAGTAACTCCTGGCAAGTCAGTAGAGATATCCAACCATCCTGAAGAAGACGAGGAGGAAATCTTAGTTGAGGTGGAGGCTCCAGGTCCAGACATCAGTCAAGAACCAGAATCAATTGCCACCAGTCGACCACGAAGAGAAATCCGCAAACCTGCTTGGTACACTGACATGGTTGCATAAGCTTTTCTAGTCACCGGAGATGATATTCCATACAATTACAAAGATGCTATTCAGAGTATGGAAAGTGATAAGTGGAAAATGGCAATGCATGAGGAGATGAAATCACTCCATCAGAATCAGACTTGGAAGCTGGTTCTACTTCCGAAAGGAAAGAAACCAATTGGCTGCAAATGGGTTTTCGCTAAGAAGGAAGGCTCTCCCAGCACAGATGGTATTCGATACAAAGCCAGACTGGTAGCAAAAGGCTACGCTCAGAGGGAAGGAATTGACTATAATGAGATATTCTCACCTGTTGTTAAGCATTCATCAATTCGAATATTATTGGCTTTGGTTGCACAGTTTGATCTCGAGTTAGCCCAACTCGATGTCAAAACTGCTTTTCTACACGGTAATTTGGAAGAGGAGATATATATGTCTCAACCAGATGGATTCAAAGTACCAGGAAGAGAGAATTGGGCTTGCAAGTTGAGCAAGTCACTGTATGGCCTGAAGCAGTCACCGAGACAGTAGTACAAGCGATTTGACAGCTTCATCCAAGGGCAAAAATATACTCGGAGTCAGTTTGATCATTGTGTCTACTATCGCAAACTTCAAGATGGTATGTTTATCTACTTGCTTTTATATGTAGATGATATGTTAATCGCATCTAAAAGCAAGGTGGAGATCAACAAGCTGAAGGCTCAATTGAGCTCAGAGTTTGAAATGAAGAATCTTGGAGATGCCAGAAAAATTTTCGGGATGGAGATAACTCGAGACAGGGCCAAAGGCACAATCTGTTTGACTCAGACTCAGTATTTGAAGAAAGTTCTTCAAACTTTTGGCATTGGCAATGACACAAAACCTGTGAGCACACCATTGGCACCACATTTCAAGTTAAGTACATCAATGTCACCAAATTCTGAAGATCAGAAGAAGCAAATAGAGAACATTCCATATGCAAATGCAGTTGGTGCCTTGATGTATGCTATGGTGTGTACCAGACCTGACATTTCACATGCTGTAAGTATGGTAAGTCGTTACATGCACAATCCCGGTAAAGGCCACTGGCAGCAGTGAAGTGGATTCTACGGTATATTCATGGTACTGTGGATATTGGTTTAAAGTTCGAGAGAGATTCGAAGAGTTGTAAGCATCTAGTCGGATATGTGGATTCGGACTATGCTGGAGATCTTGACAAGCGCAGATCTACTACTGGTTATGTTTTCACTATGGCGGGAGGACCAGTAAGTTGGAGATCAACACTACAGTCAACAGTTGCTTTGTCTACTACAGAGGCAGAGTACATGGCAGTAACGGAAGCTTTCAAGGAAGCAATCTGGCTTCATGGATTGACTAAAGACTTGGGAATTGTGCAGAAGAATGTTGAAGTTTTCTGCGACAGCCAGAGTGTCATTTGTTTGGCAAAGAACCAAGTTCATCACAGTCGAACGAAGCGTATTGATGTTCGTTTTTATTTTGTTCGAGAAATTGTAGAAGAAGGGAGTATTCTTCTGCAAAAGATCAAGACTGCAGATAACCCTGCAGATATGCTTACAAAGGTGGTTACTGGGATCAAGTTCCAACATTGTTTGGACTTGATCAACATCTCACAAGCTCGGAGTGCTTAAGGGCACTAATGGAGGTAGCAACAGTTTTCTGAAGGAAGCTTGCCACAGTAAAGATTGTTACTCTGCAGTTTTAATTAACAAATTGCTGCAAGTATAGTGAAGCCATGTTCCACATGAGGTGGAGGTGGAGGTGGAGATTTATTGGGTTTCCCCCCCATGTGGCCACCTTTTCTTTGGTCGGCTGACAAAAGAGAAGGTAGCTAAATAAAGAATGAAGGAAAAGGAGGCGCCGAAAGAAATCACGCCGAAAGAAAAAATATGGCGTCGAATGCGGCCGCCGCGCGCCGAAACCTTTTATTTAAATATAAATATATTATTTTAATATATTTATAATTACGAATATGCCCCTGATTACACCTATAAATAGTGCTTAACTTCATTCTTGAAATTCATTCCTGAGAGTCAGAGAGTTATATTCTGAGAGATCTATTTAAGAGATCTAATCTGTAAGATTCACCTAAGGGTGTAGTTTGTATTCTTTGATAATACAAGTTTGTTGTCTCCAGTGGACGTAGGCAATTTGCCGAACCACGTTAAATTTGTTGTCTTGTTTTTCTTTCATACTTTACCACGATTCCGCACAACACTAATTTGTTCCTATTGTTCCACAAAGCCCAAAATAGGATGAGAATGGTGGCCAAGTCTTCATTGTTGTATGCCAAACCAACCGATAACAAAAATTTCTTGCACTGGCCACCTTTGTCCCCCCTCTTGTTACCTATGTTAAAAAGATAATTCCAGGCTTGTCGTGCCACCGTACAAGAGATGAGGACGTGCTCTAATGTGTCCAGTCCGAATGAGCACGCTAAACATACACCCACTTCACTAATATGTCTCTTAGCCAGATTATCTCCGGTGGGAAGGCAACCTTGAATTACCTTCCAATAGAACAACTTAATTTTGTAGGGAATATGTAACTTTCACAACCTTTTCCACCATTCCACGATCTTGAATTCTTTTGAAGATGAAGTTTCTCGACTTTTTGACAATGCTAAATTATAGCCACTATTCACCGCATACTCTTTATGTCCACCATAGTTCCATTGTGCTGTATCCTCAATTTGGTTTGCATATAACGGAATGGATAAGATTATCGCATCATCATCTTCATTGAAGTTTTGGTTTGCTAATTGTGCATCCCATTGACCTAAAGAAGTTATGAGTTACTCCATTACAACAGTAAAGGGAAGAAGTGGCGGGGAGTAGGGTTTAAAACTTTGTTCACGTGACAACCAAGGGTCTTCTTATATCTTCACATTCTTGCTCTTGCCGATTCACCAACGGATTCCCAGCTTCAACAGGTCTCTACCCCATAATAGATTGCGCCATAAATAAGATGGTCGATGACCCAGCACGACATTCATGAATTCAATATTTGGGAAGTTTTTGGCCTTCAAAACTTGCGCAGCTAATGAGTCACCCTTTGTTAATAAGTGCCATCCTTGCTTTGCTAGTAATGATTGGTTAAAAAACTCCATCTTCTTGAAACATAAATCACCCAAAAATTTGGATTGGCATAGGAATTCCCATTTCCTCCAATGAAGCTTCTTGTTTCCTATGGAAGAGTTCCACCAAAAGTTGGCCATCAAACTCTTGATCTTCTACCATATGACGGTAGGCAATTTGAAACAACTCATGGTGTATGTGGGAATCACCTGGATGATGGCCTTTAGAAGGACTTCTTTTCCTCCCGTGGAAAATAATTCAACTTTCCAGCCTTGAAGGCATTTCTCCTGTTTCTATTAATGTAAGAAGGTGTCTCTAAGTATTTGTCATGGCTAGCTAGTATCAAGACACCTATGATCTCACTGATATCATTCTTCGCCTCCTGAGGAACATTGGACCTGAATGATAAGGCAAATTTATCAAAATTAATCAGTTGCCCAGATGCTTCAGAATAGACTTGAATGATACTCTTCAACTCCTTGCTTTCATCTTCAGTGGCTTGGGTGAAAATGAGACTATCATCTGTGAAGAACAAGTGTGAAATATTAGGACCTCTCCTGTTAATTGGTATCCCAATAATGTGTATTTGTTGTTCAACATGATGTAAAAGGGCAGAAAGTCCATTAGCACAGATGAGGAATAAGTATGGTGAGAAAGGATCACCCCGTCTAAGCCCTCGTCCTGGTGATATATGGCCTTGAGAATCACCATTGACATTGACTGAAAAGGAGACTGTGGAAATACAGTTAAGAACCACTCGACACCACCTCTGTTGGAAGCCCATGATCAGCATCATGTCTTCCAAAAATCTCCTCGGTCATATGCTTTGCTCATATCTAGCTTTAAGGCCAGATGATTATTGTTGCTCATGTTCCTGTCTGTGAGACCGTGTATGCATTCAGTTCCAATCATAATATTATTTGATATTAGCCTTCCTGGCACAAAGGCGTTTTGGTTCTCTAAGATAATATATGACATAACTAGGCGAAGCTTATTAGTGAGAATCTTCGCTATAATTTTGTAAATGACATTGCATAAACTAATAGGTCTAAAATCGGTAACATAAACATGATTATTATTATTAGGTATAAGAATAATATGTGTGTGATTTACCTCAGCCACTGATCTATCCCCATTTAGTACCTCCAGACAATACCTTGTGATGTCCCAACCTACTGTGTGCCCGCATTTTTGGTAGAAACCTGCTGTCATTCCATCTGGGCCTGATGCTTTTGAGGGGTTCATCTGGAACAGAGCTTTCTTGATCTCATCGACATTGAATTCATGTTCAAGTGTGGTTCTCAACTCAAGCGGCAACTTTTCAGGTACACATGAGGTAACTTTA
The DNA here is from genome assembly GCA_035771175.1 of Paratinospora sagittata. NCBI lineage: Eukaryota > Viridiplantae > Streptophyta > Magnoliopsida > Ranunculales > Menispermaceae > Paratinospora > Paratinospora sagittata. The sequence continues at coordinate 10,578,138 of CM069602.1, read as the reverse complement.
GAAATTGAATTTGATGTGGGGCTGGAAGATTGAAATTGTCACACCCTGGGTTGCACAGCGTGCCCCCTACCCAGGTGTGGGCGCACCCCCTCGGGGAGAACGCCATCCATTATGGATCCATAATATTGTCCCATCAAGGTACAACCACCGCCACACAAGGACGTCTCTTGTACACAGGATCATTTGTCCCCACTTCAGTGGTTACTAGGAATGCGAAATCAGGCTCCTTAAGGGAGGTCTCGAGTTCGACTCTTAGGGAGGCCCTGCACTATTCATTAGTGAATAGTGGGGACAAATGATCTCGTGTACAAGAGACGTCATTGTGTGGCGGTGGCTGTACCGGGATGGAACAATATTATAGATCCATAATGGCTGGTATTCGCCCCGAGGGGTGCGCCCAAACCTGGGTAGGGGCACACTGTGCAACCCAGAGTGTGACAAAAATAGTCTATCAAAATAGTTAATAAATGATGCGTTGATGTGTTCCTTATTTTCAGCCCATGATCCATCATTTTGCTGAATTTTCTTGATAGTATTCTTCATTTTCCTCTGCAATGCTTTGCGGTGGAAAGACTAGTGTTGCGATCGTCCGCTCTAATCCATAGTGCTTTTGCTCTTTGTCTCCAATATTGTGACGCCCCGGAAATTATTTTATCTAGCCCATAACCCAATTGCATTTTGCCCAAACTCTATGTGTTGCCTTGATATGTTTGGTGTTTGTTTGATGGTTGTTTAATGTTTGTATAGTTGATACTTGATATTGTATATAAATATGTGTATCATAAATTGTATATGGGTCATGTTAAATATGCATATGTTATTATTTATGCATGGGCCCATTAAACCATGAATTGATATGGGTTAGGATTGATTGAATAAAAGGATAAATGAGAATGAAAATTTGGTGTATTAAATGGATTGAACATTTAAAATACATGGAAGCATGAGATTGGTTAAAGTACATGTGGTTGGTATGGGTAGTATGAGACTAACACATGTGAAGGTTGGTGCATGAAAGTGGACAAGTGTCCCATGCCCACTTCTAGAATCCAAGAATGTGCTAGAAAATGAGGTGAGTGGAGGAGAGAGGAAAGAAGAAGAGAAAGAAAAGAAGAGAAAGGAAAGAAGAAGAGAAAGAAGGAGAGAGTTGCAGGAGGAAGATCCCTGCGACGTTTTCATCAAAGAGGTGGATCTTTCGAATCTATGGTCCGATTGAGCTCAAAATGTTTCAGCAAGTTCGTAACTTATGGTTATTCATTCTGGTCGGTGGAGATCTTGATCAGAGGTTTCGTCTAAGAGATCTAACATCTCAAACAAGGCTGGTCGGAAAGTCTGGATTTCTCGCACCGTTTCGCTCAAACTTATATATCTCCTTATTCTACCGTTGGATGGATATAGAATTTGGGTATGTCGTGTACAACTGATAGTTAGTCATTCTGAACGGTGAAGATCGTGATTTAGGATTTCTTCGGAGAGATCTAATCTCTTAAACAAAGCTAGTCGGAGATTCTAGATTTCTCGTGGTGTTTCGCTCAAACTTGTAGATCTCATAAATCTACCGTTGGATGGATATAAAATTTGGGTATGTAGTTTATAGCTGATATGTATATATTATGAACGGTGAACATGTTTATAAGTTTAGTATTTTGTGTGATATAGTCATCTGAGTTTGAGTATTTGCAGCATGAAAGGAGAAATTGTCTGATTAGAGACTTGTTCATCAAAGATAAATATCTTTTCGGTCCACCGTTGGATTGGGCTGATATTTGGACAGAAGGTTTGTTTCTTCACATACTTCAATCTGTACGGTTGATTTTGTGATTTCATATTGTTTTTGGTAGATTGATACATCTGAACAGAATAGTAAATGAAGAATTGGTAGGGTTGCTTGTATTAGACCTAAATTTAGAATATGAACTTAGACCTTTCCAAATAGCTTGCATGTCAACTATGTTGACCTAGTTGCCATTGTTGATGAACCCATGATGCAAAATTAGTGATATACATGGCTGAACATGGTGACCTAGTGTAAATCGACAATATGGCCTAAGTATGGAAAATTTCATATTTTAGGGCTTTTGATGCTTTTGGCCTAGAATTATTGAATTGATGTAACTTATGTTTAATTAAGCATGATTAGGGTTGATTATGCTACTGATTTGGTGGTTGTGACCATATCATGGGTTAGGCCTACTTGTGATCAAGTGACCCAATTTGGGCATGTTTATGCCTAAAGGAATTGAAAATCAGTATTTTTGATTAATAGAATGGTTTATGTATGAGAACTATGCATTAGAGGCCTAAGTCATGTGATTTGAGTTGAATGATGGGATTAGATGAGATTTAGGCCTATTGTTTATATGTGGGCTGATTTAGGGTTGATGTGTAATGTCTATGTGATTGAGCATAGAAATTGATGTATGGTAGGATATTGATGAATGTTTCAGGATCTTGACTTGGGTTGATTCGGTTTGGTGGTCGTGTGTGGTTAAATACTCTCGCGAGGCTTGGTTGTAAGTAGACTTCATTTATGATTATATCTTTTATGTTATCATATCACTTATATATTGTATGTTGAAAGCATGAATGTGTTCTAATGTTTTGAATGATGCATTGATTTGAGAAAACCTTATGACTTTGGTTGGGCCCATCTATCTGGCTAGTAGGGGGACTTAACCTTGTCATAGGAGGGTTTTAGGAAAGGAAGAGATTGGGGTCAACCGTACGGTGAAATAGGCGTGCACTAGTAACCCAAAATAAACATGATTGGGATCAACGGTACGGTGAAATAGACGTATACTAGTAACCCAATGCATGTGGAATGTGGATCCAAATTGATAAGCTTTTACTTGCATCGAACTTATTATAATTGTTTGATATCTATATGTTATGAGCTTTTAAATCACGCTACACATTGACATGCATACATGATATTTATTGATGAGTATTGATAGCATATCTAAATTCTATTCACTGGGCACCGTTGGCTCACCCTCATTTTTCTCTTTCAGGTCCTTCTGTCCCGAATAAGGGCAAAGGAGTAGTTATATCTTAAGGGTCTTGCCTGCGAGAGAATCCAAAGCCTCGATGTGAGTTGAGAGGCATTTTGATTGAACTGTGTTTTAAATTATGAAGTATTATATTTTGGATTATGTAATTATAATACTTACCACATTGTAGTATGGGTGAGTTGGGACTTGTTGGATAGATCATGTGGGCATATGACGGTTTTTATTTGTACCCACAATTTTGGACTTTATGTGTATGTCAATTTTAATAGACTGTAGGGATTATGATTTTATTTATGGTTTATTTTTATGGATTATCTCTTGTCTTTGATGATTAATACGGTGGGTAGTTTTGTTTAGTACCTTTTGATATTATGTCGTTGTTTGAGATAAGGTTCGTAGGGTCTCAACCACCTCACGGGAGTTAAGGAGTGGTCGGAGATGCCTACGCCGGGCGTCTCGCCCCGGAATTCTGCATGCCATTCCCTGCGGGGTTGGTGGTCCGGGGTGCAGGGTCGCCACAAATATATTTCTTCGTTTTTCATCAGATCATCTAAAGTGTTTTCCAACTCGTGGTCCTTCGGCATGTTAACTAGGTTGGGATCTTTTGTGTTTTGAAGGATCGCCAACTGATCTTTCACTCGAGCTATTTCCTTCTTATTTCTTGATAGTAACCACCTACTCCAACACTTCAGTCTGTGGAGACATAAGTTAATCTCCGAGGGCACCATCTCCCCAACTGCCAACACGCCATTCCACATCTCTTCAACTACGTCGTGGAATCGAGGTTCTTGTAACCAAACATCTTCAAACCTAAGTGGTTTGTTAGTATTCTCTGGAGCAACATCATCGGTTCGCAAAAGAATGGGCCTGTGATCCGATATTATATGTTTCCTTACATCAATATGTTTCATAACCTAAACATGCTTGACTATTTATTTACGTTGGAACTATAGATGATATATTGAAAAAATCTTTTGGTTTTTCAATATCAATAGTTTGATTGTTTCGCTCCTCCTATATCTTCTAATAGAAAAAAAAAATTTCAAGAGTTGTTTCATGGATTTAAAAGAAAGTATAACTCGAAAGTGTATCATGCCTGAATCTAATTGGGGCTCGTGGTGGTGGAGGAACCAGATCGGAAAAAAAAAATCTAGTTGTAAGATATTTAATGAAACTGTAGTTGGAATTGAGATCTCATTCAAAGAGAAAGATATTAAATATCCTGAGTTTCCTTTTGTATCTTATACAGATAATTTGAACCGGAAGGATCATGATTGGGAATTGTTTGGTTTTCTTTCTCCGAGGAATTGCATTTGAAACGACGATTTGAAATTTTAGTGAAATACTAGATTTTTTTTATCTCATATACGCTTTTTGTAAAAATGGACAAATTGAAGTAGAGGGTTTCTTCCGGAAGGCCTTTTGACATGATTACCCCTAAAAAATAAAATAATTTTACAAATGCCATCCACACACAAATAATGACCCGTTTGCCATAGTTTACTGTTTATAGCACAGTCAGCGCGCTAAATAAGCGTCACGTTACCGCCTAGGTGACATTTTAAGGAAGACGTCTTTTGAAAAGACGCCTTCTTTCATATATATATTTTTTAAGTGAAGGGAAAGCATCTTTTCAAAAGACGCATTCCCTTCACAATTTTTTTTTTTTAACGTGAAGGGAAGGCGTCTTTTGAAAAGACGCCTTCCCTTCATCACTTTTTTTTAACTCAAAAGACGCCTTCTCTACAACACTATTTTTGCCATTTTTTCTTAAGGCAAGGGAAGGCGTCCCTTAAACCCTACATATACCCCACCCGCGAGCACACACTCACTCGTCGCCCCACTCCTCTCTCTGAAAAACTCTTCGGACAGTCGCCGTTGTCTCGCTCCGTCGCCGTCGTCTCGCTCTGTCGTCTCGCTCCGACGTCTCGCTCCGTCTCCGTGTTGCCATTCTCGATCACTAAACAAAGGTGGCACTTTTTATTTTTATTTTTTCATTTTCTTCTTCTTATTATAGGGTTCATATCTCCGTCGTGCTTGTTGCCATTCTCGATCTCGGTTCAAAACTCGTGTGGCCCTTTGCTAATTTTTACCATTCTATGATAATTTTTGCTGTTTCGAAATGATCTTTTAGGGTTTTAGGGATGGAAAGAAACTTTGTTTGATATGAAATTCACAGCAACAATATGCTCATGTCCTTCCATTAGAGGTGTTTTTTGTTAGTCTTAGTTGCAAAATGCTTTTTATTGTTAGCTAAGTCTTTATTAAAATTTGCAATGTAATTCAAACAACGTAAAATTCTTTGCCTTTACTTTTGATCTTTGATTTCATTTACGACATTTATTTGTAAATTTAATTACTCCATTGATTAGAGTGATGTTCTGATTATGTATTTTAAATCTAAAAATCAGATTGTAGTTTGAGAATGTTTTATGTATCTCTTTGAGAGAGCGAAAACATTTTTTATTAAAACATGAGAAAAATATTTAGATGCTTCAAATGATTATTTTTTGAGCTTGAAAATCAGAAAATGTAGGAATTTCATTAATATAGACTATAGAATAATCTATATATATAGATGAAAATTTTCCTCTATTACTCTTTGAAGATGGAGAGGGGGGGAGAATGTTTGACTTTGACCCAAAAGGCTTGTCATTCTATTCATTATAATGGAAATGAGATGTGAATTCATCTTTATAATGATTTGATTCTTTAGTTTGAACATGCCAAAATTCAGATTTAAGATCAAATTTTGAGAATACTATTGCTTTATCAAGTACAACTATTATGACTTGTTTGTTTGGCACTAGATAATGAAAGAATTTTAAAACTTTATTGAGGGATTTATAATTTATAGCTAATCTACGATCTCCTTTTTCTACTTCGATTGCACATTTTCTACTTAGAATGTTGTATAACTCCGAGGGAAGTTTGGTTTTGAGTGAGATTTTTATTTAGTAGATCTTTTATTTCTTGATTACATAATTTTATAAAAACCTAGCATTCATTCGAGTTGGGTGAGCTTTAGTTGAAATTTTTGACTCTTTATAATCTACTATATAAGGAAGAGAAACTTGATGATTTTTTGTCTTGCATAAGGTAGATGATATACATATATTACTACAACAGTGATGGATTAGCTTGTTTTGAAAGTATTGCAGTGGGATTTTGAATGTTGGGGTAGAGTCAATTTTTTATTTTGAATTTTGCGAAACTTAGCTTCTTCATGATATGCGCAATAAGTGTTTGTTTAGGTTGCATTAATTGAATTAATCATCGAGGACATAAGCTTTTGGAGGATATAGAAATGAAGTCAAAAAATAAAAAAATAAAAAAAATTGTCTTATTATGTATTCTAGTAGACATTCCTTTATTAAAGACAGAAAATAGTTGAATTTTCTGGTTGAATAGAGTTCCTAAAATAACATAACATTGTAAAGTTTTTAACAATTATGAAGGTAGATTCCACACATTGGTTATGTTTGCAAATATGAACATTAGGGATTTTATTATGTACTTTTGACTGTTCTTCAATAGAAGAACATGTATGTTAACTATATTTAAAGGGCACTAATCCTTCTCTTATATAATTAGGATTAACATTTAGCAATTTGTATTGATTAGTGCAATAACTTCTTGAGTAAAATGTTTTATTCTTATGATAACAAAATAGAATCCTTGTTTATATTTGTATTTAGTAATAGAGTGAATAAGGATGTTAGAGTCGATTGAATTATCTGATTTAAGGTTGTCTTTGTTTGGGAGAAAAAAGCCTTCAAGATTTGAAATTCATGAGTAAAGATTTGAAGTTCACTTTTTAACTTGGTTATTCTTGTAGTAAATTGTTTAATTGTGAGTTAAGGTCGGACTAAATTTATTTTCTATTTTGATTTTTTTTTCATTTATTTATAGACAACTTTCGTTGATAAACTTGACGTTGTAAAAAAAATTATTTATATTGTTTGAATAGTATTTTGCAATTGATTTTTTTCTTTTTTCTTTTTTCTTTTTTCTTTTTCTTGTATAGAAATAAAAAATTATTTATAATTTCAGTATGGATCTTGAATTTGATTGGCTACTTCAATCATTAATCTTTCTTTAGGTTTGTAGACATTTATTGAGGAAGAAGAATAAGTATTATTTTGACAAAGACAAATAAACTTTTTTGAATTTTACTTTGAAATTAAATTATTTTTCGATTTACAATTATCATTTTTCTTTGTGATTAGATGACACTTGTTAGCATATTATCCTTGTTTTCCGCATTTATATCAACAAAAATATTTTATGTGTGATGATTTATTTTTTTATTTTTGGCTTATTGTAATATTTGTTAGTATTTTCTTTTAAAAGCTTAATCCTACATGTTCTTTACTTTTGAGGTTCATTCTTATTTTTAGATATTGTAAAATCTTATTCAAGACCAAATTGACAACAAAAATCTCCTAATTCCTTTTGGGTAGGAAGATCTTTCTTTGCTAATTTTATTTTCTTAATTTGAAATCCGTACAAATGCTTAATATTGAGATTTAAACTTGAACTAAATCACCATGTGTATGGATGTTATAGTTTAAATTTTCATCATTTTTTTCTTTTAATAATTTTTTTTAATCTTCTTTACAAATGCAGAAGGTAATCCTAACATAGAATTTTATTTCCGGAAAGGTGAATTTTAATCTTGTACTTTTATAAATTTTTGTGAGGAAAACATCTTTGTATCATCTAAATCTATGAGAGTCCTACACGTTGGAATTATCAATTGTAATCTTATTCTTCATCTGTCTGAAATTTTACCAATAACATTCCAATTTATATTTGTGACTTGCTTTGCACTTTTCTTATACTATGTTCATCTTTTATAAAGTTTCCATGTTTATCTAATTCTACTGATATGTTATTTTAATCTTTTATTTTCTGTTTAAAGTTCCACCAGTCATGCAATTTTCCTGGGAAATTTGTTGCAATTAGTTGGACAACAATCTTGCTGAATTTTATGTATGGAACAAGCATTAAAATGAATTCACATGTGATTAAAAACTTGCATTAACTGATATTCTGCATATCCATCTAATAATATGTATTACCTTCAAATTAGTTTTCCGAGTTTGAGGAATTTCTTGAAGCATTCTATAATAAATGTGTGTTTAAGATAAAGTCATTAAGTCCAAAATTAATAAGTGTTTTTTAACTTGTTTTTTGTTTATTCGGAGAAGGGAAATTGGGAACGGTTTAGGCTGTTGATCCGATTAATTAGGGATGGTTATGGTTTTTGAGTTCTTTACTGCAATAGCATTTTTATGTAAAAGTACGTTAACAAGTGTGATTTTGCGAGTGATTTTGGTTCTTTGGCTACATTGTTTTAGGTTGTGGTATGAAATGAATGGACCCTTACTAAGGTGCAGGGAGGTATAATTGATTGGTCAATTTGGATGAAAATTCTACTGATTATCTATATGAATTTTGGTACGTAGATGACTCCAAAAGTTGATGAGTTCAATTAAAACAAATTAGCCTTATTACATTTCCTTTTAATTGTTACTTTGTTGAAGTCATAGGCTTTAATTTCATATTTTCTTTGAAAGAATGACGATTGTATTTTGCTTATTCCCACACAGATGACAAATAGACTTGTTTCTATAATATGCTACAGTGGTGGTTCTGTAGTACATGATTCGCAAGGTGCATCATACGATAGACCGCCAGTAGGGCTTGTAAGAGTCCGATCAGGCATTGATTTTGAAAAATTTGAAGGGGTTATTCGAGGTAAACTACGGATTTCAACGTGTGCAACGATCAATATCACCTATAGATATCCTTTGCTTTTTGGCGAAAAGGATTTCAATTATACGGTTCTTCCGATTAGCAATGAGGAAGAGCTAAGGGATATTTTTTCCATGTTGCAAGAGGTCCCACCTCCTACTAATATGGAGGTGTATGTAAAAGTTGTTGGTGGAAATCCAACCCAAGGTCGTCAAACGGGTCATCGGCGAAGCCACATGAATTTTGGCAGTCATAATGCACGAAGATCAATGGAGCACATTGGTCCGAGTACAGCTTCACCTATTGATGCTACAATCGATCACATGACCAATGATTCTGAAGATGGCAGCCCTTCAAATGTACATTTGTCTGATGATGAATTCAATTTTGAAGACGACGACAGTGATGAAAACAATGATGAGGATGATGGACATGAGATGGATAATTTTGTTGATTTGCGTGGTCCTTTGTTGAGAGTAATTGAAAATGATGGGTCTATGTATGCATCGCCACTACGAGAAGATGGCAATGGCGTAAGCATTGAAGAAACAGAGTTACAAGACACTGAGTTGCATAGTATGGGTGATACACCACAACCTACCATAGCAAGTTTTGAGCCTCCATCACTGAATTTCATGGAGCTTAATCATGAAGCTATGACCCCATTATCAGATAATCATGATAACATATCGATGGGGTGGAACGAGTCACAAGATCTTTGCGAAGGACTCATATTTCCCTCAAAGGAAAACTTGCAACATAGAGTAAAACGATGTTGTATAGCCAAGCAACAAGAATATGTTGTGGTCGATTCAGAACCCAAATTTTGGAGGCTACGGGCTTCGAAAGATGGTTGTCAGTGGAGGCTACGGGCTTCGAAATGCAAGAAATTGGGATTGTTTGAGATCACAAAATGCCCATTTCCACACACATGTATTTATGCCCAAATGTCGCAAGATCATAGACAATTGGATTTAAAGCTAATATATCACGAAATTTTTGATATTGTAAAGCAAGATCCTTCAACTTCTGTGTCGGCGCTACATCAAGTAATTAAAAATAATTACAAATACGATGTGCATTACAGAAAAGTGTGGCGTGCAAAAAAAAAGGTGATGGAAAAGATATTTGGTGATTGGGAGGGATCGTATAACCTACTCCCAAAATGGATGGATGCATTGAATGCTAGTAATCCACATTTCATCGTTCTTTTTGGGCTTTTGGTCCCTCAATTGAGGGTTTTAAGCATTTTAGGCCTATCAAACAAATAGATGGTACACACATATATGAAAAGTACCGCGGTAAGTTGCTCATTGCCACGACAATCGATGCAGCCAGTCATGTATTCCCTCTCGCATTTGCAATTGTTCATCAAGGAAATACTGACAACTGGGCATGGTTTCTAAGGAAGCTTCGTTATAGCGTGACTAACAGAGAAGGCATTTGCCTTGTTAGGATAATGGGACGTGCTGAAAGTGATCGGCTTAAAAAAAAACCACGTGGTTTTACTTCGGTGAGGATGAACAGTTTAGAAAAAGCTTATGTTTTTCATTTAAACTTGAATTCGGAATGGGGGTCCAAAAATTCAACCGGACATGGAAATGGGATTCCGTCGACTCCAGGGGATTGGGGGAGGAGAGTGGGACGTGCTGAAAGTGGTCGGCTTAAAAAAAACCACGTGGTTTGGCTTCGGTGAGGATGAACAGTTTAGAAAAAGCTTATATTTTTCATTTAAACTTGAATTCAGGATGGGGGTCGAAAAATTTAACCGGACATGGGAATGGGATTCCGTCGACTCCAGCGGATCGGGGGAGGATAGTGGGACGTGCTGAAAGTGGTCGGCTTAAAAAAAACCACGTGGTTTGGCTTCGGTGAGGTCGAACAGTTTAGAAAAAGCTTATGTTTTTCATTTAAACTTGAATTCGGGATGGGGGTCCAAAAATTCAACCGGACATGGGAACGAGATTCCGTCGACTCCGGGGGATTGGGGGAGGAGAGTGGGACGTGCTGAAAGTGGTCGGCTTAAAAAAAACCACGTGGTTTGGCTTCGGTGAGGATGAACAGCTTAGAAAAAGCTTACGTTTTTCATTTAAACTTGAATTCGGAATGGGGGTCCAAAAATTCAACCGGACATGGGAATGAGATTCCGTCGACTCCGGGGGATCGGGGGAGGATAGTGGGACGTGGTGAAAGTGGTCGGCTTAAAAAATACCACGTGGTTTGGCTTCGGTGAGGTCGAACAGTTTAGAAAAAGCTTATGTTTTTCATTTAAACTTGAATTCGGGATGGGGGTCCAAAAATTCAATCGGACATGGGAATGGGATTCCGTCGACTCCGGGGGATCGGGGGAGGAGAGTGGGACGTGCTGAAAGTGGTCGGCTTAAAAAAAACCACGTGGTTTGGCTTCGGTGAGGATGAACAGCTTAGAAAAAGCTTATGTTTTTCATTTAAACTTGAATTCAGAATGGGGGTTCAAAAATTCAACCGAACATGGGAATGGGATTCCGTCGACTCCGAGGGATCGGGGGAGGATAGTGGGACGTGCTGAAAGTGGTCGGCTTAAAAAAAACCACGTGGTTTGGCTTCGGTGAGGTCGAACAGTTTAGTAAAAGCTTATGTTTTTCATTTAAACATGAATTCGGAATGGGGGTTCAAAAATTCAACCGGACATGGGAATGGGATTCTGACGACTCCGGGGGATCGGGGGAGGATAGTGGGACGTGCTGAAAGTGGTCGGCTTAAAAAAAACCACGTGGTTTTGCTTCGGTGAGGATGAACAGTTTAGAAAAAGCTTATGTTTTTCATTTAAACTTGAATTCGAAATGGGGGTCCAAAAATTCAACCGGACATGGGAATGGGATTCCGTCAACTCCGAGGGATCGGGGGAGGATAGTGGGACGTGGTGAAAGTTGTCGGCTTAAAAAAACACGTGGTTTGGCTTCGGTGAGGTCGAACAGTTTAGAAAAAGCTTATGTTTTTCATTTAAACTTGAATTCGGGATGGGGGTCCAAAAATTCAACCGGACATGGGAATGGGATTCCGTCGACTCCGGGGGATCGTGGGAGGAGAGTGGGACGTGCTGAAAGTGGTCGGCTTCAAAAAAACCACGTGGTTTGGCTTCGGTGAGGATGAACAACTTAGAAAAAGCTTATGTTTTTCATTTAAACTTGAATTCGGAATGGGGGTCCAAAAATTCAACCGGACATGGGAATGGGATTCCGTCGACTCCGGGGGATCGGGGGAGGATAGTGGGACGTGCTGAAAGTGGTCGGCTTAATAAAAACCACGTGGTTTGGCTTCGGTCAGGTCGAACAGTTTAGTAAAAGCTTATGTTTTTCATTTAAACATGAATTCGGAATGGGGGTCCAAAAATTCAACCGGACATGGGAATGATATTCTGATGACTCCGGGGGATCGGGGGAGGATAGTGGGACGTGCTGAAAGTGGTCGGCTTAAAAAAAACCACATGGTTTTGCTTCGGTGAGGATGAACTGTTTAGAAAAAGATTATGTTTTTCATTTAAACTTGAATTCGGAATGGGGGTCCAAAAATTCAACCGGACATGGGAATGGGATTCCGTCGACTCTGGGGGATCGGGGGAGGATAGTGGGACGTGCTGAAAGTGGTCGGCTTAAAAAAAACCACGTGGTTTGGCTTCGGTGAGGATGAATAGTTTAGAAACAGCTTATGTTTTTCATTTAAACTTGAATTCGGGATGAGGGTCCAAAACTCAACCGGACATGGGAATGGGATTCCGTCGAGTCCGGGGGATCGGGGGAGGAGAGTGGGACGCGCTGAAAGTGGTCGGCTTAAAAAAAACCACGTGGTTTGGCTTCGGTGAGGATGAACAGTTGAGAAAAAGCTTATATTTTTCATTTAAACTTGAATTCGGGATGAGGGTCCAAAAATTCAACCGGACATGGGAATGGGATTCCGTCGACTCCGGGGGATCGGGGGAGGAGAGTAGGACGTGCTGAAAGTTGTCGGCTTTAAAAAAACACGTGGTTTGGCTTTGGTGAGGTCAAACAGTTTAGAAAAAGCTTATGTTTTTCATTTAAACTTGAATTCGGGATAGGGGTCCAAAAATTCAACCGGACATGGGAATGAGATTCCGTCGACTCCGGGGGATCGGGGGAGGATAGTGGGACGTGGTGAAAGTGGTCTGGTTAAAAAAAACAAAGTGGTTTGGATTCGGTGAGGTCGAACAGTTTAGTAATAACTTTGATTTTTCATTCATTTAAAAAAAAAATTATGAAGGAAATGCGTCTTTTCAAAAGACGCCTTCCCTTCAGTTATAAAAATAGTGTTGAAGAGAAGGCGTCTTTTGAAAAGATGCATTCTCTTCAGTTAAAAAAAAAGTGGTGAAGGGAAGGCGTCTTTTTAATAAAAGACGCATTTCCTTCACGTTAAAAAAAAAATTTTGTGAAGGGAATGTGTGACGCCCCGAAAATTATTTCATATAGCCCATAACCCAATTGCATTTTGCCCAAACTCTATGTGTTGTCTTGATATGTTTGGTGTTTGTTTGATGATTGTTTAATGTTTGTATAGTTGATACTTGATAATGTATATAAATATATGTATCATAAATTGTATATGAGTCATGTTAAATTAAAGTATAATGCATATGTTATGATTTATGCATGGGCTCATTAAACCATGAATTGATATGGGTTAGGATTGATTGAATAAAAGGATAAATGAAATTGAAAATTTGGTGTATTAAATGGATTGGACATTTAAAATACATGTGGTTGGTATGGGTAGTATGAGACCAACACATGTGAAGGTTGGTGCATGAAAGTGGACAAGTGTCCCATGCCCACTTCTACAATCCAAGAATGTGCTAGAAAATGAGGTGAGTGGAGGAGAGAATCCAAGAATGTGCTAGAAACTGAGGTGAGTGGAGGAGGGAATCAAGGAAGTGCTAGAAAGAGGTGAGTGGAGAGAAAGGAAAGAAGAAGAGAAAGAAAAGAAGAGAAAGGAAAGAAGAAGAGAAAGAATGTGAGAGTTGCAAGAGGAAGATCCCTGTGACGTTTTCATCAAAGTGGTGGATCTTTCTAATCTATGGTCCGATTGAGCTCAAAATTTGTCAGCAAGTTCGTAACTTATGGTTAGTCATTCTGGTCGGTGGAGATCTTGATCAAGGTTTCGTCTAAGAGATCTAACCTCTCAAACAAGGCTGGTCGGAAAGTCTGGATTTCTCGCACCAATTCGCTCAAACTTATAGATCTCCTTAATCTACCGTCGGATGGAGATACAATTTGGATACGTCGTGTACAACTGATATTGCTGCATTCTGAACGGTGACGATCTTGATTTAGGGTCTCTTCGAAGAGATCTAACCTCTGAAACAAAGCTGGTCGGAGATTCTGGATTTCTCGTGGTGTTTCGCTCAAACTTGTAGATCTCATAACTCTACCGTTGGATGGATATCAAATTTGGGTATGTAGTTTATAGCTGATATGTCTATATTATGAACGGTGGAGATGTGTATAAATTCAGTATTTTGTGTGATATAGCCATCTGATTAGAGACGTGTTCATCAAAGATACATATCTTTTTGGTTCACCGTTGGATTGGGCTGATATTTGGACAGAAGGTTTGTTTCTTCACATACTTCAATCTGTACGGTTGATTTTGTGATTACATTTTTCTGTTGGTAGATTGATACATCTGAACAGAATAGTAAATGAAGAATTGGTAGGGTTGCTTGTATTAGACCTAAATTTAGAATATTAACTTAGACCTTTTCAAATAGCTTGCATGTCAACTATGTTGACCTAGTTGCCATTGTTGATGAACCCATGATGCAAAATCAGTGATATACATGGCTGAACATGGTGACCTAGTGTAAATCGACAATATGGCCTAAGTATGGAAAATTTCATATTTTAGGGCTTTTGATGCTTTTGGCCTAGAATCATGGAATTGATGCAACTTATGTTTAATTAAGCATGATTAGGGTTGATTATGCTACTGATTTGGTGGTTGTGACCATATCATGGGTTAGGCCTACTTGTGATCAAGTGACCCAATTTGGACATGTTTATGCCTAAGGAATTGAAAATTAGTATTTTTGATTAATAGAATGGTTTATGTATGAGAACTACGCATTGGAGGCCTAAGTCATGTGATTTGAGTTGAATGATGGGATTAGATGGGATTTAGGCCTATTGTTTATATGTGGGTTGATTTAGGGTTGATGTGTAATGTCTATGTGATTGAACATAGAAATTGATGTATGGTAGGATATTGATGTATGTTTCAGGATCTTGATTGGGTTGATTCGGTTTGGTGGTCGTGTGTGGTTAAGTACTCTCGCGAGGCTTGGTTGTGAGTAGACTTCATTTATGATTATATCTTTTATGTCATCATATCACTTATATATATTGTATCTTGAAAGCATGAATGTGTTCTAATGTTTTGAACCCATATATCTGGCTAATAGGGGGACTTAACCTTGTCATAAGAGGATTTAAGGAAAGGAAATGATTGGGATCAACGGCACGGTGAAATAGACGTGTACTAGTAACCCAAATAAAAATGATTGGGATCAACGGCACGGTGAAATAGACGTGTACTAGTAACCCAAATAAAAATGATTGGGATCAACGGCACGGTGAAATAGACGTGTACTAGTAACCCAAATAAACATGATTGGGATCAACGGCACGGTGAAATAGACGTGTACTAGTAACCCAAGGCATGTGGAATGTGAAACCAAATTGATAAACTTTTACTTGCATCGAACTTATTATAAATGCTTGATATCTATATGTTATGAGCTTTTAATCATGCTACACATTGACATGCATACATAGTTTTTCTTGATGAGTATTGATAGCATATTTGAATTCTATTCATTGGGTATCGTTGGCTCACCCTCATTTTCCTCTTTCAGGTCCTTCTGTCCCGTATAAGGGCAAAGGAGTAGTCATATCTTGAGGGCCTTGCCTGCGAGAGAATCTAAGGCCTCGATGTGAGTTGAGAGGCATTTTAATTGAATTGTGTTTAAATTATGAAGTATTATATTTTGTATTATGTAATTATAACACTTACCACATTGTAGTATGGGTGAGTTGGGACTTGTTAGATAGACTATGTGGGCATATGACGGTTTTATTTGTACCCACAATTTTGGACTTTATGAGTATGTCAATTTTAATAGACTGTAGGGATTATGATTATTATTTATGGTTTATTTTTTTATGGATTATCTCTTGTCTTGGATGATTAATACGGTGGGTAGTTTTGTTTAATACCTTTTGATATCATATTGTTGTTTGGGATAAGGCTTGTAGGGTCTCAACCACCTCACGAAAGTTGAGGAGTGGTCGGAGATGCCTACGCCGGGCGTCCCGCCCCGGCATTCCGCATGCCATTCCCTGCGGGGTTGGTGGTCCGGGGTGCGGGGTCGCCATAGTTGGTATCAGAGCCTGATTTTACTAGGTTTGGTCTATGTATTGGACTTAGATGACTTTGACCTAGGAATTGCGTGAGAGATTTAGGTGATTAAAAAGCTTAAAGGAACTAACTTAAAAGCCTTACTATCATATTTTCTGCGTGTATTATATGATATGGGTAGTTATGAGGCGGGCACTAGTGGGGCTGAGGCTAGTGAAGCTGCAAGGGCAGCAGGACTTCAAATTGTTGTACCTCAGCCTATGCCTGCACCTGCTCCTATTGTTGTGGAGAACCTCACTGATCGGCGGATCAAACTGTTAGAGAAGTTCATAAAGCTAAAGCTTAAGGAATTCACTAGTGGGGTTGACTTGAAGAAGGCCGAAGATTGGCTGAAGTATGTCGAAAAGATCAGTCGCTCCTTAGAGCTTGATGAGGAGTCTCAGGTCCTATGTGCTGCTCACACACTGGAGAGTGATGCAGAAGACTGGTGGCTTTTAGTGTTGGATACACAGGGGGCAGTGAAGAGTTGGGACACCTTCAAACGGTTGTTCTTACAGGCTTACGTTCTAGAGACTGAGAGACAGGCTAAACAACTTGAGCTTTTGAATCTCGCATAGGGCACCATGTCAGTCAGGGAGTACGAGCTCAGATTTAGGCAGCTCGCAGTTTATGCTCCTGGGTTAGTTCAGACGCCAAGTGACAAGATTATGAGGTTTTCTTTGAACCTAAGGCCTGCGATCCGACAGGCCTTGTCTGTGACGAAGATGACTGATTTTACCACAGTGGTCCAGTGGGCCAAACATTATGAGTTGGCTGAGCGTGTTGATGGTATGTCTACACGGGTAGCTCCAGGTGAACAGACTTCACAAGCAGAGTCTGGGGACAGTTCCAGACTCCGTGGAAGAAGGGAAGATGGGAAAGGAAGAGAAAATTTTATGGAAGAGCACAGTCCGATGGTGCTCAGAGTAAGGCATCCCAGGTTCAGACTGGTATGATGGTCTCACCAGTGGTTTCCTCTCCTATCCCGATTCCTATTCAAGCACCGAGTGCACCGAGACCCCCATTCCCACAGACTGCTGGCCGAGACAGAGGTAGAGGTCGAGGAAGCTATGTGACGACATCTCATAATGGATCATCTGCTCCCAGGGCTCCGTTCTTATATTTTCAATGTGGGCAGGCTGGGCATGGGAAGTCCGAGTGTCCGAATTTTCAGAGAGCTCAGGGATTTGTGCAGCAGTCCAGTGCCAGAGAGACAGCGAAGGCAGCTACTGAGCTAGACCCGACAGCATCCAGGACTTTGGTGGAAGGTACTCTTATTATTTGTGGTACTTCTATGCATTTTTATTTGATGCTGGGTCTACATTATCATTCATATCTGGACGTATGGTAGATAATTTGCATTTGACTCCCATTAGGGCTAGTACGTGGTTAGTGGTGAGTACTATAGCTGGGGAGAGGATCTACCCGAACATGATCTGTAGCCAGTGTGTGGTTCAGATTGGTGATGTTGAGATGCCTATTGACTTTCGAGTCCTAGAGTTTTTTGAGTTTGATGCAATTCTAGGGATGGATTGGCTCGCGGCATATCATGCAGTTGTCGACTGTTTCGCAAAGAGAATCATTTTTCAAATCCTCGGACACCCAGTGTTTACACTATAGGGTAAAGCTTCAGACCAGACAGTCACAAGGGGTAGATTTGTGACTGATGGAGATAGGGAGATTTTGGCTGGGTTAGTGCCTGATAAGGAAGAGACTAGTGAGGTGATGCTTGAGGATATTGCCATTGTTAGGGACTTTCAAGATGTGATCCCTGCGGATCTTCCAGGATTACCACCGAAGCGAGAGATTGATTTCATTATTGAACTAGTCCCTAGCACGAAGCCTATCTCCATGGCACCATATAGAATGGCGCCAGCCGAGTTGCGAAAGTTCCAAAAACAGCTCGAGGAGTTATTGGCTAAGGGCTTTATTTGCCCGAGCGTGTCACCCTGGGGAGCTCCAGTTCTTTTTGTGAAAAAGAAAGATGGGAGCTTGCGGTTATGCATCGACTATCGCCAATTGAACAGGGTGACCATCAAGAACAAATATCCTCTCCCAAGGATTGATGACTTGTTTGATCAGTTGAGGGGAGCGAAGTATTTTTCGAAGATTGATTTGCGCTCCGGGTATCATCAGCTGAGGATCAGGGAGGAAGATGTGCCTAAGACAGCATTCAGAACCCGCTATGGACATTATGAGTTCCTTGTGATGCCATTTGGTATGACTAATGCACCGGTGACGTTCATGGACCTGATGCAGAGGGTCTTTAGGCAGTATCTGGATAAGTTTGTCATCGTCTTCATTGGTGACATATTGGTGTATTCCAAGACTCAGGCTGAGCATGAAGAACACCTTAGAGTGACCTTGCAAACTCTGAGAGAGCATAGGCTATATGCAAAGCTGAGCAAGTGCGAGTTTTGGATCACCGAAGTGAAGTTCTTAGGTCATGTGGTGAGTTCTGAGGAGATTTCAGTTGATCCGTCTAAGGTTGAAGCCATTATCAGTTGGCCTAGGCCTACCACAGTGACCGAGATCAGAAGCTTTCTTGGGTTAGCTGGTTACTATAGGAGATTCGTTCAGGGATTCTCCAAGATAGCTACGCCTATGACTAGGCTCACCCAGAAAGATGTGTCCTTTGTATGGACCGAGGAGTGTGAGAATATCTTTTTAGAGTTGAAGAAAAGATTGACATCTACGCCAGTGTTGATTTTGCCAGAGCCTGATCAGGAGTTAGTTATCTATACTGATGCCTCTCGTATCGGCTTGGGTTGCGTGTTGATGCAGAAGGATAGGGTCATTGCTTATGCATCGAGGCAGTTGAAGGTGCATGAAAAAAACTACCCTGTTCATGACTTAGAACTGGCCGCAGTGGTTTTTGCTTTGAAGATTTGGAGGCATTATCTCTATGGTGAGAGATTCACTTTGTATTCTGACCATAAGAGCCTCAAGTACTTGTTCTCTCAGAAAGAATTGAACATGAGGCAGAGAAGGTGGTTAGAGCTCCTCAAATACTATGATTTTACATTGGAATACCACCCAGGTAAAGCCAATGTAGTGGCTGATGCATTGAGCAGGAAGCGGGTAGAGACAGTTATGGTAGCACACCAGATGTCCCATGAGTGGAGACTACTTGAGGCGGCTACGGTTATGAGTATATGTGCTACCCCTTCAGATCAGATTGTGATATGTGCTCAAATGAGAGCTCAGCCTACACAAGTCCAGGAGGTAATTGACCAACAGAGACTTGACGTTGATTATGGGATATACAAGTCTTGGGCTGAGAGCAGTGATTTTACTGATTGGCACTTGTCATCTGATGGTGCCTTGAGATTTAGGGGACATTTATGGGTTCCCGCAGATCCACGACTTAGACAGAGTGTTCTCCAAGAGGCTTACAGATCTCATTATGCTATTCATCCTGGCGGAACCAAGATGTATCATGATATGAAAAGAATGTATTGGTGGCCCGACATGAAGAGAGAAATAGCTCAGTTCATTCAGAGGTGTGAGATCTGTCAAAGCTGAGCATCAGAGGCCTGGAGGGCAGATGCAACCGCTTGCCATTCCTGAGTGGAAATGGGAGCATGTCACTAAGGACTTTGTTGTGGGATTACCTAACACCCCGAGGAGACATAATGCTATTTGGGTTATTATTGATCGCTTGACCAAGTCCGCTCACTTTCTACCGGTGAACACTATGGATTCTATGGACAAGCTGAGCAGACTCTATATGCGGGAGATAGTCAGATTACATGGAGTGCCTGTTTCAGTTGTGTCAGATAGGGATCCGAGGTTTACATCGGTATTCTGGCAGG
This sequence comes from Paratinospora sagittata, assembly GCA_035771175.1. Classification (NCBI taxonomy): domain Eukaryota; kingdom Viridiplantae; phylum Streptophyta; class Magnoliopsida; order Ranunculales; family Menispermaceae; genus Paratinospora; species Paratinospora sagittata. The sequence continues at coordinate 10,558,106 of CM069602.1, read as the reverse complement.
GGTTGCAGAGGCAGCTCGGCACTAGACTAGATCTCAGTACCGCTTTTCACCCCCAGACGAATGGCCAGTCTGAGAGGTTGATATCGATTTTAGAGGATATGCTTCGAGCTTGTGTCCTTGAGTCCAGTGGTAACTGGGAGTAGTACATACATTTGTGTGAGTTCGCGTACAACAATAGCTATCAGTCCAGCATTGGCATGGCTCCTTTTGAGGCATTGTATGGTCGACCCTGTAGATCTCCGATCTGTTGGACGGAGGTAGGGGATGTTGCGATGATGGGACCAGAGTTTGTACAAGAACACACAGAGAATATTAAGAGGATCAAGCATAATATGAAAGTAGCCCAAGACAGGCAGAAGAGTTACACTGATGCCAAGCGGAAGACCGTAGAGTTCGAGGTGGGTGACCAAGTTTTATTGAAGGTCTCACCTCAGAAGGGCCAAACTAGATTTGGGATAAAAGGCAAGCTCGCTCCGAGATTTATTGGGTCGTTCGAGATTTTAGAACGAATTGGCCCCGTCGCTTACCGATTAGCCTTGCCACCTCAGTTAGCAGCAGTCCACAATGTCTTTCATGTGTCAATGCTGAGAGCGTACAAGAGTGATTTTGATCACGTCTTGGACTGGAGGAACATTGAACTGAGGCAGGATGAGACTTATGATGAGGAACCTATTCAGATACTTGACCGGAAGGTCCAGAGGTTACGTAACCGCGAGATTCCGATGGTTAAGGTGAGATGGCAGTTCCATGGCGAGGAACAGGTTACTTGGGAGCGTGAGGACTACATGATGGAGCACTTTGCCGAGTTCATGGGCTTAGGTAATTCTTAACCTTACAACTTCAAGGACGAAGTTCATTCTAAGGTGGGTGTGATGTGACGCCCCGAAAATTATTTCATATAGCCCATAACCCAATTGCATTTTGCCCAAACTCTATGTGTTGTCTTGATATGTTTGGTGTTTGTTTGATGATTGTTTAATGTTTGTATAGTTGATGCTTGATAATGTATATAAATATATGTATCATAAATTGTATATGAGTTATGTTAAATTAAAGTATAATGCATATGTTATGATTTATGCATGGGCTCATTAAACCATGAATTGATATGGGTTAGGATTGATTGAATAAAATGATAAATGAAATTGAAAATTTGGTGTATTAAATGGATTGGACATTTAAAATACATGTGGTTGGTATGGGTAGTATGAGACCAACACATGTGAAGGTTGGTGCATGAAAGTGGACAAGTATCCCATGCCCACTTCTACAATCCAAGAATGTGCTAGAAAATGAGGTGAGTGGAGGAGAGAATCCAAGAATGTGCTAGAAACTGAGGTGAGTGGAGGAGGGAATCAAGGAAGTGTTAGAAAGAGGTGAGTGGAGAGAAAGGAAAGAAGAAGAGAAAGAAAAGAAGAGAAAGGAAAGAAGAAGAGAAAGAAGGTGAGAGTTGCAAGAGGAAGATCCCTGTGACGTTTTCATCAAAGTGGTGGATCTTTCTAATCTATGGTCCGATTGAGCTCAAAATTTGTCAGCAAGTTCGTAACTTATGGTTAGTCATTCTGGTCGGTGGAGATCTTGATCAAGGTTTCGTCTAAGAGATCTAACCTCTCAAACAAGGCTGGTCGGAAAGTCTGGATTTCTCGCACCAATTCGCTCAAACTTATAGATCTCCTAATCTACCGTCGGATGGAGATACAATTTGGATACGTCGTGTACAACTGATATTTCTGCATTCTGAACGGTGGCGATCTTGATTTAGGGTCTCTTCGAAGAGATCTAACCTCTGAAACAAAGCTGGTCGGAGATTCTGGATTTCTCGTGGTGTTTCGCTCAAACTTGTAGATCTCATAACTCTACTGTTGGATGGATATCAAATTTGGGTATGTAGTTTATAGCTGATATGTCTATATTATGAACGGTGGAGATGTGTATAAATTCAGTATTTTGTGTGATATAGCCATCTGCGTTTGAGTATTTGCAGCAGGAAAGGAAAAATTGTCTGATTAGAGACTTGTTCATCAAAGATACATATCTTTTCGGTCCACCGTTGGATTGGGCTGATATTTGGACAGAAGGTTTGTTTCTTCACATACTTCAATCTATATGGTTGATTTTGTGATTGCATTTTTCTGTTGGTAGATTGATACATCTGAACAGAATAGTAAATGAAGAATTGGTAGGGTTGCTTGTATTAGACCTAAATTTAGAATATGAACTTAGACATTTCCAAATAGCTTGCATGTCAACTATGTTGACTTAGTTGCCATTGTTGATGAACCCATGATGCAAAATCAGTGATATACATGGCTGAACATGGTGACCTAGTGTAAATCGACAATATGGCCTAAGTATGGAAAATTTCATATTTTAGGGCTTTTGATGCTTTTGGCCTAGAATCATTGAATTGATGCAACTTATGTTTAATTAAGCATGATTAGGGTTGATTATGCTACTGATTTGGTGGTTGTGACCATATCATGGGTTAGGCCTACTTGTGATCAAGTGACCCAATTTGGACATGTTTATGCCTAAGGAATTGAAAATCAGTATTTTTGATTAATAGAATGGTTTATGTATGAGAACTATGCATTGGAGGCCTAAGTCATGTGATTTGAGTTGAATGATGGGATTAGATGGGATTTAGGCCTATTGTTTATATGTGGGTTGATTTAGGGTTGATGTGTAATGTCTATGTGATTGAACATAGAAATTGATGTATGGTAGGATATTGATGTATGTTTCAGGATCTTGATTGGGTTGATTCGGTTTGGTGGTCGTGTGTGGTTAAGTACTCTCGCGAGGCTTGGTTGTGAGTAGACTTCATTTATGATTATATCTTTTATGTCATCATATCACTTATATATATTGTATCTTGAAAGCATGAATGTGTTCTAATGTTTTGAACCCATCTATCTGGCTAATAGGAGGACTTAACCTTGTCATAAGAGGATTTTAGGAAAGGAAATGATTGGGATCAACGGCACGGTGAAATAGACGTGTACTAGTAACCCAAATAAAAATGATTGGGATCAACGGCACGGTGAAATAGACGTGTACTAGTAACCCAAATAAACATGATTGGGATCAACGGCACGGTGAAATAGACGTGTAGTAGTAACCCAAGGCATGTGGAATGTGGAACCAAATTGATAAACTTTTACTTGCATCGAACTTATTATAAATGCTTGATATCTATATGTTATGAGCTTTTAATCATGCTACACATTGACATGCATACATGGTTTTTATTGATGAGTATTGATAGCATATTTGAATTCTATTCATTGGGCATCGTTGGCTCACCCTCATTTTTCTCTTTCAGGTCCTTCTGTCCCGAATAAGGGCAAATGAGTAGTCATATCTTGAGGGATTTGCCTGCGAGAGAATCCAAGGCCTCGATGTGAGTTGAGAGGCATTTTGATTGAATTGTGTTTAAATTATGAAGTATTATATTTTGGATTATGTAATTATAACACTTACCACATTGTAGTATGGGTGAGTTGGGACTTGTTAGATAGACTATGTGGGCATATGACGGTTTTATTTGTACCCACAATTTTGGACTTTATGAGTATGTCAATTTTAATGGACTGTAGGGATTATGATTATTATTTATGGTTCATTTTTTTATGGATTATCTCTTGTCTTGGATGATTAATACGGTGGGTAGTTTTGTTTAATACCTTTTGATATCATATTGTTGTTTGGGATAAGGCTTGTAGGGTCTCAACCACCTCACGAAAGTTGAGGAGTGGTTGGAGATGCCTACTCCGGGCGTCCCGCCCAGGCATTTCGTATGCCATTCCCTGCGGGGTTGGTGGTCCGGGGTGCGGGGTCGCCACAGTTAGTATCAGAGCCTGATTTTACTAGGTTTGGTCTATGTATTGGACTTAGATGACTTTGACCTAGGAATTGGGTGTGAGATTTAGGTGATTAAAAAGCTTAAAGGAACTAACTTAAAAGCCTTACTATCATATTTTCTGCGTGTATTATATGATATGGGTAGTTATGAGGCGGGCACTAGTGGGGCCGAGGCTAGTGAAGCTGCAAGGGCAGCAGGACTTCAAATGGTTGTACCTCAGCCTTTGCCTACACCTGCTCCTATTGTTGTGGAGAACCTCACTGATCGGCGGATCAAACTGCTAGAGAAGTTCATAAAGTTAAAGCTTAAGGAATTCACTGGTGGGGTTGACTTGAAGAAGGCCGAAGATTGGCTGAAGTATGTCGAAAACATCAGTCGCTCCTTAGAGCTTGATGAGGAGTCTCAGGTCCTATGTGCTGCTCACACACTGGAGAGTGATGCAGAAGACTGGTGGCTTTTAGTGTTGGATACACAGGGGCAGTTAAGAGTTGGGACACCTTCAAACGGTTGTTCTTACAGGCTTACGTTCTAGAGACTGAGAGACAGGCTAAACAACTTGAGCTTTTGAATCTCGCACAGGGCACCATGTCAGTCAGGGAGTACGAGCTCAGATTTAGGCAGCTCGCAGTTTATGCTCCTGGGTTAGTTCAGACGCCAAGTGACAAGATTATGAGGTTTTCTTTGAACCTAAGGCCTGCGATCCGATAGGCCTTGTCTGTGACGAAGATGACTGATTTTACCACAGTGGTCCAGAGGGCCAAACATTATGAGTTGGCTGAGCGTGTTGATGGTCTTTTGAAAAAACGTCTTTCATTCACTTAAAAAAATATATATGAAAAGAAGGCGAAAGATGCCTTCCTTGAAATGCCACCTGGGCCGTGACGTGGCGCTTGTTTGGTGCGCTGACTATGCTATGAATAATAAACTATGGCAAACGGGTCATTATTTGTATGTAGATGGCATTTGTAAAATTATTTTATTTTTTAGGGGTAATCATGTTAAAAGCTCTTATAAAAACCTTATCACTCTTAAGAGGGAAGGTACATTATCCTCTACATAGTCCAATTCTACTATTCTTGTACGAACTCTGAACTAACTTAGGCATCGGAAGGTCTTTGGTCGGCATCACACTGGTGTTCCTTACGATAATCTTCTCTTCTATTCTTTCAGATCATTACCTCTGGTGTCCCGACTAGTTTTCCGGCAAGTTTCATAACAGATCAGTGTTGTTCTTTCCATCTCATTCTCTTATTGGTGTTGGTCAAATCTTGCACCACTAACTGAGTAATGATAATATATTCTTAACATAGGCATGTTATTAGAAACTCTAGTCCCCTTCATAAATCCCTCATAGTGCGTTCGTACATTTCACCACTTTTCAAATTTTTTCGTAAGAGTCACTTGAGCGTCACTTGTGGGGTTCCCTCTGTGCGTGTCTGTGTTAAGTTTGCTATTAATTCAAAAAAAAAAAGTCACTCCACCTCTTTTATGAGTTGAGTGCCTCTTAATCCATCTTAAAAGTACTTTGGGAGAGATAGGGTTAGTCCAACGTTTCTCTTGGCAGACCATCTTGTCTCAAAGGTTCGAAATTAAGTAATGTAAGCTTTAAAGTCATGATTTGAAATATAAACATTTACATATCAATTAATAAAGAGAGAGTATACATTAATAAAATTTAGAAAATATTAATAGCAGTACTTACAGTTGTTTCAATTTATGTCAAGTTCATGGTGGCATAGTTGAGTTGATCTTAAGGTTGATATGCAAAGTATAAGGCCTATATAGGTTTGAGATTCAGATGAAGTTTATTTATTTATTTTTTATTATTATATATTTGCTTAATTGAATTTGGAAACAATGTAGGAAGATAGTTCTGAAAAAAAAAAAATACAAATAAATTATATTTCTGTAAATTTCACTTTTTGAAGTTGAATCTTAATTTTTGAATCATGAACCAAGGCCAACCTAGGTTTTTGGATTTCATTTTGTATTATCTTTTAGAGTTGTTAGATTACCTTGAATCATACAACAACACGTGATTCGTAAAGTGATTTTCAAAGCATTTTCCTTTTAAAATATTTAGAATTTTTTGAAAGCGAATATTTGGAGTTTACAGTCTAAATCTAAAATTACTCCAAAGAGGGAGTTTCTTTTCAATCAAAAAATAAATTTAAAGTCTTTTTGCGTCCTTGAAAATCAAGTAATATTAATGAGGAAATGCTAACTACAATTTTTAATATGAGATGTGCAATTATATATGCATATCTATTAGATATTAATGTTTTATAAATTTTGAAGTGTGTAATAAATGATCTAATAAGTATATATGTGTAGTTGTACTTATAGTTACAATATTTTACAGTTAAATTAATATTTTTTATATTAATATTATTGTCGACAACACATGCAAAAGTAAATGCAACATATATATATAAGTCAAAAATATGAGTCGAATTTCAAAAATCTCTCCATATTATTAATTAATATTAAAGGCAGTTCCCTTGTCTACTCAATCAAACAACTTGAACTTTTAATTTTCTTTTTTAGTCGCTAAATCAATAATTTTTTTAAAAAAATCATTAAGTTTGTTCTAAACCCATTTTCTAATTAATTAAAATCTGTCTTATTTTTCCATAACTTAATAATGCAAAGTAATTGGCCCTTCAACAACACTTAAAAAACAACCGAAAGCTCCTGACTACCATGTGACCGGTGCCACCAAACTGAAAGGAACCGCGCCACAACCTTAAAAAACGACCGAGCGCCTACCGCACCATCTTCCCATCATCACATTAATCAGGGTCCAACCCCTACACCATTTCTTAGTTCTAACGCAACCAAAATCTGCCAAAAATCTCACAATTATAGAAATCTCATTAAAAAAAAAAAAAAAGCCATTTAACAATATCAGATAAAATATTCTAATATACCTTAGTTCTAACGCAACCAACATCTGCCAAAATATATCACAATTACCAAAAGTTCATTAAAAAAAAATCCATGTCACAATCTCAGATAAAATACTCTAATATACAAAAGGGTAGTTGGATGAGCGTTGAATTGATCATAATAAATAAAAAATAACTTATTTTAAGACTAGACTTTACTAGTATGAAAGCACGTTCCTTGCAAATGATTTTTAAAATCTATCAATTAAATTTTTTTTAATTAAAAATAAAAATTATTTTTTTATAACAGAATAATAATCTTAGTTATAAACACAACAGTGTTCAAAAGGGAAAAATAGAAAAATCTCATACAAAGTTAGCTTAAAAATATGAAACATGCCCGGAAGCAAAGATTCCTTAAATTACTATTTTAGTCCTGTAACTAAATTTTAAATAAAATATAATCATAATGTTTGTAAGGTTAATTTTGGAACATTAGTAAAAGCTGGCCACACCAAAATGCCCACACCGTCTCCTCTAGTATTTGTATTTTGAAAAATGTTATAATTACACTCTGGTGTCAACGCTGTTTTTCAAGTATATTATGTAATATTCCAATATCTAACAGAGACTGAGTGTCTAATACAACTCCAGTTCTTTGCAAAAAAAATAAAAAATAAAACAAAATTATAGTTGAGAAAATGTTTAGTTTAATAGAATATAAAATTATATCTAAGGGTCAAATATTTTAACTCCATTAATAATAATAATTAACTGAGTTGAAAAAACTGAATTTTGAGATTGATTGGTTCTTTATCATCATACTAGTCATCAGCAAGGTAACTATTTGTTAGAATGCAAGTGGGTTGTGACTTGAAAAGCCTCCAAAAAGGGGTTGGTTTGCTGCTTAGTCTCAATTCCTGCCTACTTGTTTGTTGTTGCTCGTTGGGTTCATTATTGCTCAATCAAAACCATAGTTTTGATCAAGGATTTCCCCAGAGGCCTATAACCAGTGACACCCAGTTTCAATTTCCATCTCCAATTCAATGGAAGAAGAAAGCTCCCAATCAATTCCAATGGAGAAAACAGGGAAGATCATCAGAAGATCAGTCCACAGTTTCTTGAAGAATTACCATTACTTCACCTCCACATCTGTGCTCCTTTTGCTTCCTTTCTCAGCTTCAATTCTCCTTTCACGAGCTCTCATTCCATCCATGTCACCGCTCTTGTTACCCGTTCACGCCCGTCTTCAATCCCTTTTTGATTCCTCAGGTTTCATGCTTTCTTCCCACTTCTTCTCCCCTCTCAATCTCAAGCTCTCCCAAACAATCTCTTCCTCTGTTTTCAATCTCCCATTCGCCCTTTCCTCGCTCCTTGTCGCCAAAGCCGCCACAATTCACGCTTTACGCCCCCATAAGACGGCTTTTCGTTCTTCTTTTCTATCACTATACAAGCCTCTGTTACTGACCCATGTTTGCAATTCATTCATATTCCTCTCTGTTCACACAGCAGCGTTTTTTATCCTATTGTTCGTCTTCCATTCTCTTGATGCTATGGGCTTCTCATCTTTTAGCTTCCTCCTCTTTGTCTCTGCTTTTGGTGTTGTAGTTCAATCTGTTGTTGTTGCCAATGCTCTTATTACCTGCAACTTAGCTTTGATTGTAGCAGGGATGGAGAATTGTAGGGGGTACCTTGCAATACTTAAGGCATGCGTGCTGATCAAGGGCAGGGCTTCAACTGCTCTGTCCTTGCTTCTTCCAATCAATCTGGGCTTGTCTGCTTTGGAAACCTTGTTTCAGTATCGGGTCGTGAGAGCTTATCGGTTCTCTGACAACGAGTTCACCAGTTCTCTGGCTTTGGAGGGTCTGATGATTGCTTACTTGTATTCCATTCTCATCGTTATTGACACCATCACTACTTGCATATTTTACAAGAACTGCAAAGCAAGTTCTGATACATATGATCCTTACAGGCTTCTGGAGGAAGATGGTCGTGCGTCCACAAATTTGAGCATTTTACAACTTCCATAAATAGCCTCCTAAGGAGGCAAAGAAAAAAAAAATGTAAATTAGTCGCAGACACCAAGCAGCTCAAGTTATAAGCAAAACATTCTATTTGGGTAAGCTATGTAGAGAAGCCAAGGAAAGGCCAAAAGATCTCAGCTTCTTCCTACAATCTCTGCTCAAATTTTTTTCCCCTTGTATATTGCTTCCCATGTTGCCTTCTCTGTTACACCTTGTAGATTGAGAGCAAAGTTTTTTCATTTTCATTTTCAACTTGATATACATTTCAAGACATCTGTAAAATGGAAAAGAATGCCAGAACAGATAATATAAGGTGAAGTAAATGAAATCAATATATAAATAAACAAGTCGAATTGGCTTCATTCAGAAATTCATGTTTGAAAAGTTCAGAACAAGCTTGCTGCATGAAAGGTTTCTATTTCAAAGAGAAGCTGACATGTGTTTCAGAAAAAAAAACTCTGGCAAAATGGTATTCTGGCAATTCCTGATGGGATGAACCATAAAACCAACAAAGTTTAATCAATACTAGGGGGATGTTTTCTTTGTAGAATGCACATATTCCTTTGTAATTTAGCAGAAGCTCCCTTGCCCTTGTTCCTAGGAAGAGCCATCTCAATCCCCATAACCATTTGATGCTAGTGAAAAGCCGAGTAGAGTTGACAAGTCCTCTGACACCAATGGAGGAGGCTTGAACCACAAATAAAAGAATATTAAACTTCGCTTCCCGATTCAGAAATTCATAAAAACACTTGTAATCAAGTGCATCAGTAGATCAAGCCATCCTGTTGTGAGCTTGACTCGATGAAGATGACGCCTTGTACTTAACTGTTCTATCAGAGTTGAACAGGAGGTTACTCCAGTTAGTTGATCTTTGCATAGTTCTGGAGGGAACCCGATCACTATCTTCACCTCCCGATGCCTCGTACCCGTCACTGGTAGACCTTGATAGTGGAATACCCTTTTGAGAACCAGCGGAAAGACCTGTGAGTCCTCTTGCTTCTTCTGCCCCCGATGAAGAAACACGGAATGGATGAAGATCCGGGGAATCAAGACTACTTTCCGGAGAAGAAGCAACAATACCCGGATTTGCAGACATGGCCCAGCTTGTGCGAAAAGCACTTCTTGCTTCAAGCTGCAAGGGTGCCAAACTGGTTGATGTATCTGGAGCCAGATTATTACGATCTACAGATTTTGCTGATAATTCTGCAAGGGGTTCAATAGGAAGATCCATTGGAAGGCGGACACGCTTATTCAGCCGCCTTCGGTTCTCAGGCCTTGGGGCCATACGACCGCTGCTACCTAAGCTGCTGTCTGTTTCTACACTTAATGGCGTTTCCTGCCTCACCACAGGCTGGAGGACTCTTGACTTTTTCCGGGCCTCCATAGCCGCCTTTGAGACTTCTTCTGCGTTCAAGCGTGCTAGTGCCCATGGGCTAATCTTGACAGTAGCAGGTTTCTTTTTCCTATACGTTTCCTCTCCCACCATCCTCTTCCCTGAAGAGCTTACGGACATGCCAGTGTCTGGAGGAATCACATCAAACTGGGGAAGATTCAAGTGAAACATCAGATGTTGCTACCAGAACTGCATATATTCTCTACAGTGATTAAATTCTAACAAAAAACTAGCCACTGCATATATTCTGCCGCAGGATGATCAAAGGTTAAACCAAGTGGATAAATAAAGAATTATCTGTTAGATTATTCTGGCAACAAAGAAAAATCATCTATTGTCCAGGATATGCCCGATTAGTTGTGATTACGGAATTACGGTTTTGGAGTGACATTTTATGGCATGATATGAAGTAGGTTCCACCAATAACAGTTGGAAATTGGAATACAGAGGTCATAAAGGAATACACGAAGTTAATGCCACCAAATAACAGTCAGGATAAGAATTGTCCAGAAAAGAAAAATTTACCACTTTTTAAGTGTCTTTCTATTGGCAGGTAGAAGTTTTTTTTCTTTTTGGTCAGAAGTTGGCGGGTAGAAGATAACACTTGCTACAATTAGCACAATGGAGCAAAGATTTGGTTTTACCTGATCTTCAAGAAAAAGGCGTGGAGGAGTACACCATGCTGCTCGATGGAAAGTATTGAATGAGCTTGCACTGCTTAACCCAGTAAGGGAGCTGGCAGGAGACATCTGAGGACTTTGCTGACCACCAACTAATTGCTGCTCTTGCTCCCTCAAGGCAATGATGTAATCATATGTACTGATTCCCTGCAACACAAGTATTCATGCAGACTGTTAGCCAACATCAAATGAAATCTTGGTCTTTTCTACTTTTTTCTTTTTTTTGACAGGAAACGATATAATATATATATATATATAACATTTGATTTTATTTGGTTGCCAAATGCTGATGGAGTTGGTTTTGTTTAAAAATTGGCTCCAACTCAGGATTATGATGCAAAGCTTGAATCTGTTTGGAGGTTCACTCATTTTTAAATTTTGTTTGATGTGAGGTCTATTTCAGTGAAGGAAAATGTTCATGCATCAAGGAACATAGCTATGTCAAACCAATAGGAAAAAGGAGACAACAATACTTAAACAAAGATTTTCCCTACTATACAAGGAATAGAACGGAAGGCAACTATAAAGTTTTTAACTAATCTTTTAAACAAATTATTATTTCTAACTTATCTTGTTATACTTGGTGACTTTAAATTAATTGTTAAAATAAAAATCAATCTGCAAATAATACACATATACGCATATAACAGAGACATTGCACACACTGAACCTTTGTATGCTTTCACTAATCATTTTTTATATTCATGGTCAGATTGGAACTAATGAACTTATTATTTATTATACATATTTAGCCAAAAAAAAAAAAAAAAACCAGCTATTGAGAAGGGAGTAACAGTAGGGCACCAAATTTACCTTTTTGATGAGAAGTACATGAAAGAAGAAAAGTTGTGCAAGCGGTAGTGTGGCAATCATTGCCAAGATCGTACAAGAAGCCTGTTAAAGCATAAACTTACACGACGTTAGCAAGAGGACAAAATCAATTCTAAAATACTGAAACTTGGATCAGAAATTGTATCTTTTGATTTCCAAGTTTTAAGTTTTAACTAGATGAGTGAATGTCGTAAAATCTAAAGACAATTCAAGATTGACTTGAAATTCAGGTAACCACCAATATCAGTTGTCTTAGTTCCAAGTTAGTGAATCTCATGTGAAGAACAAACAAGAATATACTTAAAACAGGATGAGAAAAACTGAAGGGGCAAACACTCACCACTACAACAATAAATGGCACAAAAGAGAAGCTGCTTCCCAACTTGGAGGTGATCTCAACAGAGAATCTTTTCCGCTCCAGAAAACAGCAAATCATTACCAGAATCCCAGTTGACCATTGTAGAATAAGCTGCAATCTCAAGCCCAAGGTGCACAAACCATGTATATACCTGTCAATATTCAACCAAAATGAAAAAAAACCAGAAAACAAATGCTTACTGTTTCACAGTGGTGATGTCTTCGCAATGTTCCCCACAACTTCAGGTGTAGATTAGAAATGGTTGATTAAGAACAAAAGGAAAGGGCCCTACTTAGGAAGAGGCGGGATAAGGCTGAATTGCTATAGGCTTTGGTATCACCACAAAGGTGAGATGGGCATTTTTGAATTTCTGTTTGGCTCACATAAATTATAGGAGATTCACAGTTTTGTCTTGTACATGTGATATGACAATTTTACTACCCTCCCCTTTCTTTTCTCTATCTCTCTATGTTTTCTGAACCCAGGCATGTTTTGGAGAGTTCTGGCTTTTTTCTTTTTTCTTTTTTCTTTTTCAGAGATATTTTGGAGAGTTGGGTCTCATTTGGGTTGTATGCATAGCTTGAAGGCTTTGGATCTGACAAATTGAGGGAATCTCAGATTCTCAGGCTTACCAAGAGTAGGGCAGAAACCATGAGGGTGAAGAACTGCCGGTAGTTCTTTTTGCCAATGCAATTGTTGAGCCACTACAAAATCAAGGAATAAAAGGTTACTAGATGTCTTGCAGAATTGGCAGATGATTTCCATTAGTTCAAGAATCAGTATACCCTGCAGTGATGATCAAAACGGTCAACACACTTATCACAAACTCTGCAATGCTTGCTGTACTTGAAAACCTGCACAACAACTCTACAGAATCATAAGATATTCCATATGAAATCCTTAAATTTCCATTGGCAAAGAAATATTTAACATTGATGACTTGCATCATAAAGAAGTGGGAAAAATAAACAAATTCATTTTGTGGTTCATGTTCACTCGAGCAGGTGAGTTAAGAAAGAAGTAACAATTAAACAGCAATAGTAATAATACAAAAAATTTCAGATATAAGTGAGCACTTAACATAAATTTGCTCCAAATCAAATATTGTAAACCAGGATACAGCCAAGCAATACACTGATGCATGCCAGAGGGGCGTGTTGCACTGCCAAATAAACCTTTTGGAATACAAATTTGCTCAGTTACATGATTTCAGCCATGTTGTAGAAAGAACAAATAGCTCTTTACACATTGAAGTCCAATTTCCGAAGATTGGAGCGTCCTACTTGAACTCAAAAAATCAGGTCTAGTACATGCGTCTATTACACCATAGGTACATTATCCTCAAAATTTATTTATTTTTTTACCAAATTAAATTTTACTATTTGATAAATAGAAATTAAAAGCAACAAGCAAGCAATCCACCTTCTTAAATTGCAGAAAAGATATACAAAATGGTTATATTCCAAGACAATACTGCATACCTCCACCTCACAAAGACTGCAATAGAACATGCCATCTTCACTCATTTGCTGCTCAGGTGATTCTTCATGTGGATTGGAGCAAATGCAGATAAGACCACAGGTTAGTATTCCCAACAATACCATACAACATCTACGACCAGACAATGAATTATTCTCTTTGTTTTTATCGGCAGTGTCCTCCCCAGTGGAATCCATGCCCACCACACCCTCATTCACTGACTTTTCTCCGAATGTGGCAACAGTTCCATCATTGATTGAGGAAGCTGAATTCCCTCCCAATTTAGATGCCCTAGAATTTTTTCTACAGTCAACAATGTTGAGGTACTTCTTAGACTTGAAGACTCCAGGATCCCCAGGATCAGCAGCTGCACACCAAATGTATAAGCAGAAGGCGGCAGTAATCTGACAATGGAACTAGCATATGTTAATGAAGGCCCAAGAAAAAAATGAAAGTTAGTGTAACCATTTACATCTTAAGCTATAATACTCAACCTGATAAAGTTAGATAAATGGTATGACAATAAACTGCCCATATCTCATAACACAAATTATAAGGACATAGAAGCACCTTAAAATATATATCCTAGACGTCTAGTACCAAAATAAAACAGGTGAATGTATCTGGTTCTATGAACCATCAATGATGGTTCCCATAAAAAAAAGTAACCAAATCATAGATCTAGGCTACTACTTCAATGTAAAACCTGTATCTGATGCCAGCACCTTTGAACTTACAAACATATAAAGGTTTCCGGAGTGCTGAAAAGCATTTCACTGAAAAGATGCTGTTCCAACATTCCAAAAGGCTAAAAGAACAAAGGGCAAAACACAGAAAACATGAATTGAAGTTGTAAGAGAAATTATGAAGACAATTAAGAAAAGACGTGGGATTAACAGAGTTGAATAGATAACATGTTTCATTCAGCTGCCATAAAAACAAATTTTCTAACATGAACCAACTTCAGATCTTCAATAGAGGTTTTTGAAAATCATGATAAAAGAGACACTGTACAGAACAAAGGCTCTAAATTCCTGAATCCAATATCACCCAACAAATGTCGCTTCACCTCGTCGTGCTAAGCTAATCAATGGGCTGGATCTATGATTGTTCAGGACATACAAATAGAATGTTGCACAAGTCCTTGTGATCCTAACCACAATAAGTCCCGCAACATTTAAACACTGTGCAGCGTATTGTTTTCAAACTCCACAAAATGCAACTATTTGATGGGTGGAATTATTAATTAGAAATCCAGGAAATGTTCTATATTGAGAACTCCAAAATAGCAGTGCAGCCCATCTGCTGAATGCCCAAAGAGTGAAGCATCATCATCTAGACCCTCAACTGAACAATTTCCCCAGACTACTTAAAGATTAAATGACTATGATAGTAATGTTTTCACCCTGATAGTAAGATATGCAATAGCTTGTTCAGAACCACAAACATGGAGCTTCTCAACCTAAATAGCATCACAACACAAAAAAAAAGCATGGAGTCCAACATCAATGTTCACCATGAAGAACTTGCGCCCATGTTCATTCCCTTGGGCAAGGAATTGAATACTTAGAAGTTATAAACTTTTCTTTTCATTGACAGAAAAACCTTCTTCAATTTCCTCCTACTAATTTTACTAAAACTGCTTCATTATTCACCATAAAACTATACCTTCTACTCCAGACCAGTCCTTAAGATCACAAATGCACCAAACGGTCAATAAGCTTCCAATAAGAACAATTTGATTTCATTCAACCAGACTGAGAACCCGCAAAATAGTTTCCACCAGCAGGCAAACTTAATTGATATATTTCAGAGTCATGGAAATACAACAATTCATAGGAGTTCAGTCAAGCTAATTGGGAAAATCTCAACTTTATCATGGGTCAGTGACACTCAAAAGATACATCAAAACCTTCAAAACAAGTAAGCAACCTCTTCCTCACAAGCAAAAGCAATCAAGGAGGGATAAAAATGAAGAAAGGTGAAAATGAAAAGCTCAGAACAAAAGAAAAGCAAGGGAATCAAGCACAAACTAAAAATAATGAAAACAATAGAAGCCAACAAACAAAAAGCGCATCAGACAGATCTAAATTCACAAAACCCACAAAGATAAGATACCAAAAAATTTTAAAAAAGAAAGAAAGGAGAGAATAATCAAAGGAAAAAAGAGGAATGAGGCAAATGGGCTTACTAGAGGAGTGTAGAGACCCATCGCAATGTACTGAAAAATCTTCTTTCCAACAAATGGAACGAAGAACACATAAAAAGCAAACCCCAACGCCAGAAATACAGCAACAGCAACCACCTGCAAACCACCCAAAATTAAAAAAACATAAATTAAACAAACAAATATACAAGGACATACAAAAAAAAAAAAAAAAAAAGAGAAAAAAAAAAAGAAAAGCCCAATCAAAGAAAACCTGGAGAGGATGATAAGGGAGCTGCCAGCCATGTTTCCTCATTTCTTCCTTAAATGTTGCAGACCAAATAAAAAAAATGCTAAAAAAAATGCTAAAAAGGGCTTAAAACCAAAAACAAAGAAAGCTAATGAAACCCCCCCAAAAAATATTTACTGGGTGTTTTTCTTTCTCTCCTAAAAAGATTCAACAGAGTTAAGTGCAGCAATGCAATAAGGTTAGAACTGAAATTTCCACAAGTCTAATCAGTGAGGAAAAAGAGAAAAGTTGGGGAAACAGAAAAAAAGATATGACAGATTTGGGGAAAGGGAGAGAAGGTGCAAAGCAATGCACAAGGGAGAAGAAGCTGTTTCTATTTCTTCTTCTTCTTCTTCTTCTTCTTCTTCTTTACAGAATCAGCAGCCCAGAAACCAGAAGAAGGAAAAGAGAAAAATGGGTGTGGCGGGTTGTTGATTTTCCATGTGAAAATGGGCAAAGATCTGAGTTTGAGAGTGAAAGAAGAAGAAACTGAGAAAGCCCAAAAACAACACCACCTCTCTAGTCTCTATTCCTTTCCATGCACATAATTACCCATTCAGCTTTCCGCTTTCCTTGTTTCTTGTGTAACCTTTTTTTCCATTATGTGTAAGCAAATCATCTGTGTTCACAGCACTGCTCAGTGTAAAACTGATTACTCCAAAACCATGTCATCTTTTCTTAGGTCAGTAAAAAATAAAATAAAATAAATTGAGGGAGATTTTTAGTTTATTTTATTTAGTAATCTAGTGCTCCTCTCTAATCTATAGTCAAAAGGGCAAAAATAAAAAAGATGATTAATAACATATTCTACTAGAAAGAAAAGGCATGCCTAGAGGAAGACGAGGGTGCGGTGTTTTTTCAATGTTTTGTTTTTAAAGAAACAACACAATAATGAATGGGTGGGATATGATGAATGGTCCCTACTCTGTGGCATCTCCCTTTAATATGCTTCCACATCTATATGCCAATCATGCTTTCATGTCATGCTTTTTTTATTTATTTATTTTATCTTTTATTTTATGGTGTTAATGCTTCAATCATAATTGAACGATTCCTTTATGTCACTCCATTTTTCCACCAGAAGGGTGGTTGAGATCCATGAGATGCATTTATTTTAGATCTATTGGTTGAGAAACCCCACCCATCAAGAGATCACATCATATGATGCATGTAGTTTCTAGCTACTATGTATATATATACATGTCATTAAACATGGTGTAATACACGCATCTTATGTCATATTACATTAACTATGAAAAAAAAAGAAAAAGAAAAAGAAAAACCTTCACTTGCAAGATATATATATATGTCATGAGAGATTTGTTGACAAGTATTGATGGACTGATAAGATTGAATGTTTCTAGGCTAATTTTAGGGAAGACAAACGAGTTGAAGAGCAACTTTAATGGTGGATCCTTTTGCTTCCCTTCTTCTGACAAAATACAAAAGCACTGATAGTGAATGTACAATTTAGATAATTAATCTTTTTGCCTATTTGAAATTGTAATTGTATTAATGAAATTCTAGCATTGGTCTTTATCTAATGGTTGACATCCAATCTTTCTTGAGGGAAATTGAGGGTTTGGTAATAAAATACAGGGTGGTAGATGTTATCTTATGGTCACTCAAGGTCTCAAATGCATCTTATTTTTCAAGTAAACCTATAGAGGTTTTAAGAAGCAAGCAATTTAATCAACAAGGGATTGGTTCGTTAGTTTAAAGAACGAACTACAAGGTGAGGTTGAAGTATTCATTACGAGTTCGAGCCCGTCTTTGTCCATATTTGTTGGGAGAGATGCCTTTATCCCTACAAACCCTCAAATCTAAAAAGATTAGTCTCGTCCAAAAAAAAAGAAGACACCTGCCAGGTGTTAAAAAACTAGTACCAAAAAAGAAAAAAAAATGCAAACAATTTATTTTGTAGGTTTTCAACCTTGATCGTCATGATTATAAAGACACGAGATTTTAATTCACATCTCAATATTTAGGAGAGATTATGAACACACACACATATATATATATTAAAAATGGTAGTAAATTATTATTTTTATAATTTTATTTTAAAAGATACTTTATTACCATGTAAGTACAATATTTTTGACATGAAAATAATCACTAGAGGGGACGTGCAAATATAACAATTTGTACACCATATAATGTGCCAAACATAGTACGTACTAACGCAATAAATATAGCAAAGCAATTCCAATTTACTAGAGTGAATCAAGTCGCTACATCTTAAAAAATGTTTAATTTATATCCTTGAAACATAAATTTGGTTGCAACCTTCAGATCCATTTCATATAAGATAAAGAAACTGGTTGAACATTATTATTAAATTAAAAGAATATCGAGCAACTGAGTCAACCTAAACAGTTTAAATTCCCTTTAAATAAATTTAATTAATGCATTCTCAATTCTAAAAAAAATCATTAGAACCTCACTCATTAATTTCATGAGACAATCAATAGCTTTGACAATTAATTACTATGTTCATATGTATACAATCAACCTTAACTTGTCAAATTAAGATGGTTTTACATTATTGGTATATATATTTAAATGAATCTACTAATAAAATAAAAACAAAAAACCCATCTATAAGAGATGGGCCAAGAACCAAGTGAAAAAACAAAAGGGTGGTTTTTCCTTAGCATTACCATTGGAACAGTAGAAGGAGAGAGTGACAGATCAAAGAAGTGGCAAAAGAGAGAGACAGTAATGTAAAGAAGAAGGAAATTAAGGGCCTGTGGTATATGTTGCCATATTGAGAGAGAGAGAGAGAGAGAAGCGAAAAAAAAAAAAAAAACAGCGGAGACAAGGCTTAGGGTGGTGTGCTGTGGTGGAGTGTGTGTTCTCTCGTCTTCTCTTGCCTTGGCCCTTGATGCATGGCCTTGGCGTCTTCTTGTCTTGTTGGAGTTGATGATAAGAGGCAGAAAGAGCACAGGAAGCAAGCAAGCAAGCCAAGCAGCTGTTGTTGGTCCTTTCTTTGTATTACTTCATGTCCTCTCTCTCTCTCTCTCTGCATTTAATTTCTCCCACAAAAAGTAACCTTACACATGGTCCCACATGACCACAAGTATCCAATGCCCGCTCTTTCTCCATCAGACCCATTCTGGCCGTCTGATGTACTTAACGTACTTTCTTTCAATTCCCTCTAAAAAGTTTTAGTTCTACCGCTAGCACTTGAAAAACTTGATCATCATACCAAAAGCAAAAGGTGTATTAAGTTCCTGTTTGATTATGTACTCCCAGGAATTATCAAACAATGTGGGTCGATGAAGTGGGACTTGCTTGGTTCCAGGTGGCAGATAAAGAGAGGTTGAGAGCGAGTTTTTAATCTGGCTTCCGAAGTATGGAGAAGGATTACACTTTAATCGAGAAAAGGTGGAGTCAACTCTCTGAGTCTGACTAGAGTTAGAGAGGCGCCATTCCCGTGGCCATGTGCTTCTGTTTCGATTTTTATTTTTTGTTTTGTTTTATTTTTGTGTCAGTTTGCGTTTGGAACCAAAAACGATGTTGCATGGCTGCATGGAAATGTTAGTTTTGTACCCAAACGCCTCTAAGAACATTTACGCCACTGACACGTGTCATCACATTAATATCTTCGAAGAACCTTTTTTTTTAAAGCATACAAATTATACAATATATATTTATCTGGTTATTTCCAAATCATTTAGCTCCACTTTAGATTTTTTTGAATAATTAAAAAATAATTAAAAAAATATAACTATTTGTAATTTTGAAAACCTTAGTCTTTTGGTTTGCAATGAATTGTATATTAAATAATATTTTAATAAAAATTAAAAAATAATAATGTGATGTAGTTTGTATTACTATTTTTATTCTAATTAATATAACATTGTTGAATCTTAATTACGAAAAATTGGTTCAGTAGTTAAGTGTAAATGCACTTACCTTAAAAGTCTTAAATTCGAGTCACTCTCCATTACTTATTAGCCAACCATATTTTTAAATGTTTGTGAAACACATAAATCTCTACTATTTTTTTTTCTAAAATGGTCCACTAGCACGGCCCTTTTAGTAAAACAGGAGCTATTGGTATACAAATAATTGCAAAACATATAAAGGTCCTTCACACCCTTATTACATAGATCACAAGCCTAGCTAATCCTGATTCAACCTTGCTCAGGGAAATATTACTTCTTCTTAATTAAACAAAACAATACTCTGTCTTTATTTGTACTTAAAATTTATAAGGGCTACTTTTCTCTAATTATTTCTTTAGAATTTATATCATATATATGAATTGAGGTACTAAAGTAGAGAGGGGGGTTCACTGTTCACGGGGTAGTGTCAGGGTCGTAGTGCCCTACATACACAGATGTGGTATTCTGGCCCCAAGAAATTCATGTGACCCATCATCACCTAAGACATGTGATAACATTTATATGTATATATGCATATACCCAACTCCTTGTCCTAACTAACTAATAGCTGAAGACTTTAACTCTCTTTTTTTTTTTTTTTTTTTTTTGTAAAGGAAGACCTTAACTTAAAGACCACAAAAAAAACATAAATGAAGGCCCCGCCAATCTTGCTTTAGCTCCATTGCCCTACTGCTAGTGTTGTTTTCCTATGCCGCTTGCCTCACGGCACTTGCAGTCGTCGCCTACTGGTCCTATACCTTTGAATGTGAGTAGGTTTAGAGGCAGCCTTCCCTCTTAGGAAATATTAGTTCTATTGCCCTTGTTAGTTGTATGTGGTCTTTGTTGTAGATTTATGACCTTTATTAGTCAGACCCTATTCCCTTTTGTTACGAGGGCTACCGTCCTCTTGTTAAAGGGTATTTGCTAGTTTTTTTTTGTGGAGCCTATGTGCTATATATCTCTATAATTTCCATGAGGGTTACTAATTGTATCAATATCAAAGTGTTTTTCAAACCACTCATGACGTTGTTGGGTGGATATATGTATTGTAGAAATGAGAAATCATTGTAATATTGATAAAAACATAATGCATTTAATAATTTTCGTAATGCGTGTCTAAAGTATTTTAATTAATTTTTTAAAATTTTATTTTTGATAAAGTTACTCCTATAACTTCTAGAATGTATTGATTCTAACTCTATCTTTAAGCTCATATCACATACGAGCTTCACCCGTGTGAGAGGTTTTTATTTTTGTTTTTTTTATAAGATCTTATCAACCTAATTTATTAAAAATGTGTTCTTTAATTATAGTTTTTAAGAATTAAAAATTGTAAAGCTAAAAAAAAATAGAGTTACCAAATACTATCTTACTTATATTAACATTTTGCTCCATAAGCAAGTCTAACCTAATGGTGATTTTATAAAATTTCTCTTTCATTTTAGTTAGACGTTGATTATATAATACTTTGTTATGCACCATTCTACTTAACCAATTTCAATTGTATAATTACCATTGCCTCTTATTAGTGTTTGTGCATTGCATATAGAACTTCAATATAATTAACGTTAAAGTTGTTTCAAAACTTAAAACAGAGTTGCAAAAGACGTTCCAAGTATCTCAATTTGGTATAGAAATGAGGAGTTACATGACTTCTATTGAACTGAATCGTCAAACTCTTAGAAGATAGTAGTATACAAAAGTAAAGAGCTATGAAATTACGAAGGGTGAAGTAATTATATTAGTTTGTAACGGTGGTTGAAGAGTGTGATGCTCTTTAAGGGGTCATGTGATCAAATCTCAATTAGGGTGTACAAGAAATAGAACTATTGTTCATCCGGCCAAGAAATAGAAGTATTGGTGGGCTCTGTGTATGATTCGTGTGACGTCCACGTAAACTTTGATCACTGGGTCAACGCGTTAGCGTAGGAATTAATGAGTCCCAAAAGGATTTGATCCTCCATAGGTTGGGATTATAGGGGTCCGTGGTGCATAGTCAGAGTCTTATTTCTATTAATATACATATTAGTTTGTAGGTAGACAATTAATTCTTTTACATACAAGTATGAATGTATGTGTCCCCTTTTGCTAGGTTTCTTTCTAGCCGGTGGATTAGTTAGCCCTCTACCAACTTTGTCTTTCTTTCTGTGGCGTTCAAAGGTTTTTGTTTTGTATTTTAAAATTTGAAACTTAGCTTTTGGTGGCATCTTGCAGTTCCCTACTAATAGGATTCCTTCATTAGGTGTGTTAGTTGCGTTATTTTAAACCTGAGAACATCTAACATTTGAAATCACATTTCAATTAAATAAATAAAATAGGAAGAAGAAGTGAAAAAGAGTAAACTAATTAAGAAGTAGTGATTGGATAAGCACAAAAACTAATAGTTTATGCTTGACAAACATATACGACTACGTACGTTAGATATTTGATAATAATCAAGATTTATAGGTCAAAGAAAACTATACATATTGTTAATGTCTATATTCGCTAGATGTACATACATAGTTAAACCTTTACTTATCAACTATAACTTTTAAGTCAATTAGATCTTAACACGGTATCAAAGCTTTGTTATTCTAGACGTATTGCGTTCAAACCTATTTACAAACATTTACTTATTTCTTTCATTTATTAATCTTGCCTTTCTTTTTCATCATAAATGTAGTCCCTAATTTTTATAGGTCAAATGGTTTTTAACACGTATTTCTTTAAATTTAAGGAGACTTGAACTTTGATATAATAGAAGCAGAGAGATGCCATTTGCCACTCAATCTGCAATTGTGTTGGCAATGAAGTCTTTTGAAATTCTAAGGCTATATTTAATTCGTAACCTGAAAACTAGAATATAATCCATAAGGTAAAAACTCAAAAAATAACATTTTATCATATTCTGAAAATAATATATTTTCTTTGTAAATTTTTGAAAATTATTTTTTAGTTTCAACCACCCAAATACATTTTCTGAGTTTCTAAATTTTTAAATACAAAAGATTGTATCCAAATCAGAAACTAAAGGCAATCTGAATAATCCATTTGATGATCCATGATGTTTGACACCTGAAATCCCAAGCTATGCAAATCAAAAGGTTGAACCTTTAGCTCAATAGTTTGACACATGTTGTATAAGTCTAGAAGTAGAAACCCCTTACCTTTCAAAAACTAATAAAAACTAAAAATAGTACAAATTAACCTAAGGAACTTATTATTATTATTATTATTTTCTAATTAACTTGATGACTTGGTTCACTAATCTTTTGGTTTTGGTCATCTCAATTCAAATAACTATCAGTATTTCTAACATAAATATAGGTAGAAGCCTTTGTGGAATTGAGTTGAGAATAGAAGGAAGGTTTAAAACTGGAAAATGGTTATATGGTGGACATCAACATTGTCAAACATGTATGCATAATGATAAGATTAGCCCGCCCAAGGAAAGCATCAATTGCACGAAGGTATAGATAGCTTTACTTTGAACGATCACCTTGTCATCATTTGAAAATAAGCACCGGTGTTTGTTAGAACACATGAGATATGCAAGCTATCAGTTCATAAATCTCAAAGTGACATTGGAACCATGTGGATACATGGGAAAGTTTGGTCAGTTCATTTGCACCAGAAGA
The DNA here is from genome assembly GCA_035771175.1 of Paratinospora sagittata. Taxonomy (NCBI): domain Eukaryota; kingdom Viridiplantae; phylum Streptophyta; class Magnoliopsida; order Ranunculales; family Menispermaceae; genus Paratinospora; species Paratinospora sagittata. The sequence goes on along the minus strand of CM069602.1, from coordinate 10,534,643 downwards.
TCAAGTTTGGTGCTAATGGCTCATTCAATTCATAGATTTCTGCAACTAGTTTGACATAATTTCTTCATAGATTCTGAACAAGGTAATAAGGAAGTTTCTTTTGAAAGATTTTTTCCTTCATTCACTCTCATATTAATAATAAAAACACGGGGATTTCTCACATCTTTCAATTCCAGATATAATAATGTCACAATAAAAGCAAGAAACTCTATAACTAACTAATAAATAAAGAGCAATTCTGGAATTAAAAACCAATAACATCAAAAGTTCAAAACTACCCTGCCCGCCAACCGAAAAATGGCTGTCTCGCCGGGCTGAGAGAACAAATGGGCAATTTGCAACTCCAAGCAAAATTTAACAATAGGCTAAAAACTACTTGACCTAAAAGCTATAATTTATAGATAAGAGGCCGACCAATGTATATAAATATGTAATAAATGTTAGAAACCACTGAACCCAACAATTATAAATGATAGGTGAAAGTCCGACAATGCATATCAAACTACTATTAATACTCTACTAATAAGTGTAGGTACAACAATGCATATCAAGTTACTATTAATAACTAACACTTTCATCCTGCATGTGGAGGAATAGAAGAACAAACAAACACTTAAAACATACAAACAAACACCAATAACAAGACTTACTCAAGATCTCTCATATAACCAAAGCTAACCATGTTAAAGGCCACGTCACCTAAAAGCAATAGCTGATAGATGGAGGTCCAACAATGCATATCAAACTATCACTAACAATAACCTCATGCAATGAATGGGTAACAAATTACATATAATGCTAAAGGCGTACAACAAACACCATTTGTAAGTGTATATTATGAGCATTGTGAAATTAGAGGATTAGAAGATAAACCTAAAATTCTCTGATTTAATCTAGGAGACACAAAAACGCATCAGACATACCACTTAACCCACATCTTTTAAATTCAATTTACAACACCTTTTAAATTCAAATTAACAATTTGATAACTATTGAAGTGGAAACTGCTCATGATAAACTAATTATGGAATAAAGGCATAAGAGAAAGGGATTTGGTCTAAGCATTATTCAAAGAATCTTTTCTACATACATCACAGTTGAGATACTAAATTACATAAAATAAACAGCAAACTGACATAGAATTGAGCATTTAGATTGACACCAAAGTGAGTTTCTTAAGTCGAAACCATCTAGCAACGAGATGACCTCACAATTATAGTAAAGATTAGAAACTTCAAGGATGCGGTTAAGGAATTAGTTTCTTACAAAAAAACCTAGATAATGCTATTCTATAATACATATATTAAGCGACTTGCTCTCTTTCTACTTTCATCTCTCATATTTGTAGAACAGAATCTCAAAGTTTCCTGTTAAAATTGGGAAGAAACAAAATAAAAGAGCCACTTTTATTGTACATGAAAAAGGTTAGAGATTCATACACTGTTAAAAGATCTGATCCCTGCATCCACTTCATGGTCAAGCGAGCATCTGATATGGTTCCCAGAGAAAACATATTACAAATAGGAACCAAGTTAGATCTGTATCCAAAATGAAAATCAGTGATCTGAGCCTTAACCAATAAATGATTTGGGCTAAAATGAATTGGGGCAGGACATACCATCAGAACCACCCTTGAATTCCAAGCTTCCCTGGATCAACACTAACTCTGTAAGGTTATAAATACCCAAACACGTGCTCTTTTTAGACCATTATAGATTCTTTATGTGTTTGAAAGATCAATAGAATGGATGACCATGACTATGATCATGCAGCCAGGATGGTGGCACGACCATCTCTTGTTTACAGGGCCTGCCCAATTGTATTTGCTTCCTGCCTTGGTATTTGGTAAAGGGCTGACGAATTGCATCAAGGACCATAAGCCTCCAAACCCCAGATTTCAATGGAAAAAGTAGCTTCCCATTTTCATTGTCGTGTAGCATTGCAGAATGGCTACCAATACAGGTTCCCAGAAAAGAGAAGCTAGATATTTGGTGCAATGGGTGTCAAGTTTCCTGTCAGCAGCTCCCGGGCACAGATGCCAATCCCTGCAGATGTATGCCACATCATTCCGCTTGACAACGTGGCAAAGTACATGCTTTTGTGCAACAACCTCCTGGCCACCATAAGGATTGTCCGTGGTTATCTATCACCCATCTTTTGGGAATGCCATTGGAATTACAGAAAGGTGACTTTTGCAAGATAAAGGCTTGGTTCAAGCTTCCATGATGTAAGATGGTCATAGGAAATCACTTTATCTATTTCACAATGTTCCTTGTTTGGTAGAGACCCTTTGCTTTCTCCATTTCAGCCTCCTTTTGGGCTTTCCTTCTCTCCATCTCATCCTGCTTGCAGTTCTCCTCGTGTGCCCTTCGGAACATCCTCACAAAATTTAGTAGAGTTGATGTAACTGCAATGTCCAGAAATAGCATTAGATTCAAAGAAAGAGAACAATCCAAGCATCATCAAGTTAAACTAACAAATGATGAATGATCGTGGAAATCACTGAAACCCAATCACGAGAAATAGTTTCTTCATCCTCAACCAGGCCTCTTAGCTCACCTAACCATGTCAAAATGCTTTTCAAATTTCATTAGCTTAATATCCTTAATTAAATTAATATATCTACTCGGAACTCTTCTTCCCCGGTTCTCCCTAAAACCCCAGCAAATGATCTCTGAGAGTAATTTGTCATAAGGGCTTTCAAAACTTTCCTTTCAATCACCAAAGTAAGAGGGTTGCTTAAATTCCTTACCTTCAGGCCATGTACTCAAATTGATTATCCAAGTCTATTTTAAATCTTTGTTTATTTTTAATCACATGATACAAGTTTTTTTTTAATATGGCTCATAAGTTTGATACCATTGTAATTAGTACAGTACCATAAATAGACTTTCAAAAAATTGTTATCATGATCGAAGGACAAAAAAGAAAAAAAGAGATAAGAACGCCAAGGGCAGAAAGCATAATATATATAAGAATTAATTCATTAAAAGGTGTAGAAGGTCCAAAATAATACAATAAGTCAAAATACAAGCACCAATGAATCCAAACACAGCTAAAATACAAATAAATATATTAATACTATTTCCTATTATTTCTAAGACTAGTGATCTCTTCCTAACAACCATTTTATACATGTTTCCCATTTAGTAAATTGTGAAAACCTTTAGACATTTCTTTGATCTACTAGGCTTCCTTAACTTGCACTTTCAATTAATGTTGTCAAGGTGTTGCTCAGGCGTTTTCACCTCAAATATTCAACTCAACTCAACTAAGCTTTTTCCTAACTATATGGGGCTAGCTACATGAATCAGGTTCTTCCATTCCGCTTCATCAAGGGTTAAGTCAACACTTAAATTACAAGTATTTATATCTTTCTTTGGTATTGCAGTCTATGTTATTTCAAGTCTTCCTCTACCTCTATTATTATTTTGGATTTTTAATAGGTAATTCTTCCTAACTGGCGCATCCAAAGGTCTTTGTTGTATGTGTGCAAACCACCTTAATCGGTTATCTTTTATTTTTTCTCCAATTGGGGCTGTATTAATTTCTAATTTTATATTTTAATGTTTTACCATATATCCATCTTAACATACGCATTTATGTTACACTTAGTTTGTTCACATGTTGTTTCTTTATTGGTCAACATTCCAATCCACGGCCTAATAGCAGTTTTGTCGAATTTTCCTTTTAACTACAATGAGATGTGTTGATCACGTGATACTCCAAAAGCACTTATCCACTTAACTCATCTCGCTTTAATTCTATGATTCACTTTCTCACTTATTTATCCTTTTTGAGGAATAATGGATCCCAAATACCTAAAACTTTCACTTTTTGGTATCTCTTAGCTTTCAATCATCACCGTTTCTTCATCTGCATTTCCAGTTTTCAACTTTGACTAAAATTACATTTGATACATTCAGACTTAGTCTCGCCAACGGCTAATCATGAACCCTTTAGATACGGATCCCAAACACCTAAAATCTTTACTGTCTCTTCATCTCCATGTGTAAGATGGGGTTGCACATGAGGTGAAGTTTTAATATTAGCTAGATATGCATTGTTGGGCCTCCACCTATCAGCTATAGCTTTTGGGTTAAGTTGTTTCTTACACCTCGAGCTTAGCATTTACTCCAAATTTAGTTTCATCAATCAACAATATTATTATCAGCAAATAACACACACCATGGAACATTTTTTTGAATATGTTTTGTCAGTTCATGTATAACTAGTGCAAAAAGGTAATGGCTTAAGATAGATCCTTGGTGTAAACTACAACAATTGAGAACTCAATAATTTCTCCAAAACCCACCATGTTATTTCTCAAGGTACTCTATCATTAGGTTTCTCTAAAACAATAAAGACCACTCGAAGGTCTTTCTTTTTCTCCCTATACCTCTCAATCAATCTCCTTAATAATAAATAGCTTCCACGGATAATCTCCTAGGAATAAATCCAAATTGATCGTTCAACACCAAGGTTTCAACTCTTACTCATTTTCACCTCAAATCATCTAGAAAATTTACAATGCAATCAATAGGGGCTCATCTATAATTTTTTTTCTAATAATTTGCAAATACATTATAAAAAAAATCCAACTTTTTTTTCTTTTTCTATTCTTATCTTTTCTTTTCAATTCAACTCAACTAAGCTTTTTCCCAACTACATGGGGTCAGCTACATTTTTTTTTCTTTTTTGAGATCATGGGTATCAAGGGTATTGGTGGCCAACCAAGGACTAAAAATTAGCCGAATTTCGGTGAAATTAGCCGATTTTTTTCGGTTTTTTTACCATCGAAGCGAAAAGTGGGATGTAAAATTCAATAAACTTCGACAACTTCGACGAAATTCGATAAACTTCGACAAAAGTTTAGTTTTTCAATAAAAAAATGCAAAAATTCGATAAAATTCGACAAAATTCGATGAAATTAGACAGAGAAGTAAAAAAGATGTTACTTCATCAATAAAAAACAAAAAAACACTAATAATTATGTATTATTTTCAACTTCATCAACCAATATAGCAATATAAATTTTAAAAAATAATTTAACAAGTTAACAAATTATGTAGTTTATGGGATATGCTTTACCAAAAAATAAAAAAAATAAGAAGCAAAATAAATAAATAGTTAAAGTCGAAATAAGATAAAAACTTAAAAATAAATTAAAAGATTTCCTAAAGTCATCTTTTTTTAGTTAACTCTTACGAAACAAGATTAATAAACAACACATTCAAATAATAAACTAATAAATTAAGCATGATAGAATTCAAACTAGTAAAGTATATGGTTGAGAAGCAAGCCACCACAAAATTAAATATCAAAATAAAGAAAACAAATTAAGACCAAAAGCCGTCATTCAAATTCATCAACTCACTTAACAAGATTGATTTTGTTAGGTCGCTTATTGATATTTTTATGTATTAAAAGTGTCTATTTATATTAGTTTTTAGCTTATACTACAATAAATTTAGATATTTAAGCATATATGCAAAAATTCTCTAAACTTCTCTAATTTAGCAAATTTTTACAAAAATTCTCCATGTCGAATTAAACTTCTCCGAATTAATTCTGATTTTTGAAGGTCGAAGTTTAGGGCGAAATCGATGTTTCGTACCTTGTGGCCAACAAATGGTGGGAGACATAGGCCCAAACCTGAGACCTCTTCCTAAAATGGATTTTAGGTGCTTTGCACCTAACCACACTCCCAGCCCTTTGTTGGTTGGGTCAGCTACATCAATCGACTTCCTCCACTCCACTTTATCAAAGGTTAAGTTGGCATTCAAATTATAAGAAATTAAATCTTTCTTAATTATTTTTGTCCATGTTATTTTAGGTCTTGCTTTACCTTTATTGTTACCATGTAGTGTTAATAGGTCACTCTTCCTAACTGGTGATCCAAAGGCTTATGTTATGTGTCCAAACCATCTTAATCAGTTATCTCTCGTTTTATCTCCAATTGGGGCTACTACCATTTCTCAAATATGCTCATTTCTAATTTTATCTTTTAAAGTTTTACACATATCCATCTCAACATCCTTGTCTTTTCTTTTCTTACACATGAGTAAACTAAAACCAAAATGACTTATTTACTTAGAAATCAACACTACATGCACACACACACACATATATGTTAAATTCACTATCCAACCTGGCGAATAATGATACATTTACTAAATGCCTTTACGATTATTAAAAGTTTATGGTTTAGAAGCATTCTCTCTTAAATTTTAAAATGTTTCTTAGTAGATACATATATTGTTTTAAGCTTCAAAACCTAAAACAGCTAAGACTATACTCAAAAATATTATATGTTTTTACTATGCACTAACTTACCTAAGCAGATTAAATCGCCCAATCATTGCCCCACCAATTCGACAACAAAGTTCTAGATTCATCTAAATTATCTAGGTCTCCACTTTTCTGCTCCCAAACTAGCAAGTTTGTGACACCCATCTCACCTTTCATGGTACCTAACTCATAGAACAAGTTGTGTTATACATAAATTTGCATAGCTTACATTTTCATGGCTTATGTTTTATCATTTTCATTTACTTAAGTCCTTCATGTTCCTCAGTTTTTGCAGCCTTACAGGTAATTCTATGCCTTGAAATTCACCTTAAACATCTTTCATCACTATTTAATGCAGTTGGCATTTTGGTGCAACGGTTGAGATTGTTCCATTGTGACTAGAGGTCATAGGTTTGAATCTGGAAACAACCTCTCAAAAGGTGGAGGTAAGACTGCATACATCATTCCTTCCCTAGACCCTGCAATGGTGGGAGCCTTGTGCATTTGGTTCGCCATTTTTTACTAATTAGGTTGGCTATGACTTAAAAGATATCTTTTGTCGGTACCTACAGCCTACAGGCAATCTAAGATGGGCTCTTTTGATTGTGTTTTAATTCCAATACACATTTCTAGTCTACAAGTAATAATTTGCACTTATGATCTCCTCAACCTCATAATGTTCTTCATTGTACCAGAAAAAAAAGGATCTTACCATAATGTTCCACCAAGGAACTCAGATTTAGCATAACACAAAAGATCTTTTATGACCTTTGCTATCAACTATAAAGTGTATAATGTGATAATTAAAAGTCATTACAACAGAAAATTCTTGTTGATAACCTTTTAATAAATTTCTTTTCATTCTACCGGTCATAAGACCATATACTCAACAACAGACCTATCAATGTGGTTCACGGATCCATTTCATATCAGAATCTTTCAGTCCAAAACAATTTAACTATGATTTGGACCCATGTAAGTGTGCAACATGGGCATGAGGTGGCTAGCTGAGAGCCTCTAAGAAGCTCAAAATGCCAATAGATCCATAAAAGTATAAATTGAGATATAGAAGTTAACTTGATTTAAATTAATGTCCCTACAATTAGTAACATACAGACATAGAAAAATAGACAATTTATAGAATTTCACACTTCAAAGTAACTGATTTTTTTAATTGAAGACTCGAAGTAACTGTTTATTACTAAAAAATGGTTTTGTCTAACAATTAGATGTGTCAGTTAGAAAGAGTGACATTAACTATTAAAGGTAATAATAGATGAAGAGTACAACTTAAAATAATGTGGATAGAGATAATTAAGAAAGAAATAATTATTCATAATATAGTTGAAGATTAGCTATTGATAAAGTAGAGTGAAAGAAGTGGATTAATGTAGCTAATCCATGTAGTTGGAAAAAGGTTTTGTTGAGTTACGTTGTATCCAACCATTCAACAATCTAATATGGAAAGGAAAGCTTATACAAGTTAAAAGGGATGAATAACCCCCAGCCTCTTTCAAAGACCTTTTCTCTTTCCATATAAAATCAGTGAATTGCATAGTCTTCTTTGGGGACAGAGGGTCGTTGATATATATGCGTGTCCAAGTTACCAACTTCTTAATAGAGTAATTGCAACGTAATCTCACATTCAACCCTGGGACAAGAAGGACAAGAGATTCAGATTTTCTCTTATAATTCTTAGTTTGTTTTCCATTGAATTATATTGTTTTTGGGTAAAGTTACTTCGTTTGATTAAACAATACCTTGAGACTGTGAGTTTGAACCATGATTTTCCTCTATTGGATCAGATATGGCCCTTGGTCTTCTTAACACATTTCTTTTCTTTCATAACTTCTCTTCACAGATTACCAACAGCGTGCTACGCTAGAATGTCAGCAAATTATTATTTATTTAGATCTATGTTTTCTCTTGTTAATTCTTTCGCCTTTTTCTTCTTATTTTTCTTTATATTATTTCTTTTGGCTCCAAGTTACTCATTTTCTTCTTCCTCGTCTCTTTCTTTGTTCTGTTCTAATGTGTACTCATAATTACTGTTGGTAGGTTTAACTCCAGATATTAGTCCCACATCAACTATGTGTTCTTCCAAGCTAAGACACATAAGAAGTCCCATCCCCTCACATTAGCAAGAGGCCTTTTCCTAAGGAGAAAAACAAAATCCCCGGGACTTGCCTTTATGGCACGCTCTACGTGGGCGCCCACAGCCTAGATGGCCCAACTTAGGGGCTGGCCAAAACTTGGGGGCTTGTAAGAGGGACAATATCTTACGATGTGTGGGGCGGGCCAAAATTGGCTTTAACAATTACCATTCCCAGAGAGGCTTATTGGTGTTGGTAACATCAAGTCCTAGACTCATGGGCTAAAATGACGGCAGAGTCTGACCTAGTTGAGGGATTTAGTTTCAAAATATAATTTATCCAGCAATCTATGTGCACCGCACAAAACAGAGATTTGAGGTATTGAGGCATCTAATAGTTACCTTGTTCAAATGGGCAGCGGGCAGGGTCTTCACCAAAATAAAGGGAGAGTGAATCAGCATTTCTACCCTGCAAATGATCCAAACAAGGACAAAACAAAGAGCATCAGAACGCAAGGATAACCAAATAGATACTAAAGGTGATAGTTGAATGCCCATATCAGCATACCACTCCAGAATATAGTGACACTAAGGATGCTACTTCTGCTTCAGCAATAATGACGAACTCCTTCAATGTCTGGGCAACAACGATAAAACACAGATACGATGGTAACAAAAGATCAATACATCCATTATTGTAATAATTCTCAGAGCTTCAATAAATGATTTTGTTTGCATATGAATAAGTTAAAAGGAAAATTTTATAGAGTTGTTATTAGGCTAGCCATACTGTATGGTGGCAATTAAAAAACATGTTAACAAACTAAGTGGAACAGAAATGTGATAGATGAATATGGGGTAAAACTTTTAGAAGATAAAATTATAAATGAGCATATTTGGGAAATAGTAGGAGTAGCACCAATTGGAGATAAAATGAGAGAACTGACTAAGGTTGTTTGGACTTTGGAGTTTGGACACATACAACGTAGGCATTTATATGTACCAGTTAGGAAGAGTGACCTTTTAACATTGTATGGAAACAATAAAGGTAGAGGTAGACCTAAAATAACATGGACAAAGATAATTAAGAAAAGTTTAACTTCTTGTAATTTGAATGCTGACTTAGCCTCGATAAAGCGGAGTGGAGGAAGTGGATTCATATAGCCGACCCCATGTAGTTGAGAAAAGGATTAACTGGTGTGCTTGGTGGTTTATACTATGAATCATGTTCTTTCATTACATTCAAAGGTTAACCAAATAAGTTTCCAACCAATTAGTAGTTTATAGATATCACACATGGTACCAAAAGAGGAGCATAAAAATCGATCAAAATATCTCTCGCTCTGTCTCTCCTATTTTAGAAAATAATATGGAAGTTTCTGGAAGCTTTTTATTCGGATTGAGGAGGTGGGGAGGGAGGAATAAGTTGTGTTGTTAGCACAAAGGCTCAATCATAAGTGAAAATTCATTTCGTCCAGAGAAATTTACTCCTGCTATAACAAATGAAAGAACGTGGGATTCAGAAGTCAAAGAATTTGTGTGTGTATATGTGTTTGTTTATGAAAGGGCATTTCAACTCCTCACTCTTTAAAGATTCATGTTATACATTTTTCATGAGTGTAATGCTACATTTATTGCAGTAGAAACTGCATCATTCCAACACCATTAGATTTCATCAAATCATGTGTCAATACATGAATCGATGCAATTCAAGTATACAATTCAAAGGTGATTTGGTGGTGTAGTTTACATAGCAGTATGACAACCCAATCCATATAGCATTATCCTTTTCAAGATACTTGACTTGGTATTACTTGTAGCAACTATAGTTGCAAAACCTGAACATTGATATCCTATCATACTACTGAAGCAGAGTAGATACTCAAGTTAATATAAGTGAGATGGGCAAAGGATGAGTAGGACAGATTTGTGATTCTCCCAATGATGGAAGTTCGTCTTAATATAGAGACAGTTTAAGGGAGAAGCAGTGGATCATTCAATCTTCATGGTGTCATCCCTTCTACTGATTGCAGGAGTGAATGATATCAGACTCACTCATAATCCTTGGTTACATTTTCTTATAGGAGATTTTCTGATTAATTCACTTTATTCTTCACTAGATTGAGAGCCTAATGTTCAATTTCCACGATGATGTCAAATTTAGCTCATCAAGACATCAATTCTGTTCAGACTAATGTTGTATCAAGCAAAGTGATATCCATCACCAAAGACTGGTACAGACCTTCAAGCAAATCTGAATCTATCAAGACTCCGGTAGCCACACATCCAAACTTCACTGTTATTATTGTTCATTAAATGGTGAACTTCTTGACATCAAATCAGGTAGGATGGTATTCCCTTTGGGTCCTTCAGTTCAAAATTCTCAGACAACAGTGCACCTATGGCTAACAAATTGGTGTTACACTTCTGGCAGGTAAAGGTTGACTTAAGAGTATGTTTAACTTCAGGCCCATGGTACTCTTTTATCAATGTTACTGGGACAATGAGCTATTCAAGGTGGGTAGTGTGATTGTAAATTCACAATATTGGTATGCATCTCAAGGTTTTGTAAATCCCAAGATGGCATGCTTATGGTCTAGATGACAGATTAAGTAGATGAGAAGTAGGTAAATATATAAGGCTATCTTACCAATATAGGGGAATTGTGATGCATAACAATATGGTATGTGGGCTTGCAGCTAACGTAAGAAAATAATACAGTATGTGAAGATGGAGTACCCTCTTCAAGTATATTATAGCAACCAGGGAAGATTTTATCAAGTGAAAAAAGGACAATACTGATAACCAAAAATATATCCACAAAAAGTTGTGTAGACATCTGTTTGTAAACCCCAAAGTCCATTACAATCCTAATCCCATACCTAGGTGATTCTGGTGATAAAATTAAACATATAAATGGTTTTAGATGTAGTAGGGCTGCACAAATGACTAATTGACTACCAAACAGCATAAGATGACACTTAAAGAATTTTTCCACCTTAACAGTTTAACACGGTCTGGAACTCATGAATTTTAATGGATTGCAACCTTTGTTTGATACCTAATACCTATACACATTTGGGATTAATGACTTCTTAAAGGGTGTTACCATTGCAGTTGTCTTCCACCCCACTCAACTTGCTGGCTTGGTGTTCTCCTTCAACAATTTACCTCTAGGCAGTAATTTGTTAATTCAACAAAACCATGAATGTACCCATCCTCTACACAGTAATTTTGTTAATTAAACAAAAGCACAAGTAAGTATCAAAAATATATTTTGTTAAAAAGTGGTATATACAAACATTTTTCTTTTATCTCACGTATATTTCTTTCCCCAAGGCTAAACTAGAAAATACAAAGGCTGAAAGCATATTAATTAGTGACATAAAACCTTGATCATTGTGCATCCTAGGCTATGCAATAATATGATTCCATGAATAACATTGAATTTAAAACCTGAGAATACCTTTCGGAAAACACCTGAGACAGGACCATCATTTTCAGACACAAAAAGTTCTTGCTTGACCTTTTCCATGCCTTTCAGAATTACTTGCATTTCTTCTGCCAATGACTTCAATTGAATCTGCTTGGCAACAACTGCTTATGCAATGATGTGCCAATTACAATTTTTGAAAAAGTGAAAGGAGTAGGATGATAACCTTAGACGCTGCTTCCAGGCTAACTAGGTCCTCATGAAAATTCAGGAGCCCTGGTGACTTCGTGGCAAGCACCTGAGGTTCAAGAAAACTCAAGAATTGGATTAAAGATGCAACATTAAGTCCTGGTTGAAGTTTGAAGGCACTTGGCACAAACATTGTGGGCTCAACAAATCATGCCATAGACACCATAGATTCACAAGAATCCATTAGTAAGACCAGTTTATATATTTCTCTTACAGTAAATGGACCATTTGCCAATTGCAATTAGAAATCGCTGATTCTTTCTTCTAAGCATGTTGATACGTGTAATCTCAAAAGAGATGACACAAATTTGATGGAAACAAATGGAGCAGCCATAAGAACTTCCACTTTTGCCAAACAAACAAAAAACAAACACTACCGACTATGGTTAGGTATGCATTTCATCTAAATACCATATCTAACATATAATCCCACACTTGGTAAGAAATAAGGACTACGACATCAAAATCTTCAACAGAATGTTGATTCCAAGCTTCCACACTTCACCTACTGCAATATTCCACTCGTTGACAGATTCTGATTGCGACCAGAAATGCCTCAAAGCATTGATTCCTTGGGATTTTGGAAACATTACATATATCAACCTGCTCATGTTAAGAGTGTTTCTATCAACTTCATATTTGCTTTCCCAAAAGTATGAAAATGTGATTCCATTGTTATGGTAGAGGGTAGTTTTTCCAAGTATGCAGCCTTTGTTCTTGCTCCTCTACATTGTTCCACCAAGGAGACATCATACTAGTTTCTAAGGCATGTTGTGAAATATGGGGGATGAGCCCAGGACCAGGTGACCTAGAGGCCATGAATTCGACTTTGAAAACAATCTCTTTGCGACATATGTGTGAGATTGCATAGATCAACCCTTCCACAGAACAAGGTGAGTGAATAGGATTTGGTCTAAAGCCTTACAATAGATTTTGGATATTATCTTTTTAGACTCTTTGTTCCCTGTAAATGATGACCCAAACAAGTGCTTCAGTAGAAATCTTTGGCACTTTGTTTTTGCCATCAAGAACAATTGGGCAAATATTCTAGATGGTGTCTGTCATGTTTCAAACTTGATTAATGACTTGTCCTCCAACAATTTAAACATTTCATTCTCAATCAATGTTTCAAGCACGTCAAAACATCATCCTACAGTTTTCATTATTGTAAGTTGATTTTCAGAAATCACATGAACGATGAAAATCTCTTGTGATTATTGGTGGAAGCTTGGTCATATCGTCATGTGACTCTTAATCTTAACTCTCTAACCACTTTTTTACCATCGCCTACCATTTGTAATCGAACCATTCTCCCTTAATTTTATACAATGATAACAGGGAGTTCAGTTGAATTTTCATCTCTACTACGCCATGATGTTTCTTCCATGTGTCAGTGGTCGCACCATCTTTTAGTGTGGCCACTGGAATCAGAAAGGTTGGAATAAAACTTCTTACAACAATAGAATCATCTTTCATTACTCTTCTAAAATTTGTTAGACCATCAAAATGTAATAGGAGTTGAATCCTTTTTCTGGATATTCTTTGAAGACAAAATGGAAAACCCATCACCCAAATTTATAGTCCATTGCCTGAAAAAGACAACAAATCTAAATGTGGTTTTACCTCCATTCTTGGTACTCCACAAGATTCCCATGTTAACAGGCATAAATATTGCAAAGCCATCTTAAATCTACAAAATCCTTGCCATATATTGTACCACAATAGATGGACATAACTTCGTATTCAAGCAATACATGAAAATTAATCCTTACTATGTAGCTAAAGAATGACCCAAACAAAATAGAATCTTGACCATTCTTCATGTAGGTATGATGTCAGCAAAGCACAAACATTAGCAATCATTGACTTTCTAAAAAGGGTGTACCACATGAACTTGGCACCACCATTTCAGCCTTACCTCCACATTGGATAGGCTATTTTCAAATTTGAACCCTTGAACTTCAAGTCAATGGGAGTAACCAGGCCCCCCCTTCCACCATTGACTTCCTAATGGCCCACTATTATTCTACAATTGGGACCACTATTTTATAGACATTAGCAAGCTACTATTTGAAAGAGATACCTGTGCATATGTCAGTTTCTCAGTTGGGTGCTACAATAAAAAAAATATGCAGCAAAGAAAAGAATGTTTCAAGCCAACAGAAAGAGACGAACATGGACTGCGGACCACTATGTTATAGAAACTATCAAATTATCAATCTTTACTGTTAGTCTGTTAGTGGTTCTTAATCCTGATCCTTCATTTTTTGGCAACAGGATTTAGAAGGCTGCTCCTTTGATTTTATTATCTACTGGAAAAAATGGAACTCCTTTCCCTCTCAAAAGAGACATTGGAGATCTACATTAGGAAAAAGAAAGCTAATTAACAAGCCTAGCATTGATATGGTACCAAGATCAATCATCGGATCTCACTTGATAGTTGATACTAAGTTTTTATGGTTTTCTTTCTTTTTTCTAAATCTTTTTAAGACACGGGCATTTCTCTCAATTTCATACGCTAAATGCAAGGTTCAATGTAAGGTTTTAATGTATGAACCCTTTCTTTATACTTTTAAAAGATTTTCAACACTTTCACACTATTTGGTCAACTCATTATGGAGCTTCCATGGAATTTATTGACAGAATTGGGGACTGGTCAATTGCAGAGATTCTAGGTGTAGGGATCATGGATGAAAGAAAAAAGAAACATTACCGACACAATTTACTACCCCTGCCTACTGTAGAAATGTTCTTCTCAAAGTTAGCCACCTTTTTCTTTTGTAAAATCTTGTCGGGCATTGAAACAACTGCTGAAATCAGAATAAGCAATCTATTGTCTGACAGCAAACATTTAGCTCAACTGCATCACAAGAAAAGGAGCTACAGACTTATACCTTGCACAGAAAATGCATGAGTGTCATTTTATTGTTAGAAGCACGGGTATCAGTGAGTTTTAGAAGGCTGTCCAATCGGAATCCTACAGCACAACCTGTAAAAAAGAATATTGAGTATGTAATGGAAAACGAGGGAGAAGTCAGCAGAAACCTAATAAATTACAAAGAAAGCCAAGAACAATTGGAAAACCCAATACTAAGAAAATTAAATCCTAGTGGCTGAATTACCTTTTATGCACTTCTATTCTATGGTGAAATATAAATCAAGGTGGTTCAAAATGATAACTTTTACTCTCTTTATTTAACAGTGGCTCAAGACCACGTTTCATTCGGCATGGTAACAAGAGCAACTCAAGTCAACTACTATATTACCATACCTATTATCAGACACGTGCATGCGCTGACACATGGTAAACACACAAGTATATGTCCTTATACCTAACTTACATCAACTTCATTTTATAATTTTCTGAAAAATTACTTTCAAAAAAGTATATCATTCATAAATAATCTTGTATGCTATTAAACATACCAAGGTCTGCTTTGAGAAATATAATTTTATTATGATGTAGAAGTAGCTAAATACTACTTTAAATGCTAATTCACCTTGATTTATTTATAAAATCTGTAGGTTTAAATTTAGCTAAAGCCCAAAATAACATAATATAGAAACTAGGTATATGAAGCCAAAAGTGTTTAAGGCCTCACAAAGGCAATATTTTAGAAAACTCGAACTTATTGAACCGAGTCAGATGATTGAATCCCTGTTATTGGCATCTTATCAATCAACCTTTAGTCATGCAATGCCTAGCCAGAATTAATATATGGGTCATTTAAACAAGAGAAGACAGAAGATTTATGAATTAACTTACCCCTTGCAGTTCCTTGATTTAGTGTATTCCCCAGGCAAAGAATTTTCTTCATAATTTCTTTCAGTTTGATGGAATTTCGAACCTGATTATTTTATTATTAATAGAGAAAAAAAGGGTAAAAAAGGAAAAAGAAAGTTCAAAGAGAACACAGCTGTTTGACTGTGGCAGATACCTCATCACACGTGGAATTTACAGTATTTAAACTCTTTCTGAAATCGAAAATCTGCAAAAGAGACTAAAGAATAAAAAAAGGGAAACAAGAAAAATCTATAGAAAGTTTATCATTTCTTCTTCAGAACAGGAAGAATTTTTAACCTGAGATCCGAACTGAATCTTAAAAGAAAACACTCTTAATTTGGATTCCACCCTTGGAACTTTCATCATCTCCAAGAAGAACTACAATATCAAAAGCCAATTAACCATCACTCATTGTCCAATGACCAAAACATGATATCAAGATTCAAAATGATGATCGAATTCACACTTGAAGTTATGTAAGAGTTAGTAATGAAAGATTTCCATGAACACAGAAGTTATATATGGTTAAACACATAAAAGACTTGAAACTGCAAATAAAAAGATAATCATAAAGCACAGAATAACAACCATAAAAGAAATTTTATGGTGATAAGGATTTTTCTAAAGTCATTGGAAACCAAATTAAAAACTTATTGTTTAACTTACAAGAACAAGTTACTAGATAGTTTAATGAAATCAGGTTCATTAAAGTAGAGCAGTGCCATTAGCACGGCCTACTAAAGTTGAATGAAAAATTTTATAAGACAACAAATAACTAACAAAATCAAGGGAGTGGACTTCAAACCTGTTCACACTTCCCCAAGTCTTCCTCGTTACCATTGTAGCCCTGACCAATGGATGGCAAAGAATCATTGGAAGAAAGGGAACCTTAAAGGTCCAAAACACATCTAGAAAAATAGATTCATTTAAAACACATCTGATATGTAAACCAACCTTGAGAAGTTCCATTTCTGCTTTTGTAGGACAATTTTTTATAAGATTCTCCACTTGATCAATATCTAAAATTGATTCATCCAATGCCAGTACTGAAGCCTGTTAAACATATTCATAGTAAGCTAATCGGAAATTGCATTAGAATTAGGCAGGTTGCATGTTAAAAACTAAAGAGTGTCAAAGGAGAGTCCAGCTCCGATCCTTGTGAATTCAGCTAATAGTTAGTTGGCAGGATAGCTATTCAAAGGATGCAGAACCTGTTGTCAGCATAATAAGTGCTGCAGGATCAAAGGAGCGAAAATACACCACTTCATTGGACCTACAAAAATTATTAGAAGGAAGAGAGTTTCTCAATTTTGCAAATCACTCTTTACTCCTCGTGTAGAATTTATCCAATCTTACAAGAAATTACTGCCTATATTTCATTCAGGGTAAGGTATACTCCAATTGAGCCAGGAATTGAACTACTGCATGAGTAGCCCCTCAGTCCTCTTACTCATGATAGGAGTCCCTTACCATAAGGCAATTTATATCTTATGGATACAAAAATATCTTCTTCTGTGAGATGGGCCCTAAATCCATCTATAGCAACAGTTTTGCAAAAGGGAAATCTCTGAGACATATGAATCTAAAGCAGCGGCACGAACCGTCATATCAGAAAATGGCATCTTAAATTTTGTAAGCATGATTTCACAGTTCTTGGACCGCCTCAGATCAATCTGCGT